>JALGBA010000967.1:0-512500 GCA_023970755.1 Azemiops feae
TTCCAGCGCCCTCACGGCCCCCTCCGGAGCCTGGGTCAGAGAGCGCTGCTCCTTAGAGAGGCAGAACGCTGCACGCGACCCTTCGTCTCCTGCCCTGGGCGAGAGAGCCGCCGCACTGCAAGCCACCGCCTCTCCGGGGCAGCGAGCACTGACAGGGATTTTCTGCGCGTGCTCCGTTCGTTGCCGGCCGTTGGGACTATTCCTGAACAGGCGGGGGAGGGGAGAAGGCGGTTGTGTGCAGAAGGGCGAGGATGATGGGCCCGACAGAGGCCGATCCGGGGCTGGAATGAAGAAAGCGGCCTTAGGTGGAAATTGGTTTAATTACAGCTTGTTCTACACCTGGGATTTCTGTGTCTCGAAATCCTCTTGGAAATGTGGATGTGATCCTGGGACAGGTGGAAAAATGTTTGTGTGTGTGTTTGACCTGATGGAGGACACTGCTAATGTGACAAATGGAAAGAGAAGAGCAGGCATCCAGGCAGAAGATTTATTTATCGTTAAACTAGACAGCCTGTGATGCTTTGGGTTAAATATCAAAGATATTTGTATATGTTGTATACATATGTTGTATATAGTATGTTTAGGTGTGTGTCATGTATGTTTCACTTTGAGTGGGCAACTAAATTTCATTTTTGATGTATGCTGTTGTGCCCACAGTAAAAAAAAAATGACAATAAAGGTTATCTTATTTGCTTACCTAAACGGTAAACGGAGAAAGAATGGCCAGTGGAAGTCAGACTATCAATGGGAGAAAGCAATTTTGGATTTCCTGCTGGCTTCCCCATTGATTGTCCTTGTGAGAAGCTGACAGCGAGCATGGAAATCTTCTCTGCCTTCTCCCTTCCTTTTGTTCCTGCTTCTTTTCTTCCCCTCCTCAAAGCCCTCTGCTGAGAATCCACTAGCAATTACAGGTGTATATTTTAGTCTAGACTGATGTGTGTTACACACCTAAAATATTTCACATTCAATTCTTATGAATCTCTGCCTAAAATCTTCCATAATCAATTCTTATGGATCTCTCGCATGGGTTCTTGTTTTATCATGCAGAGAATTTATCTGAACTTCCTACACCGCACTATATATCTTTTATTTCCCAATCTCAGACTTGCTTTTTGATCTATGAAACCTCAAGTTCTTTCAAAAGATCTCAACTAACCACGTTTCAGTGCAACTGACGGGCAAACCCAGCTCAGCGGCAAATTTTGGTCCAGGAGGTTGTGCAACCTCTCAAAATTAGATTGAGTAACATCAGAAGACATCTGCACAGAAAGGAAGGCAGGAGAAACAGAGAAAAAGATGGGGCCAAAAAAAGAGGAAAATAAGAAAAAACAGAGGAAAGTCTCCTTGACAAGACCCTTTTTGGAGTTCTCTTGAGCTTAGGAGTATCCACACCCAAGCACAAATGTTTTTACCTTGTGTTCTGGCAAGGTTTGCTCAGCACAGCGGTTCAGACGGGGATTTTCTTGCTTAATTCCCAGTCTGTGTGCTGTTTGAACTTTATGGGGCTGCAGGTTAGAGGCTTTCTAGAGAGCATCCAGTGATTGCATAGAGAAAACCTTGCTAGAATGACTTATATGAGGCAATAGAAGGGGAACTCATCAAATTTGCAGATGACACTAAACTGGCAGGAATAGACAACCCCAGAAGACAAGCGCAGGATTCAAAAAGATCTTGACAAACTGGAACAATGGGCCCTATCCAACAAAATGAGTTTTAATGTGGAGAAAAGCAAAGTTTTACATTTAGGCAGGAAAAATCAAAGGTACAAGTACAGATTGGGCGAGACCTGGCTCAAAAACAATAACTGTGAGAGGGACCTTGGAGTCCTAGTGGACGATCACTTGACTATGAGCTAGCAATGTGCGGCCGCCGCCAAAAAAAGCTAATCCTGGGTTGCATAAACAGGCATAGAATCAAGATCACGCGAAGTATTAGTACCACTTTATAAAACCCTAGTGAGACCACACCTGGAATACTGCAACCAGTAGTCACCATACTACAAAGATGTTGAGACCTTGGAAAAAGTTCAGAGAAGAGCAACTAAGATGATCCAAGGCCTGGAGACTAAAAGATATGAAGAACGGCTGCAGGACTTCGGTTTGGCTAGTCTAAAGAAAAGAAGAAATAGGGGTGACATGATAGCAGTATTCCAGTATTTGAGAGGCTGCCACAAAGAAGAGGGGGTCAAATTATTCTCCAAAGCACCAGATGGAAGGACAAGAAACAATGGTTGGAAACTGATCAGAGACAAGCAACCAGAATTAAGGAGAAACTTCCTGACAGTGAGGACAACCAGCTTGCCTCCAGAAATCGTGGGTGCTCCATCACTGGAGGTTTTTAAGAAGAGACTGGACAGTCACTTGTCTAAGATGATATAGGTTTTCCGACTTGAGCAGGGGGCTGGACTAGACCTCCAAAATCCCTTCCAACTCTTGTTATTCTATTCTATTCTATTCTATTCTATTCTATTCTATTCTATTCTATTCTATTCTATTCTATTCTATTCTATTCTATTCTATTCTAATCTAATCTAATCTAATCTAATTCTATTCTTACTCCTAGAGATAGTATCTCCTTTCTCTTCCAATCTGAATTCCTATTTTTCTGATCAACTGCCAAGGATAGAGGAAGTACCTGAATGCTTTTGAGAAATCATGGAACAAATTTATTTATATAATTTATACAAGCCAAAAGTCTCTGCTGGTTCCATGCGACAAAAAAATTCCTCCTATGTCTGCCTTTGATGATGAAAAAGTTGACTGTTTGAATTAACCTCATTTCATGGAGTTGCAGGTAGTCCTCAACTTACCGCCACTATTGAGCCCAAAATTTCTGTTGCTAAATGAAACATTTATTAAGTGAGTTTGCCCCATTTTATGACCTTTCTTGCCACAGTGAAGTGAATCGCTGCAGGTGTTAAATTAGTCAAACTGTTGTTAAGTGAATCTGGCTTCCCCCACTGACTGTCAGGTCACAAAAGGGGATCACATGACCCCGGGACACTGCATCCATCATAAATATGAGTTAATTGCCAAGTGTCTGACTTGATCACATCACCATGAGGATGCAACAATGGCTGTGTGAAAACTGGTCATAACTCAACTTTTTTCAGTGCCATTGTAACTTTGAACAATCATTAAACGAACTGTTGAAAGTCGAGAACTACCTGTATATGGTTTTTACCATATACATCTTTTTGTGAGAAGTGCACTCTTCTCAATGAAGTTTATTCCACATTCCATGCATTTATAATTTCCTCCTGTGTAGATCTCTTCATGACAAATAAAGGTCCCGTAGTCATTAAAAAGGTTTTTTCATCCTCACTGCATTTATAAGGATTCTCTCCTGTGTGGATCCTTTGGTGCCGAATAAGGTCTTTGTTGTCAATAAAGCTGTCTTCGCACGCCATACATTTATATGGTCCCTCCCCCTTGTGGATCCTTTTATGAGAATTAAGTTTTCCTTTTTGAGTAAAGCTCTTTCCACACTCCAGGCATTTATATGGTCTCTCTCCTGAATGGATACTTTTATGAGAAATAAGTTTTCCTTTCTCAGTAAAGCTCTTTCCACACTCCAGGCATTTATAGGGCTTATCCTCTGTGTGAATCATTTGGTGACGAATAAGATCTTTGTTGCCAAAAAAGCTCTTTCCGCACTCCAGGCATGTATATGATCTCTTTCCTGTGTGGATCCTTTGATGGGAAGTTAGCTCTCTATTCTCAATGAATCTTTTCCCACATTCCCTGCAACTATACGGTTTTTCACCTGTGTGGATCCTCTGATGACGGTTCAGATAAGAGTTTCGACTGAAGCCCTTTCCACACTCTGTGCACTTATAAGGTTTCTCTCCTGTGTGGACCCTTTCATGACAAGTAAGATGTTCTTTCTGAGTAAAGCTCTTTCCACACTCTATGCATTTGTATGGCCTTTCACCTGTGTGGATCCTTTTATGAGAATTAAGTCGTCCTTCCTCAGCAAAGTTCTTTCCACATTCTCTGCATTTATATGGTCTCTCCCCTGTATGGATTCGTTCATGACGAGTAAGATGTCCTTTCTGAGTAAATCCTTTTCCACACGACATGCATTTGTATGGAGTCTCTACAGGGAGGATCGTTTCATGAAGGGTAAAGTTGTCCGTAAAGTTTTTTTCACACTCGATGCACCTATATCGACTCCGGTCTATATTGATCCTTTCATGGCAAGTAAGGTCTCTGTTCTCAATAAACCTCTTTCCACACTCTATGCATTTATATAGTCTCTCGCCTGTGTGGATCCTTCTATGAGAACTAAGTTGCCCTTTTTGAGCAAAGCTCTTTCCGCATTCTGTGCACGTATATGGCTTCTCCCCTGTGTGGATCCTTTTGTGATGAGTAAGATGTCCTTTCTGACTGAACTGCTTTCCGCACTCCACGCATTTATGTGGTTTATCACCGGTGTGGACCCTCTGATGGCGATTGAGATTACTCTTGCTACTGAAGCTCTTTCCACACCTCATGCATAGTTTTATCTTTCTGCTCAAAACGAAATCCCTCCCAAATTTTACAAAGGTATGTGCTTTGTGTTTCCCGTAGAGTTTTGTATGTAAAGCAAGAGAGAAGAACTGGTTGACATATTTTCCACACTGTTTGGAGACATACTCTTTTCCTGTAGTCTGACTTCTGCCATATTCCCCTAAATCAAATTCATTTTGCAATCTTTTGCCATATTTTCCTTTCCTTTTCTCTTTCTGACCTGGCTGAGTAAGGAAGCCATGGATTTCAATAGGGAGAGAAATGGAGGACATCTCCTCTCCATCTTCTGAGGGGCTTCTCGCATGCATTTGTGGGTCCCCTTGATGGCCAAACATCATTTCTTCCACTTCATGCTTTGCTCTTTGCATTGGCATTAACCTTGGCTGCTTGTCATTCTCATTCTCCAGCCCATCACCTGGTGAAGAAAAGAAAATAGAAATTCCTATTAGAATTTAGATGTCAAGCACCAGGGAAATCAGAAGATCCAGGCAGTTCAAGTGGGTATAAAGATTTCTTGCAAACTTAAGCTCTCTACAAGAACCTGAACTACTAACGGCTAAAACAAATTGGCAGTAGATAACAGTTGAAGGAATTCAAGATGAGCTGGACTTAAGTCTCTTGTGGGCTCAAGGGGACTCATGACTGATGACACGTTTGATCCCTCCTCGGGCACAGCCTGGTCCTCTGCTACATTACAAATGTTAAGGACAGGCAATTCCTTTTCTCAAAAACATGGTTGGCTGGCTTGGAGATGTTGGGTGCAAGATGTTATCTAGGAATTTTAATGGAATCCAAGGAATTTTTAGTCGGGAGTCCGACTGAGCTGTTATTCTGCCCAGGCATTTCCATGGAGTATCTAAGGCCTTTCCCAAAGCTACGGTCAGCGTTTCTGCCAAGGCCTTGGCTGTGACGAGAACCTTGGACAAAATTATCCCTGAATTGTCTTTGCCCTTGAATTGTGATCCAGCAGGATCCTGGCAGTTGAAGGGAACCAAGGAGAAGTGGATAGGGCTATTTCCTGCAGTTGCTCTTCCCTGGATATTTGCTAACTACGAAAGATGTGTCACCCTGATTGTTTTCTTGAGATTAGGAAAGGTTTCAAAGATGTGCTATTATTCAGATGGTGGCCAGGTAGAGTCCTCACCACCCTAAGCAAATGAGTGAAGGTATCTTCACTGTTTACCTTCCACTGCAAACACCTTTCCCAATGAATGGAACCCAGAGCAAAGAGGGTCCTTACCCAGAGTGGCCATATTACTGGAAACTTCCAGCATGACTTCCCTACACAAGGCCTTCTGGCCAGAATCCAGCAGTGCCCACTCCTCCTCTGTGAAGTCCACAGCCACCTCCTCAAAGGGAGTAGAACTCTAGAAAGAGAAACAACATCTTCATTAGTAGACAATCCCAGGAAACACTTGTATGTTTCGGGCACAAACCAGAAAACAAGAGATTTGCAAGACACCAAATGGACATTTTATGGAAAAGCAGGCTTAAGTCTACTTCTCCCCATAATTCTTGTCGCTGTGAAGCTCCAAGTTCAGGCTGTTGCTTTGGCTGCAACCATCTTGGCTTAAGTGCATCTAAGTAATAGAATGACAACATTGCTCTCACTGGGGAGCCTCTCCCTAGTCCAAAATAATTCAACAAGGAGGTTGGGGAGAGAGTATCCCTGGCCTTACCTGTCTGGTTCAGCAGATTCCTTAGAAAATAGGATAGGGGACTATAGCACATTTTTAGTGGATATATTTCTGCAGCAGTTTTAATCTAATTGGTATATGAGCCAGCAGTGTGCTGCAGCTGCCAAAAAAGCCAATACACTGCTAGGCTGCATTAACAAAGGGATAGAATCAAGATCACTTGAAGTGTTAATACCACTTTACAATGCCTTGGTAAGGCCACACTTGGAATATTGCATCCAGTTTTGGTCACCACAATGTAAAAATGTTGAGACTCTAGAACAGTGATGGCGAACCTTTGAGAGACTGAGTGCCCAAACTGCAACCCAAAACCCACTTATGCATCATCGAGTGCCGGCTGGGTGTGGCCCATTGGCTGGGTGTGGCCCATTGGGTGGGCGTGGCTGCAGTGGTAACGGCAGACTGGGTGGGACTAAAAAGTTCAATCAATCAATTCCAACTTTGCAAGATCTTTTTTTTTCCCGCGAGACGTTGAAATTGACTGATTAAACCTTTTTTTTTTGCACACGGCGGCGGAGGCCTAAAGCAAAAAGGTTTTATAAAACCCAGCTGAAGGCCTAGGACTGGGGCGACGGCGCACGTGCCCACAGAGAGGGCTTTGTGTGCCGCCTCTGGCACCCGTGCCATAGGTTCGCCACCACTGCTCTAGAAAGAGTACAAAGAGCAATAAAGATGATTAGGGGACTAGAGGTTAAAACATATAAGGAAGGGTTGCTGGAATTGGGTATGTCTATTCTAATGAAGAGAAGGACAAGGGGTGACATGATAGCATGTTCCAATATCTCAGGGGCTGCCACAAAGAAGAGGGAGTCAAGCTATTCTCCAAAGCACCTGAAGGCAGGACAAGAAGCAATGGATGGAAACTAACCAAAGAGAGATGCGACCTAGAACTAAGGAGAAATTTCCTGACAGTTAGAACAATTAATCAGTGGAACAACTTGTCTCCAGAAGCTGTGAATGCTCCAACACTGGAAGTTAAGAAGAGACTGGACAGCCATTTGTCTGAAATGGTATAGGATTTCCTGCCTGAGCAAGGGGTTGAACTAGATGACCTCCAAGGTCCCTTCCAACTTTGTTGTTGTTATTATATTTTGCATTTTTCTGCACTTTCCTGAGTCCCAACTTTTTTTATAACATATTATTACCTTACCTTATCTTATTGTACTATATTATTATTTTGAATAGTCCTTTGTTTGCATTCCTAGAACAATCTTAAAAGATGAATGAATGTGACTCAGTGGGCCATTCTGGGGAGACCCCATGTTCAAATGCACACAGACTCAGCATTTGGTTGTAAGAGCAGCTCGTGAATGGAAGGAATTTAAACTTCTCACAAGAAACCCACACTTACCTGGCAAGGTGGTCCCATTTGGATTTTTCTGAAAAGCTCTTTAGAAGGACTGGATGGATCTCCTGTTCCGTGAAGCTCTGCTGAGATATCTCCCATGAATGGCTCCTGCAGCTGAAAGAACAGCCTGGTTTATGATCCATTTTCAAATGACTGTAACCATATTAGTTCACATGCTTTACTTTTTTCCTCTCCACTTGTACGTCCCCAGCCCAAGTCATCGAACTTGAAAACTCCAGCTCTATGGTGTTCTCCTTCCAGTAGGAAGACCAGCAATCAAGCAGTTCAGGAATAGACCTTGGAATAAAAATAGAGATGCTTTCAGGGGTAAAATGCACCCCCTGAAAACACTGACTGCCATTAAAAAGAAATTTGAATAATTCATTCTTTCTCACCTCCAATTCCTAGTCAGGTTGAACTTGTAATGAGAAATTAAGAATTAAGACAATTTTGAAAAAAATAGAAAACAAAAGTTGAACTAGGGAGAATCTCTGTTGGAATGGAATGTAACCTTTCGGCAGATTTGCCCAATAAACCACTTTTGCAATATGATTTTGAAGGATATTCAGCTTTAACGAATGATATATTCTCCATATCAAAGCACAGGGACACACAGAGAGCAATAATATCCCAAAATGGACTAAAAGAATGACATGCCATGAACTGGGAATAGATCATACTAGAATTAGTAACAGTAATAAAAATCATGACAGGAACTCTCATAACCAAAACCTGCCCACACAATCTTTCCACTTACATTAGTTGGGGAAAACATGTAGGTTTGGGATCTGCATCTCTATACTTATTTTTGTTGAAACTAAGCAATGTAAAAATGGCAATTATACTCAAACTGTGATTTGGTAAATTATTTTACTGAATACCACTGCTTTCAAGGATGATTGTGCTCATTATATAGCAAAAAAGCTTGGGGGGAGGGAAAAGGTGGTTTCTGTGCTTTTGCCTTGTAACAGCAAACACAGGGTTTGAAATATGCAACCTAAGTACTATTTGGTCCACCTAAACACAATGTTCATGTTTTATTTCGTAACTTTTTATAATCCTCTTGTTCATTCCTTGTACTAATTTGCAGCTGTGTGAAATCCCTTTGCTTTCATTTTCCTGCTTCTTGCCAAATGTATTATCTAGGACAGTGATGGCGAATCTTTTAGAGACTGAGTGCCCAAACTGCAACCCAAAACCCACTTAGGCACTGTCGAATGCTGGGTGGGTGTGGCCAATTGGGTGGGCGTGGCTGCGGTGGTAACGGCAGACAGGGTGGGACTAAAAAGTTCAATCAATTCCAACTTTGCAAGATCTTTTTTTTTTCTGCAAGAAGTTGAAATTGACTGATTGAACCTTTTTTTTTTTTTGCACACGGCGGCGGAGGCCTAAAGCGAAAAGGTTTTATAAAACCCAGCTGAAGGCCTAGGACTGGGGCGACAGCATGCGTACCCACAGAGAGGGCTCTGAGTGCCGCCTCTGGCACCCGTGCCATAGGTTCGCCACCACTGATCTAGGAGAAGAAACACAACTTTCCAAAATCGGTTAACAGGTCCTGTTCATGAGAAAGAGGATTCACTTATCTTAAGTTCACTGCTAATGGTACTGACCAAGATTTCTAAAAAGACCAGAGAACTGGGAGGATCCAATTGATATATACATATAGGGTGGGATTTTTGGGGAAGAACTATTGTTGGATACAGGAGCCCTCTTAGATTCAGGATTGGGGTCTGTGTTTTTGATCTGGGAATCCTGATCGGAGGAACCATTTCTCAATCCTTAGAGCAGGGGTCCCCAACCGCCGGTCTGTGAACCGGTACCGGGCTGCAGCATGCCAGCAACTGTGTCCACACAAGCAAGCAAAGCCCCATCAGTAGGATGCAGGCAGCACACAAAACCATGCACTCTCCGGTCCATGGAAAAACCTCTCTCCACGGAACTGGACCCTGGTGCCCAAAAGGTTGGAAGTTGCCTTAGAGGTGGTCCAGACAAGAACCATGACAATGAATATTAGCTCTATCTTTATTGTAAAGCCACTTGAATAGAACATTGCAATTCTGAAAGTATTGTCCCCATCCTCTCCTTTTCCTTGCAGCAAAACTAGGAAGAGTTTTATGAATTTTTTTTTCTCGCCCCTCCACCTCCATGTGGAAATGGAGATATCTTTTAAATATTATTCCTGTCCAGTCTATGACATGTTCCCATCTCCCCAAAGTTTATTTCCACATACACCCTCCCAACACATTTTCTCTGGATGTCTTTTCTCTGTAACTGTTTCGTAAAGTGGCGTACAAGAGGCTGAAATTCTCTCTCACCTGCCGGCCCTCTCCGGGGGGCTCCCGCGGGGCGGAGGAGGGCGGCGGGCCGAGCAGGCAGCCCTCGGCCAGGGCCACCGCCTGGGCGCAGCTCTCCGCCCCGCACTCCCGCAGCCAGCCCGCCAGCTCCGGGGGCAGCAGGGCCAGCAGCTGCTCCAGCACCACCCGGTCCACCATCTCGGCTTTGCCGCTCCGCTCGGGCCTCAGCCACCCGCGGCACAGCCGGTGCAGGCGGCTGCAGAGCGCCCGGGGCCCCTCGTCCTCCCGGGGGCGGCAGCTGCGGAAGCGCCGGCGCTCGGCCTCGGAGCTGCGGGCCCCCTCGGGGAAGCCTCTCGGGCCGCCGCCGCCGCTCCCCGCCTGAAGAGCCGCGGGGGCTGCTGCTGCACCCGCCCCCGGAGACCCCGGGGCCTCCATCTGGCCTCCCGCTTCGGCGCAGCCCGAACGGGGGAAGCTCCCTCTGAGGCGGCCCTCGGTCACGGCGGACCCTCCCCCAGCCGCTCCTCCCCTCGCCCCGCCCCTTTCCCGGTTTCTGGGGGGGGACGAGAAGGGGCGGAGCTCCGCTTCCTCAGAGCTTCTGAGGCGGAGAAGAGCAGCTGCAAATCGCTCCCGCCTCAGGTTCCCGCGCGCCCTCCTCTCCCCACAGAATCTCGGTCAGAGAGTGCCGCATCCTAGAGAAGGGAAACGCTACAGCCCCGCTCCCCCGTCCTTCGTTTACTGCTCCTGCCTAGAGCGTCTCCTACGGCAACTGTCGCCTCGCCTGCCCTTTGCTGAGCTTCGAGGGCTGGCTAAGGTCCTCTGCGCATGCCCTGTTCCATGCTGCCGCTTAAAGGGACGCCCGAGTTTAGTTGCTGGGGGAGTATTCAGTCGGGAGTGGCGGGGGATGCGAGTGTGGTGAAGCGCTACAGAGGGCCTAGAACAGGGGTAGGCTGGCTCAAGAATTCTGGGAGTTGAAGTACACGAGTCATAAAAGAGCCAAGGTTGCCTACCCCTGGCCTAGAATGATGGGTGCGGTGGGGATTGAGCTGGGCAGAAATGAGCAAAGCGCCTTTGGAGGAAACCTAGTTTGATCACTGCTTCTGGGCAGCTGGGATTTTTTTTCTCTCCCCCCCCCCCTCCCAATCCTCTTGGAAAATGTGGATGCGTTCCTGGGACAGGTGGAAGAAATGGGAGACAAGGAGGGGAGTAGATTTAAGGAAGGGCAATGCAAATGTGAGAAATGGAGAGCCCCATGGCAGGCATCCAGCCAGGAAATGTATTTATATATTATTAAATATATAAGCAATAAATGGGGATTCCTTCAGGCCTGTGTATTTGTCCGCTCTGTTGTCTGTATTCCTGTGGTGACCTTCAATGAAGGAATTCCCCCCCTTTTCTACAGAGTACAATCTGCTCCACATCTTTTAAGTTGCCATTTATATTCTGTTGAAGTCTTGACTTTTTTTATTCATCTTTTCTGCTTGATCTTTCCTTGGCTGACTGATTCTTAAAAAGTTGGTTTCAAGGGGCTGCATGACCTTAAAAAAAATCCCAGAAATTGACTTCCTGAAGTGGGTTTGTCCAATTTACATGGACTCAAATACAGGGCTCCGTATCGCTGGCTGTAACAACTGGGTCAGATAGTGGTTCTAAGAATACACAGAAGGAGACAGTGGGAGAATTACACGTCATAAGAGTTTATTAATAAGGTTCCAAGAGTATAAAGAGTTTCTTCTTCAAAATGTGTTGGGAAGCTCAAGGGGTGGAGAATAATTGCCTTGGCAACTGCTCAAAAGTATGCAGTCGTTTTGGGGGGCTGATCTCACTCCAACTTCTCTTGGTCAGAAGATAACAAAAGGAAATGACAAGATTTCTTTAGCTCAGGGGTCTTCAAACTTGGCCCTTTTACGACTTGTGGACTTCAATACCCAGAATTCCTCGGCCACCGTGCCTGGCTGAGGAATTCTGGGATTGAAGTCCACAAGTCGTAAAAGGGCCAAGTTTGAAGACCCCTGCTTTAGCTAAAGAAAGGGGAGAAACACGAACACTATTTTGTGGGAATTAACATCTGCAGACTAATCCTTTCTACATTTGGCAAATTTATACAATTTCAGATACATGCTCGGCATCACAAATATACCATGCTATCAAGATAGTGCTCCAATATCTCAGGGGCTGCCCCAAAGAAGAGGGAGTCAAGCTATTCTCCAAAGCGCCTGAAGGCAGGACAAGAAGCAACGGATGGAAACTAACCAAGGAGAGAAGCAACCTAGAACTAAGGAGAAACTTCCTGACAGAACAATTAACCAGTGGAACAACCTGCCTCCAGAATGCTCCAACACTGGAAGTTTTTAAGAAGAGACTGGACAGCCATTTGTCTGAAATGGTATAGGGTTTCCTGCCTGAGCAGGGGGTTGGACTACTAGATGACCTCCAAGGTCCCTTCCAACTTTATTATTATTAAGAGTAAACGAACGGAAATGGGCGGGTCACATAGCAAGAAGAACTGATGACGGGTGCAGTAAAGCAGTCAGACAATGGATTCCAGTTGATAAAAAGTGTTCACAAGAGACCTACAACATGATGGAGTGACATCATCAAGTATTGCGGGGCCCAACTGGCAGAGGAAAGCATGCAGAAGAGACCTTTATACTGTAATGGATAAACAATGGTTAGAATGACGATGATGCAATTTGTTTTGTATAGAGTTTTTTTTTCAGTAAACTAAGAGGGAAGTCAAGTAAACCATCAGTCCTCTGGTTGGAAAAAGATAGTGAGAGGGTGATGGGCAACAGGGAGTAAACTGAAGTGCTCAATACATATTTTGCATCCCTCTTTCCACATCAAGTGGAGAGAGAAGAAAAATGCAGGTTGAAACAAGCAATGGAAGACCTGGCTGGACTGAATGAAATCCAGTATTTGGGACCAGAAAGATAATGAAGATCCTTCAATGGATTTATATGGTTTCTTCTGTGGGCATTCTTTTATAAGAATTATAGTGTCCTTCCAAGTAAAGCTTTATCCACTCCCCCTACATTTACATAATTTCTCCTGGTGTAGATCCTCTAATGGTGAGTCAAATAAGAGTTCCCACTGGAGGCCTTTCCACTTTATTCATTTAGGTTTCCACCCAGTGTGGATCCTTTCATGACAAGATGTTCTTTCCCAGTAAAATTATTTCCACAATCAATTCATTAATATGGAATTTCCCTGTGTGGATTCTTTCATGAGTAAATGTCGTGTGATTGTTAATTTTCTCCACACTACATGCATTTATATGGTCCCACCTCCATGTGGATCCTTTTATGGGAATTAAGTGCCCCTATTTGAGCAAAGCTTCTTCCACACTCTAGGCATTTATATGGTCTCTCCCCTGTATGGATTCTTTCATGATTAATAAGAGCACTTTTCTGAGTAAATTGCTTTCCGCACTCCATACATTTGAATGGTCTCTCCCGAGTGTGGATTCTTTCATGACGAATAAGATCTCTGTTCCAGTTAAAGCTTTTTCCACACTCCAAGCATTTATATGGTCTATCCACTGAGTGGATCCTTTTGTGTGAATAAAGATGTCCTGTCCGAGCAAAGCTTTTTCCACACTCTGTGCATTTATATGGTTTATCTCCTGTGTGAATTGTTTCATGACCGGCAAGACATCCTTTCCGAGCAAAACTCTTTCCACACACCAAGCATTTGTATGGTCTCTCCCCGGTGTGGATCCTTTTATGAGAATTAAGATGTGCTGTTTGAGCGAAGCTTTTTCCGCACTCCGTGCATTTATATGGTCTCTCCCCAGTATGTATCCTTTCGTGATGTATTAGACCTCTGCTCCAATTAAAGCTTTTCCCACATTCTAAACATTTATATGGTCTCTCCCCGGTGTGCATTCTTTTATGAGCATTCAGTTGTACTGTTTGAGCAAAGCTTTTTCCACACAATGTGCATTTATATGGTTTCTCCCCCATGTGGATCCTTTCATGACCAGTAAGACATCCTTTCTGAGCAAAAGTTTTTCCACACTCCATGCACTTGTAGGGTCTCTCCCCAGTGTGGATTCTTTCGTGACGAATAAGATCTTTGCTCCAGTTAAAGCTTTTCCCACACTCCAAGCATTTGTATGGTCTTTCCCCTGTGTGCATCCTTTGGTGGAAAGTAAGGCGCCAGTTGTCAATAAACCCTTTTCCACACTCCATGCATTTATATGATCTCTCTCCTGTGTGGATCTTTTCATGAGAATTAAGTTTTCCTTTCTGAGTGAAGCTCTTTCCACACTCCAAGCATTTATACGGTTTGTCTGCTGTGTGGATCCTTTGATGTCGATTAAGTTCACTGTTCTCAAAAAAGCTCTTTCCACATTCCAGGCAATTATATGGTCTGTCCCCTATATGGATTTGTTTAGGACAAATAACCTCTGTTTTCTGACAAAAGCTTTTTTCACATTCTGGATATTTACCTGGCCTCTCACCTATGTAGATCCTCTGGTGGCAGTTAAAATTATTCATGCTAATGAAGCTGTTTCCATACTTCATGCACAGTTTCATCTTTTTGCTTAGACTGAAATCCCTCTCGTATTTGACAAACGTATGTGGCTTATGTTTCCTGTGCAGTATTTTAGGTAAAGTAAAAGAGAAGGAATGACTCTTGCCAGAGAGTGCTCTTTGCAGTGTCAACAACCCTGGCTGCTTGTTATTCTCATTCCTCAGCTTATCACCATCACCTGCTTAGAAAAAAGAAAGAAATTCTCATTAGAACTTACAATAATGGAGAAGGGATGATGCCCATCTGAGCATCAGGTTTGACACCAGCCATGTGTCAACACAGGAGATGTTCGGTTGAAGTTGTTATCTAGGTAGGAGACTCTAATGCACGGGTCGGCAACCCGCGGCTCCGGAGCCGCATGCGGCTCTTTGAGGCCTTACCTGCGGCTCCGGAGCCTCCTCCACCATTTTGGCGAGCGCATGCGCGGGCGGGTGCGGGGGGTGCGCGAACGGGGCGCATGCGCGAACGGGTGCGCATGCGCGAACGGGTGCGCATGCGCGAACGGGTGCGCATGCGCGAACGGCGCGCGCGCATGCGCGAACGGGGCCGCGCGGGTGCGCGGGTGCGCGCGCATGCGCGAACGCGCGGCTCCCAGGGTTTTTTTTTTTTAGGCCAAACGGGTCCGTGCGGCTCATCCGACGTTTCGGATGGCCGACCCATGCTCTAATGGTATCCAAGAGATTTTTCAGCCCTGAACCAGATAAAGGCTTTGCTGTTGATAGGTCAATCTGCCCAGGCATTTCCATGGAAAAGCCATGGTGAGCATTTCTGCCAAGGCCTTAGCTGTGTTCTAGAAGACACAGCTGGCTGTGATGACAACCTTGGATAAATTTGCCCATGAAGTGCCTTGGCTGGTTTGTCATCCAGGGGGCCCTGGTGGTTGAAGAGAATCAAAGGGAAGTGTATGGGGCTCTTTGCGCCTGTGGCTCCTCCATTGGATATTATCTACATGCTAAACATTCTGACTCTGATTTTCCTGAGATTAGGGAAGGCTTTACAGGTGGTAGCCAGATAAAACTTCTGACCATCTTAAGTATTTGAGTGCAGGTATCTTCCCTGTCACTGAAAACACCTTTCCCAATGAACGGAACCCAGAGCAAAGAGGATCCTTACCCAGAGTGGCCATATTACTGGAAACCTCAAGCATGACTTCCCTCCACAAGGCCTTCTGTCCAGAATCCAGCAGTGCCCACTCCTCCTCTGTGAAGTCCACAGCCACCTCCTCAAAGGGAGCAGAGCCCTAGAAAGAGAAACAACATATTCATTAGTAGACAATCCTCTCTTATGTTTTCTTTCTTACTTCCAAAAGAGAAAACAGAGCTTTGCAAGAGATCAAATGGACATTTTCTTATAGGACAGGGTGGGAAGCCTCCCTCCACCTCCTCCATGCTGCTGTTGTAAACATGTCTTAGATGCATCCAAGTTGTAGAATGGCACTCCTTGGGGACCCTCACCCTTCCTGGAATAACTCACCACAATGGTTTTGGGCATAGGAATCCCATAGCCTCATCTCCCTGGTTCAGCAAAATACAAATTTCTTAGAAAACAGACCAAAACT
This sequence comes from Azemiops feae, assembly GCA_023970755.1. Taxonomy (NCBI): domain Eukaryota; kingdom Metazoa; phylum Chordata; class Lepidosauria; order Squamata; family Viperidae; genus Azemiops; species Azemiops feae. Next base: position 15,945 of record JALGBA010000967.1, read on the forward strand.
ACTAAGAATTTTTTAACCTGGCCCATTTTAAAATGTTGTAAATGACCCTGGAAATATCAAGTCACTTGACCAACAGACTTACCATTAAAAGGTGTCAGCTTTGACTTAGGAGATTTTATAGGAGAAATTTGTCCTTCCCGTAATTTACTTTTAAGTGGATATATTGGCCTGCTTCTGAAGCAGTTTTTGTACAATTGATATTGTTTCCCTTCGTGGCTTTTATTTTTTAACTCCTTTTCCAAAGTCTTTAGAAGAATATTAAGAGAGATTAAACTCTTCCAACATATAAATTATGTTTGCAAATAGAAGACTCTTCTGAATTGTCCTTCATTTGCATTCCCAGAACAATCTTGAAGGTTGAATGAGTGAGGCTCACTGGCTCATTCTGTGGGGACAGCAGGTTCAAATGTACACAGGTTCAGCATTTGGTTTTCAAAGTAGCTCATGAACGAAAGGCATTTAAGCTTCTCACAAGAAAGCTACACTCACCTGGCAAGGTGGCCCCAGTTGAATTCTCCTGAAAGGAAGCTCTTCAGCACCATCGAATGGATCTCTTTTTCCATGGAGCTCTGCTGAGATCTCCCCAATGAATGGCTCCTGCACCTGAAAGGAAAGTCTGGCTCATGATCCATTTTCAAATGACTTTAACCATGTTAGTTCGCTTGTACTTTCCCAACCCAAGTCGAAATGAGAGCCGTGTGGGTTGCTGTCATTTCTGAATAAACGCCTGCCACTTTTGTAAAATACTTCATTGCTTCTTTTTTTATTCCCTATTTTCCTTCGGATCAGGCGCTGCTTCTTTATCTCCTCCCCTTTACTTGATAACTGTGGCCTTTCCTTCTTTGGGAATGTATTTATGCCTATTCTATCTTGTCCTCTTTCTCCTTTATCTCCTGAGGGAAAAAAAAGGATTAATCTCCCCTTCCTTTTGGGGTGCCTTCTCGGTGCCTCTTGCAGTGACGAGATCACCAACCTGGCAGTTCCAGAGGAGATCTTGGAATGAACACCGAAATGGTTTTGGAGGTAAAATGCACCCCCTGAAAACAAGATGACTGTCATTAAAAGGCAATTTGGACACTTCGTTCTTTCTCACCGCAAATTCCCAATCAGGTTTAACTTGGAATGAGAAACGTTTTAAGACGATTTTGAAAATATAGAAAACAACACCTGAACAAAGGAGAAACTCTTATGCAACAGAATGTAACTTTTCGGCATATTTGCCCAATAAACCACTTTTACAAAATGATTCCGAACGATATTCAACTTTAATGATATACTCTCCATACCAAAGCACAGGGATACGCAGAGGGCAATAATAGTCTAAGGTAGACTAAAAGAATGACATGCCACAAATTGGGAATAGATCAAACTAGAATTAGTGAGTAACAGTAATCGTGACAGGTGCATTTAATTTGTTGCTTTCCCTCACTATTGTGGCAGCATATGGCATATTAAAACCTAGATGCTCCATTTCATTTATTACAAGTAGCACTATACAGTATGTAGACTGATAACAACAGAGTAAATATACAATGTAATACCTAGTGCTTTGGCCCTGTATCAGAGGTACTTTACATAATCTAAATGCTTGGCTGTATTCAGCTAGAATTAACGACAGGAAACCATAATGTAAACACTGATTTTATGGCACATGTTGATAATATCAGGAAGGATACACAAGTGTATAAAGTAAGATAAAGCTCAGTTTAATAGCCGATCAAAACAGTCCAGGAAATAATGCTATATAATTGCATCAGTTACTTTATCTTTTTTTCTTATAATTCTGTTTGAAATGGTAATGACAATATGTATTTAATCTGAAAAGTAGGTTTGCTCAGGCCTCTTTCCTGCTGTCGACAGCTAAGGAGCCCCATGATCACTGTAAAGCAATATGAATAAGGGATACTTTGTTGATTTCTTATGATTTTTCTTACAACTCTATCTGATTTACAATGGGAACTCTGCTTAGAATCCAGGAAACACATAACTTGTGTTAAGTAATAATCAATCTTTCTGCTTACATTAGTTGGCAAAGTCTTATAGTCTTGGGATTTGCATCTCTTAATTAGTTGTGCAGAAACTAAGCAATGTAAAAAATGGATAACAATATTCATACTGTGACTTGGTAATGTATTTTAGTGTATACCACTGCTTTCTAGGGTGTTTGTACTCACTACAGCCAAAAGAGGAGGGGAAAAGGGGCTTTCAATGTTTTTGCCTCGTAATATCAAAAATAGGTTTTGAAACATGCAAGTTAAATACCATTTTGGCCACCCTAAAACACTATTTTCGTATTTTATAACTTTTTATAATGCTCTGCTCATTCTTTGGACAAATAGTACTCGACTTATGCATCTGAGCCCAAAATTTGTGTTGCTGAGACAGTTGTTAGGTGAGTTTTGCCCCAATTTATGTCCTTTCTTGCCACAGTTGTTAAATGAATCACTGCAGTTATTAAATTAGTTGAGTCTGGCTTCCCCATTGACTTTGCTTGTTAGAAGGTCACAAAAGGTGATCACATAACTCAGGGAAACTGCAACCATCATAAATATGGGACAGTTGCCGAGCATCTGAATTTTGATCAGATGACCGTGAGGATGCTGCAACAGTCGTTAAGTATGAAAAATGGTCTTAAGTTACTATTTTCAGTGCTGTTTTAACCTCAAATGGTTGCTAAATGAATGGTTGTAAGTTAAGGACTACCTGTACTAATTTGCACTGGTGTGAAATACCTCTGCTTCTTGCCAGAAATATTATCTAGAAGAAGAAATATAATTTTCCAACATCCAGTTTGGTTAACATGAGAAAGAGGGTTCACTTAAGTTCAATGCTAATGGTACTGACCAAGATTTCTAAAAGGACCAGAGAACTGGGATGATCCAATTGATATATTGTTTGGATACAGGAGCCCTCTTAGATTCAGGGTTGGGGTCTGCATCCCTGTTTTGTGAATCCTGACTGGAGGAAGCATTTATCAGCCTTTCGAGGTAGACCAGATAAGAACCATGACAATGAATATTAACTCTATGGTTATTATAAAGCCACATAAATAGAATATTGCAACTCTCAAAGCATTTTTCCCATCCGCTCCTTTTACTTGCAGCAAAGCTACGGTTTTTATGAAATTCCTCCCCCCCCCCCAGCCTCATCACCATGAGGGAATTGACATATCTTTTGCATTATAACTGTCCAGTCCATGACAAAGTATGTGGTGTAGCGCTAGATAAAATAGAATGTGGGAATAACATCCCACAAAGTTATTCCCACATACTGTAACACCCGCCCAACACGTGTTGTCTGGGTGGTTTTTGCGATTCTTTAAATATCAGGGGTCCTCAAACTTGGCCCTTTTATGACTTGTGGACTTCAACTCCCAGAATTCCTCAGCCAGGCACAGTGGCTGAGGAATTCTGGGAGTTGAAGTCCACAAGTCATAAAAGGGCCAAGTTTGAAGACCCCTGCTTTATATAGAAAACAGAGGCGTAGAAGGGGATGAAATTCTCTCTCACCTGCCGGCCCTCTCCGGGGGGTTCCCGGGGGGTGGAGGAGGGCGGCGGGCCGAGCAGGAAGCCCTCGGCCAGGGCCACCGCCTGGGCGCAGCTCTCCGCCCCGCACTCCCGCAGCCAGCCCGCCAGCTCCGGGGGCAGCAGGGCCAGCAGCTGCTCCAGCACCACCCGGTCCAGCATCTCGGCTTTGCCGCTCCGCTCGGGCCGCAGCCACCCACGGCACAGCCGGTGCAGGCGGCTGCAGAGCGCCCGGATCCCCTCGGCTTCCCGGGGGCGGCAGCTGCGGAAGCGCCGGCGGTCGGCCTCGGAGCTGCGGGGCCCCTCGGGGAGGCCGCTCGGGTCGCCGCCCCCGCTTTCCCCGGACTCCCCCCCGCCTCCGCCGCTTCCCGCCTGAAGGACCGCGGGAGCCGCTGCTGCTCCCGCCCCCGGAGACCCTCGGGCCTCCATTCGGCCTCCCGTTTCGGCGAAGCCGCCCTCGGTCACGGCGGACCCTCCCGTTCCTCGCCCCGCCCCTTTCCCAGTTTCAGGAGGGGCGAAAAGGGGCGGGGCTCCTCTTCCTCAGAGCTTCTGAGGCGGAGAAAAGCAGCTGCAAATCGCTCCCGCCTCAGGCTCCCCCTTCCTCCCTGCGCTCCCAGACACTGGGTCAGCGAGGGCTGCTTCCTATAGAGGCAAAACCCTGTAAACCCCTTGGTTTACTGCTCTTGGCTAGAGCGTCTCCTAAGCGCCTCTCCTGTCCTCTGCTCGACATCCAGGACTGGCAAAGGTTTTCTGCGCATGCCCCGTTCCCTGATGAGTTTTGGCTCTGGCGGAACCTTTAGTCGGGGAGTGGGGGGGGGGATGCTAGAGGGTGGAGAACGGCCGTTGGGGGTGGGGAGATGATGGGCACGGTGAGGACTGAGCCGGGTCTAGAATGAGAAAAACGCCTTTGGATGGAGCCTGATTTGTTGCTTCTTGATACCTGGGATTTCTCTTTTTTCCCCAGCACCCTTTTATAAATGTGGATTTGTTCTTGGGAACAGAAGGAACAAGCGGGAGGGGGAACCTGATAGATGGTGCTGCAAATGTGAGAAAAGGAAAAGAGCCCGAGGACAGTTATCCAGCGCAGTAAATTTATTTATTTTTAAATTGATATTTAAACAAAACATGCTTTGGGGATTCCTTCAGGGCAGCTTGTTTATCCTCTCTTTGGTCTGTATTCGTCTGGTAAAGCAGTCCCCTTTTTCTACAGAGTACAGCAGGGGTCTTCAAACTTGGCCCTTTTATGACTTGTGGACTTCAACTCCCAGAATTCCTCAGCCAGCGTGCCTGGCTGAGGAATTCTGGGAATTGAGGTCCACAGGTCGTAAAAGGGCCAAGTTTGAAGACCCCTGGAGTACAATATACCTTTTTTCTGTTTTATATCTATTTCTGCTCTGTTGAAGTCTTGACTTTTTGTTCACTTTTTTCTGCTTGATCCTTCCTTGCCAGTTGAATCTTGAAGAGTTGATCTGATTTCAAGGGACTGCAAATGCCTAAAAAAGCTCAGAAATGTTACCTCCTGAAGTGGGATTATCCCCCTAGGGTGGAATGAAATATGGGGCTGGATCAGATGATCGTCTCATGAAATTGCACAGCAGGTGTGCTAATGAAGTCATAGATGCTGACAGATACTTATAGTTTTATATAAATATATATTTACATCAATACACACAAGAAACTAGATAGGCAAACAGGAGCATCGCCAGGTAAATCGCAGAGCACAAGAGAGCACACAGAAAAAAAAAAGGCAGGGGGAAAAAAGGACACTCCCCCTCCAAACTCACAGCAACCAATCATAGTGCAGATTGCCTCAGGCAGGAGCCAGCACTGTCCAACCCAGGGGTCTTCAAACTCTGCCCTTTTATGACTCATGGACTTCAACTCCCAGAATTCCTCAGCTAGGCACGCTGGCTGAGGAATTCTGGGAGCTGAAGTCATGAGTCATAAAAGGGCAGAGTTTGAAGACCCCTGGTCCAACCCATCAACTATAATTGTGTGTTCTGGCTCCCTGCATAACCCCACTGTTGCAGCTACTAAATTTAGGTATCTCAACACCCCTCCAATATATAACTGGACAGCATTTAAACCGAGTTGTTTCACAAGATCCTTGTGTTTCTGTATACCCCATGGCTTTGTCATGAGGTCAGCCAAATTATCTTCCGATGGACAATGAATTAGGTCTATTACATTTTCTTTCACCGTTTCTCTGAGATTACAATATCTTACGGCAATATGCTCGCTTCTGGTTTTTACTCTCACCTGTTGCCACTTGTATACATGTTGTGTTATCTTCAAATACTGATATAGCTCCTTTCAGTTCAATATCCAATGAACAATTTTATGTTCCCGCGTTATCTCTGAACATAACTGACAAGCTCTGAATCCTGCTTCAGCTGTGGAAATGGCAATTGGTCCGTTTTCTAGATTTCCAACCAACTAGTGTTTGCAAACATTACAATACATCCTGACATTGACTTTCTATCCTGTACATCATTAGCCCAATCACTGTCTACAAAACATTTTAATTCAAAATCATTTGATGGTTAAAACTGCAATCCTAAATCTATAGTTCCCTTTAAGCAGGGGTCTTCAAACGTGGCCCTTTTATGACTTGTGGACTTCCAACTCCCAGGATTCCTCAACCAGGCATGCCTGGCTGAGGAATTCTGGGAGCTGAAGTCCACAAGTCATAAAAGGACCACGTTTGAAGACCCCTGCCTTTAAGGAATGTAGTATTCTTTTTAATTCCTTACCAGTGTTTTTGTGTAGGCTTTGAGCAACTAACCTTGTTTTATGTTGTACTTCATCATTCATGAAGTTTCATTTTGTATACCCATCTGCACCCAGCAGCGTTTTCTCCCTCTGGTACCCTGATTGGAGTGAAAACTTTATATTTTTGCATAGGCAACATTTTCTTATCCATAGCCTCTTTCCATTTCTTTTGCTCTGCCATAGGTAAATTTAATACTTCTTGGCAATTTTGGGGCTCATAAAAATATTACATACTTTTACCTCCTCAGCTGTGAATCTTTCTGGAGGAACACCTTTGTTTGCTCTTTCAGACATCCTTGGAATAAAATGTTCCTCACAAATGAAAGCGAATATACATGTTGCAGGATTCAGTCTGGGTCAGTCACCTCTGGCCCCGGTGATCGACCCAGATTGGATCCTGTAAAATGTTCCTGTTTCACCAGAATCTCACTCTTTATATTCTATGTGAGTGTTCATTTATTGGAGAGCTCTGACTAACAGGCATAAAAATTTCAGGTATTGGCACGTACCTTTCCCCAATTCTCATGTTCTGAAAAATTTGCAACGCAAAATAATAACATTTTTATGTCCGTCTGTAAACCTACATACCTTTGATCCTGACTGATAACCTATAAATTTTAATTTCCTTAACTTTGATTGTCCTTTCCTATTTGTTTTGGGAATGTACACCCATGCACTGCTGCCAAAGATTCTCAAATGTGCCAAAGATGGTTTTATATAACATGTAACATGGAGTTTCATTAATCGTTTAACTCCATAGTCTATTGACACAAATAATTGGCAGTTACAATTGCCTCACCCCAATATAGCTTACTTATTCCTCCATCTGTTAGTAATGCATCTTTCAGTTTGTAACACACCATTCCTGCGTTCAGCAATTCCATTCTCTGCTGAAGTGTAGGGCTTCATTCTTCTTTGGGTTATGCCTTTCTTTCTCAGCCACTGCTGAAATATATTAGACATGAACTCTGAACCTGTTTGTAGTTGACGTACATTTTGATTACACTTCCTCACTACAAATATTACCCACTCTTAAATTGTTGAAACACTTGTTTTGCTTTTTAGTACATAACAAAACCTCTATCTTCAGAAATCATCAATCACCAAAGCAAATTTGGCCCCTCCCATTGATGTCAGATTTCCTATCACTTCTTTTGCCGACAGGGTATACTTTAGATTTTGCCTCTTTGCAAATAGCACAATTCAAATAGTTGGCACACTCTTTTACATTCCATCCTACAGCCAGGTCAGACATTTTCTGCAATACTTTAAAGCTTGCAAGACCCAGCCTTCTGTGTAATAAATGTGCACATCCATTATGCTTTGGTTCATTAGAAAAGATTGTCTGCACACTGGCACCAGTTTCCTTGTGGTTCAAAACATATAAATTGTTCAGTTTTAAACCTTGTGCACACACCCTGTTATTCTTTATGACAGTCATAAAGGACTCAAATGTCTATACACCAATGCACAGAGTATGAACAGCAAACAGGGTGAACTAGAAATTCAGGTTAATGAGGGCAGATATGATATTGTTGCCATTACGGAAACATGGTGGGATGAAACCCACAAATGGAACACACAGCTAGAGGGATTTAAATTATTTAAAAGAAACCGACTGAATAAAAGAGGAGGTGGAGTTGCTCTTTATATAAGAAATAACTACATCTCTACAGAAATAGAGCACAACAATGATGATAACTGTCTAGAATGCATTTGGGTCAATATAAAAGGGGGGGAAATGACATTGCCATAGGTGTATACTATAGGCCACCCAACCAACCAGAGGAAATAGATGAACTTTTTGCTAGTCAGCTAACTAAGGTATGTAGGAAGCACATCACAATAGTAATGGGGGACTTTAACTACCCTGACATCAACTGGGAGACAAACTCTGCACCAAGTGGAAGATCAAACAGATTCCTGACAAACCTAGCAGACAACTTTGTCTCCCAAAAAGTAGAGAAGGGAACTAGGGGATTAGCCATATTGGATCTAATTCTCACTAACAGAGATGAAATGATAGAAGGTGTTGAAGCCACAGGAACTTTGGGAGGAAGTGATCATGCAATATTGGAATTCAACATTATGGAAGCACAAGCAATAGAACACAGTCAAACTAGAGTCTTGGATTTTAAGAGAGCTAATTTCAATAAACTTAGAGAGGGCATGGGAAGGATTCCATGGATGAGAATCCTCAAGGGGAAAACAACTCAAGAAGCTTGGGAAATTTTGAAAAGTGAGATAAAAGCCCAGTCTAGCACAATACCAGCAAAGAACAAAAATAACAGCTCTGAAAAGAAACCAGCATGGCTGCATAAATCGAAAGATAAAAAGGACAAGTATAAAAAGTGGAAAGAGGGGCACATAACTAAGGCAGAATATCAGCAAATAGCCCGAGCCTGCAAAGATAAAGTGAGGAAAGCTAAGGCTCAAAATGAACTAAGGCTTGCGACCAAAGTCAAAAATAACAAAAACATGTAAAAACAAGTACATCTTTTTACATCTTTCAACATGTAAAAAACAAGAAAAAAGTGAAGGAAATGATTGGTCCATGGGAGGGGGGAAGTGGCAAGAAAGTGACAAGCAACAGGGAGAAAGCAGAACTATTTAACTTGTTTTTTGCATCAGTCTTTACACAAAGGGAAAAAACAGACCAACCTATCAAAAATAGTGCCATAAAAAAGCAGAATAGAAACACAAGCTAAGATAGGCAATAAAATGGTAAGTGAGCACCTGTCCAGCCTAGATGAGTTCAAATCACCAGGACCAGATGGACTACACCCCAAGGTTCTCAAGGAACTGGCAGATGTGATCTCAGAACCACTGAACTATAGGGGAACTACCAGAGGACTGGAAAAGAGCTGATGTACTTCCCATCTTCAAAAAAAGGGGGGGAAATGGACCTTGCATATACCCTTTGCAAAAATTTACTTCATACCCTTCATTGTCTAAGCGAGACATACTCAGCAAATTGTGATCTAAATCTGGTACACGTAAAATCTTATCAAACGACTTACCACTACATAGTACATATACTGCTCCTTGCCCCTATACAAAAGAATGATTACCATTTGCCAGGCTTTCATATTCTTGGGCAGCTGGTGCTAGACTAAAAAAAAGTTTTGGGTTATTTACAATATGTTCTTTTTCCCCACTGTCCAACAACTAAATGTCTTTATTTGCCTTCACCACAGAAATCTGTGTGTCTTCCTTCTTCCCTCTTTGTGCTGTCTCGCTCCTGAGGTCCCCAACCTTTTGGGCACCAGGGACCAGTTCCGTGGAGAGAGGTTTTTCCACGGACTGGAGGGTGGGTGGTTTTGTGTGCTGCCTGCATCCCACGGATGGAGCTTTGCTTGTTTGTATGGCCCAGTTGCTGGCATGCCACGGCCCGATACTGGTCCGTAGACTGGAGGTTGGGGACCCCTGCTCTAGCAGATGTAAGCCCATGCACATGTATTACCTGACTATCCTCCAAGCACAAAATTATCCTGGGTAATGCTTTTTCATTTTGCCTTTGCTATTCCTCATCGAGATCTGCTGGACGATTGCTTACAACTGTCTACAAATCCTCCCTCCACAGAAACAACTCCATCTTTAGGCCCTATGAGTGATAATTTGTCTCATTAAGAAAGACCAGCTAAAGGAAATCCTCATCCCATTTTTGTAACAAAGAGCATTGTGCTCTCTTTAAGGCGCAATCACCCTCAGCCTCCCTTACATTCACAAATAAACTTTTACTTCAGAGAAACTAACTACTGGTGCTTCAGGGTGCTTTTAGGTCCTTAACCTGTCAGGGAATTATACGGTAGGTATCCAAATGAAGTCATAGATGCTGAGATCTACTTGTAATTTTATATAAATAAATGTATTTTATATCAATATATCATCAGGAGCATCATCAGGTGTATCGCAGAGCACAGAGGGCACACAGAAGAAAAAGGCGGGGAGAAAGGGGAAACTCTCCCTCGACATCCACAGCAACCAATCAGGGTGCAGACTGCCTCATGTAGTAGCCAGTACTCTTCAATGAATCAACCACAACTGTGTGTTCTGGCTCACTGCACAACCCCACTGCTCCAGCTAAATTTAAATATCTTAACAGATAGTTACAAAAAGAATACATGGAAGGAGACTGCAGGCAAATTACAATTATTAAAAGTTTATTAATAAGATTCCAAGACTACAAAAGAAGGAGTTTCTTCCCGAAAATAGGTTGGGAAACTCAAGTGGGGAGGAATAATTGCCTTGGAACTACTCAAAAAGAGCCTGCCTTTCTGGGGCTGATCTCACTTCTTCTCTTCCTCCTGGTCAGAATATAACAAAGGGAGATGGCAAGATTTCTTTAGCTAAATCTTAAAGAGGAATGAAAAGACAACGAGCACTATTTTGTGCGAATTAACACAACTCTGGAGATTGAAATGCTTTCTGAATTTGATATCTGTATGCCACTTCCATATCATATAGTCTTTAAGTAAATTAAGAGGGAAGTCAAGGAAGCCATCAGTCCTCCAATTAGAAAAGATAGTGAGATGGTAATGGGCAACAGGGAGGAAACTGAAGGGCTTAATCCCCATTTTGTATCCCTCTTTCCATATCATAGGGAGGGAAAAGAAAAACGCAGGTCAAACTAGGAAAGGGAACACTTGACTATTCTGAATGAATTCAAGTATTTGGGACCAGAAAGATTATTCTGAAGTGCCTTCCATGGATTTATATGGTTTCTTCGGTGTGCATTCTTTTATGAATGAGAATTATGGTGTCCTTCTGGAGTAAAGCTCTTTCTACACTCCCTGCATTGTCCTCTAATGGTGAGTGAGAAAAGAGTTTCTACTGGAGGCATTTATCCATTTAGAAGACTTCCTCCCTGCATGGATCCTTTCATGACTAGTAAGATGTTCTTTCCCAATGAAATTATTTCCACACTCCGTGCATTATATGGATTTTCTCATGTGTGGATTCTTTCATGTCTTGTTAGAACTTTTTGCACACTACACACATTTGTGTAATTTCTCCGTGTGGATCCTTTTATGAAAATTAAGTGGTCCTCTTTGAGCAAAGCTTTTTCCACACTCTGTGCATTTATATGGTCTCTCCCCTGTATGGATTCTTTCATGATTAATAAGAGCACTTGTCTGATTAAATTGCTTTCCACATTCCATGCACTTGTATGGTCTCTCCCCAGTGTGGATCCTTTCATGACGAATAAGATCTCTGTTCCAGTTAAAGCTTTTTCCACATTCCAAGCATTTATGTGGTCTCTCCACTGAGTGGGTCCTTTTATGAGAATAAAGATGACCCGTCCTAGCAAACATCTTTCCACAGTCTGTGCATTTATATGGTTTATCTCCTGTGTGAATTCTTTCGTGACCAGTAAGACATCCTTTCCTGACAAAACTCTTTCCACACTCCAAACATTTATATGGTCTCTCCCCTGTATGGATCCTTTTATGAGTATTAAGATGTCCTTTCCAAGCAAAGCTCTTTCCACACTCCATGCATTTATATGGTCTCTCCCCAGTGTGGATCCTCTTATGATGAATAAATTCTGAGTTCCGACAAAAGCTTTTTCCACACTCCATGCATGTATACGGTCTTTCCCCTGTGTGAATTCTTTGGTGCATAGTGAGGCGACCCTTATCAATAAAGCTCTTTCCACACTCCATGCATTTATACGGTTTGTCTGCTGTATGAATCATTTGATGTCGAGTAAGGTCTCTGCTGTCAAAAAAGCCCTTTCCACATTCCAGGCATTTATATGGTCTCTCCCCTGTATGGATCCTTTTATGAGCATTAAGGTGTGCTGTTTGAGTAAAGCTTTTTCCACACTCTGTGCATTTATATGGTCTCTCCCCAGTGTGGATTCTTTCATGATGAATTAGACCTCTGCTCCAGTTAAAGCTTTTTCCACACTCCAAACATTTAAATAGTTTCCCCCCTAAGTGGGTCCTTTTATGAGCATTAAGTTGTGCTGTTTGAGCAAAGGTTTTTCCACACTCTGTGCATTTATATGGTCTCTCTCCTGTATGGATTCTTTCATGATGAATGAGATGAGCTTTCTGAGTAAACTGCTTTGCACAGTCCGTGCAGTTGTATGGTCTCTCCCCGGTGTGGATCCTTTCATGAACAGTAAGGTGTCTTTTCTGAGTAAAGTCTTTTCCACACACTATGCATCTATATGGTCGCTCCCCAGTATGGATCCGCTTATGACGAATAAGTTCTGAGTTCCAACAAAAGCTTTTTCCACACTCCATGCATTTATATGGTTTTTCCCCCATGTGTATCCTTTGATGGAAAATAAGGCTCCAATTGTCAATAAACCTGTTTCCATACTCCATGCATTTATATGGTCTCTCACCTGTGTGGATCCTCTGATGCCAATGAAGATTACTTTTGCTACTGAAGCTCTTTCTGGACTGCATGCATAGTTTCATCTTTTTGCTTAGGTTGAAATCTGTCTCATATTTTACAAAGGTATGTGGTTTGTGTTTCCTATGCAGTATTTTAGGTAAAGTAAAAGAGAAGGAATGACTCTTTGCAGACATTGCTCTTTCCATTGTCAATAACCTCGGCTGCTTTTCTTTCTCATCACCATCACCTGCTTGTAAAAAAAAGAAAAAATAGAAATTATCATTAGAATTTACAATGATGGTGAGGGGGGGGGGGGGCAAATCAAAAATATGCCCATCATCATCAAGTTTGGCACCAGCTATGTCAAGCTAAGAGATGGTGGGCGCAAATTGTTATCTAAGAGACTCCAATAGTATCCAAGGAATTTTTCAGCCCTGAACCAGATTAAGATTTTGCTACTGATAGGTCAATCTCATAAGGGAATTCCATGGGACATCTAAGGCCTTTCCCAAAGCCATGGTGAACATTTTTGCCAAGGCCTTAGTTGTGTTCTAGAAGAGTGGCTATGGTGACAACCTTGGACAAAATTGTCCATGAAGTGCCTCTGCTGGCTTGTGTTCTAGGTGGGCCTTGGTAGTTGAAGGGAATCAAAGGTAAGTGTACAGGGCTCTTTGCGGCCATGGCTCCTCCACTGGATATTAGCTATACAGTAAACATTCTGACCCTGATTTTCCGAAGATTAGGAAAGGTTAAAAAGATGGTGGCCAGATGGTGGTCACTAGAGTTCTGACCAACTTAAGCAATTGAGTGCAGATATCTTCCCTGTTTACCTCCCACTTAAAACATTTTCCCCAATGAATGGAACCGAGAGCAAAGAGGGTCCTTACCCAGAGAAACCATATTTCTAAAAAGCTCCAGCATGACTTCCCTGCACAAGGCTTTCTGGCCAGAATCTAGCAGTGCCCACTCCTCTTCTGTAAAGTCCACAGCCACCTCCTCAAAGGGAACAGAGTCCTAGAAAGAGAAAATCTTCTCCAGCAGACAGTCCTCTTTTTTTTTTTTCTTACTTCCAAAAGAGAAAACAAAGCTTTGCAAGAGACCAAATGGGCATTTTCTAATAGGACAGGCATAGCTTCTGCAGATCCACATAGTCCTCAGGGCTGTGAATGTCTTAGAAAACAGGACAAACCTACTAGGAAGTTCTCACCTGGCCTCTTTCAAAATATTGAAAATGAGCCTGGAAATCTCAGATCATTTGACGAACACCCTTATTTTTACAAGCAATTAACGCTGACATAGGGGTTTTTACACAGAAAATCTGTCCTTCATGCGATTCATTTTTAAGTGGATATTTTGTCCTATTTCTGAAACAATTTTTTTTTTTACAATTTCTCTTGTCTTGCTTTAATGGCCTTTATTTTTTAAACTGGTTGTCCAAAGTTTTTTGAAAATATTCCAACGTTATCAATTACATTTCCTAATACAAGACTCTTCTGAATTGTCCTTCATGTGCATCCCCAGAACAATCCTGAAGGCTGAATCAGTGAGACTCACTGGGTCATTTTCTCACAAGAAACCTACGCTTACCTGCCAAGTTGGCCCTACTTGGATCCTCGAGAAAACAACCTCTTTAGAAGGACTGGATCGATCCCCTCTTCCCTGAAGCTCTGCTGAAATGTCATCCATGAACAGCTCCTGCAACTAAAAGAACAGCCTGGTTTATCATCCACTTACAAATGAAGATAAAAGGTGTTACTTTCCTTGTCTTACATTTTCTATTTACTTGTACTTTCCCAACCCATCAAAGTGAGAGAACTTGGGAACTCCTGTTCTGAGGGTGGCTGCTATTTCTTGATTAATGCTAGCCACTTTTGTGAAACACTTCATTATTCTTTTTTATTTTGTTTTTTTATTTCGATCAGGAACTAAGTGTTCATTTCCTTCTCTTCACTTGACAGGTATGGCCTTTTCCTGTTTGTAGATGTAGTTATGCCGATCTCTTACTTCAGGACTACTTTGCTTTATATTTGGGGACGTTTGTTGAGGGATAGGATCATTCTGCCCTTCCTTTTGTGGAGGCTTCTCCGTGCCTCTTGCAGTGTGGGATTACACCAGCCTGGCAGTTCAGGGAGAGACTTTGGGATGAAAACAGAGATGCCTTCAGGGAGAAAATGCACCCCTTGAAAGCACTGTGATTGTCATTAAAAGGCAATTTCAATACTTCATTATTTCTCACCTTAAATTCCCAATCACAGTTAATTTTCAGTTATAAATCTTTTAAGATAATTTTGACTATCCAGAAAAGAAGAACTGATCCAGAGAATTTCTATTGGGATGTCTGGGAAGCAAATCACGTCCACCCTTCACACATTCTGCCTTCTGCAATTCAAAGGCACAAATCAGAACAGGATCAAAGTCCCGTGGGAAATAACAAATGTAATAGTATGAAAACATTCCTCCTAATCTTACCACAACCCGAGATCTCTTTCATCCTGACATCTGTTTGATGAAACAAGTAAATAGACCTTTCTCCCCCCAAGATGATCACTTTCAGTGAAAAAAAGGCTAAACCACGAGTCAGCAGGGTGCCTTAAACTGCAGCCATTTCTGTCCTGACGGCTAAACCAGATGCGTGCCCTAATTTCTTAAATGTCTGCGATTTCTTACAAAGTCTGCTACATACATATGGGATTTTTTTTACCAGTGTGGAAACAGAAGCATTTGCCTCAAGATGAAATGAGTTCCAAAATATTAGGAGCCGCTGAAAACCTTGCGCTGATTTCTTCTTCATGCCTGTAATTTCTTACAGAGAGGCTGCTAAATCCATCAGAGCCCCCCCCCCCCCTTACGCATCCCTCGTCTCACCTGCCGGCCCTCTCCGGGGGGCTTCCGGGGGACGGAGGAGGGCGGCGGGCCGAGCAGGCAGCCCTCGGCCAGGGCCACCGCCTGGGCGCAGCTCTCCGCCCCGCACTCCCGCAGCCAGCCCGCCAGCTCCGGGGGCAGCAGGGCCAGCAGCTGCTCCAGCACCACCCGGTCCAGCATCTCGGCTTTGCCGCTCCGCTCGGGCCGCAGCCACCCGCGGCACAGCCGGTGCAGGCGGCTGCAGAGCGCCCGGGGCCCCTCGGCCTCTCGGGGGCGGCAGCTGCGGAAACGCCGGTGCTCGGCCTCGGAGCTGCGGGGCCCCTCAGGGAGGCCGTTCGTGCCGCCGCTTCCCCCGGACTCCCCGCCGCCTCCGCCGCCGCCGCCGCTCCCCGCCTGAAGGGCCGCGAGAGCTGCTGCTGCTGCTGCTGCTGCTGCTCCCGCTCCCGCCCACGGAGACCCTCGGGCCTCCATTCGGTCTCCCGCTTCGCCGAAGCCCGAACGGGGGAAGCTCCCTCTGAGGCGACCCTCGGTCAAGGCGGAGCCTCCCCCGCCCCTCTCCCGGTTTCAGGGGGGGGCGAGAAGGGGCGGGGCTCCGCTGCCTCAGAGCTTCTGAGGCGGAGAAGAGCAGCTGCAAGTCGCTCCCGCCTCAGGTTCCCGCGCCCTCCTCTCGCCACAGAATCTCAGTCAGAAAGGGCTGCTTCCTAGAGAGGCAAAACCCGATAAGCCCCTTGATTTACTGCTCTTGGCTAGAGCGTCTTCTAACGCAACTATCGCTTGTCGTGTCCTCGGCTCGGTCCTGAGGGCCGGGCAAAGGTCTTCTGCGCATGCCCTGTTCTTTGCAGATGCTCAAAAATCTGTAGAAGTCGGCTAGGCTGGGTGCCGGGGATGATGGGCATGGAGGAGGTACAGTAGTGGCCAAAATTGTGGAAACCTTTTGGGAAAAGTGTATTTTTGAGGTTTGTTGGCTAATAACACCGTTTTTTTTTTTTTGGTGTAGTACCATAAAATTATAGATCAATGGAAAGATAATTTAATCAAGAATGTAATGCAACATAGTTTGTTCAATTATCTGTACTGTTTTATGAAAAGTTATAGCCAAATAACCAGAAAAAGGAAGCACAACTTGCTTAGGTTGATATCAGGTAGCTTTCCTTCATCCGATTGTAGCCAATGAGCGTGAGTGTTTAGAGAGCCAATCAGGTGTCATCTTGTTTTGGCAATGAGCCAATCAGATCAGTAGGATTCAGTTATTGATGTCATGTATTGAAGCTGAGAGGAGGACATTTGTCAGTGTGTTATGTGATGGCTATCAAGTTGGTTGGGTTTCCCCCCCCCTTCATTTAGTGAGCTTGTAAAACATAATAAAATTAAAGTAATGGTGCAAAGAGTTGACTGGTTGCCCAGAAAGCAATGTAAAATAGTATTATTAAGTGAACAAGGCTACAGTTATAAAGAAATTAGAAGAAAAATTGGTGGAAACTTAACCAAGGGTGGCATTTCTACTGTACACTGTTCCCAAAAGGTTTCCACAATTTTGGCCACTACTGTAGAGCAGGGCTGGAATGAACAAAGCGCCTTTGAATGGAATCTGGTTTGACTCCTGGTTCTGGGCACCTGGGATTTCTCTTTACTTCCCACCAGTTAATTTATGTACTATATAATTATAATTATATATTATAATATAAATGTTATATATTGTTAAATAAGTAAGCAATAACTGTTTGGGGGCTTCCTTCAAACCAGTTGGCCCTCTGTGCTGTCTGTATTAATGTGGTAACACTCAATGAAGGAACCCCTCCTTTTTCTGCAGTGTGCATATCTGCCCGTTGTTTTTAGTCTCTATTTCTGCTGGGTTGAAATCTTGACTTTTTTCTGCTTGATCTTTCCTGGCTTCTTGATTCTTGAAGAGTTGATCTGGTTTCAAGGGGCTGCACTACTTAAAAAGGTTGTCCGCCTAAAGTGGGTTTGTCTCCAAAATGTGTTGAAGAAGCAGGGCAGAAAGAATATTGGTGCTATCCAACAAAAGGAACATAATAAATAGGGGAGACATGATAGCAGTGTCCCAGTATCTGAGGGGCTGCCACAAGGCAGAGGGGGCCAGGTTGTTCACCAAAGCACCAGATGGAAGGACGAGAAACAACGGTTGGAAACTGACCAAAGAGAGAAGCAACCTGGAACTAAGGAGAAATTTCCTGACAGTGAGGACAATCAATCAGTGGAATAGCTTACCCCCAGAAATCGTGGGCGCTCCATCACTGGAGATTTTTAAGTAAAGGCTGGACATCCACCTGTCTGAGACGATATAGGTTCTCGGGCAGGGGGCTGGACTAGAGGACCTCCAAGGTCCCTTCCAGCTCTATTCTATTCTAAGATGCAGTTCAGTAGTGAGAAAGGTAAGATTCTGCACGTCAGCAGGAAAAACCAGATGCACAGGGTTACCTGCTTCAGCACTAGTGCCTGTGATAAGATCTTGGTGTCCTGGTGGACCATCACTTAACTACAATATAAGCCAGCAATGTGCCATAGCTGCCGAAAAAAATAGTTCTTGTTTGGATCAATAGAGGGATAGCACCAAGATCACAGGAAGTCATGGTACTGCTCTACATGGCAGTACTGAGGCCACGTGATCAAGGTATTCAGTGTAACAAAAAGGCGGCTTAGATGAAGTGTTGCAGATGGGTGCTGGAGAACAGCCACACCTTGGCATAAGGTTGTACTACAATACCTCAAAGGTCCCCTTTAGTCATATGATGATTCTATGATGCTTTTCAACTTTGGAGAAGACTCTTGAAAGCACCAGGGTTACTCAAACAACCCCAACAATTAGAGCACAGAGTGGAGACAATTGGGGCACAAATGTACAGAGAACTTTAAACGAAGACCCAACTCCACTGAGGAATCCATAGAATTACCAAGATGAAAGGAAGGAGAGGAACAGAACAAGACAGATGCATTCCATCAGAGCAGCAATGAGCACAGCAGCAGGACTTCTGAAGCTCAAGGTGTATCCTCAGTCTCTGAGCAGAATTTGCCCTGCTTATTTAGACAAAATTAGCCAGATTAGAAATGAACTACTCACTTTTAGTGTAACCTGACATGCTCTAGGAACCCAGTTAAAGGATCTGTCCATCCAGAAGGTCATACATTTGACTCTTCCTCATTTGAGTTCAGGAAGAATTTACCTGATCTTTTTACATCAGACGTAACTGTACATTTACTTATCAAAATGATATGCTCCTCATCTTGTAGGTTAAGGCCACTCTTTTACTTCCCAATCTCAGGCTTGTTTTGTAATGTGTAAAGAGCTCCAAGTATTTACTTTTTAAAGATCCCAGCCTGTTATTAACCACATTTTGGTGCAACCAATGGGCATACACAGCTAAGGAGCATGGGTCTAGTTCAGGAAATTGTGGAACTCCTCAAAAATGAATTGAGTAATCTGGGAAGGCAGAGGCATGGAAAGGGAGGAAATAAAAGAGATGGAGGGGAAAAGGATGAACATTCTTCCAGTCTAAATTCCTAACTTTTTTCTCCAACTGTTGGGTAGCCAAGACTGACACTTTTGAGGAATATGTGCAGAAAATGTAATTATGAATTAGTCAAGTTTCACTGAATTACCCAATCATATGTTTCTATAACTCATTTGTATAGGTAATCCCACGAATAGTAAGGCCACTGCTCCATCTTCGGCTGTTTCTTTATTTGGGCACTTATAGTTTTTCTCCTGCGTGGATGCTTGAGGAAGCAAAGCTACCATTGCTATCTGTGCTTGGGCAAAACAGTTGCAGCCAGGCAGAAATGCTTGCCATCCCTCTTCCTCAGGGCTCAGCACACCTCAAGAAATTTGAAATCGGCTCATGCAATCATTCATTCACTCTTTTACTCACAGTTTACTTAAAGGATCCATGCTGGCATTCCAGTTGCCTGGCTAATTGAGCCACAAATTGCCCTTTTCAACAATGTGTGGAAATCCAGAAGCAACCTCACCCCAACAAGGCCTTAGTGTACAAAACCAAAGGCTAAGAAAGAGCAAAGAGCATGTGTGGGTGTGTAACAGAAAAGGAGGCAAGAAAAAGGCAAGAAGATGGGGAAGCAGGAGGCCATATTTGGTGACTGACAACCAATATAAGCAGGCAATCCCTCAACTGCCAGCTCCACAAACTACGGCAAGCAGCATCTCCTGGTGGGGCTCCTGCCTGGAGCTTGGCTTGGGAGCTCAGCTGGAATGCTCAAAAGCAACACTGCTTAAGAGCAGAGCTTGGAGTTGGCCAAGAGAAAAGCAGCAACTGCACTGAGGCAGTCCTTTAGTGTGAGAATATTTGGAAGGACGGAAAGGTTGCATACCACTTTACAGACTAAAGAGAATTTTGTTTCAGACAGGGACGCTATTAAATTTACTTACATGGCAACATCACTTTGCAAAGCCCAGGATAGTTAAGAGCAATAGCCTGTTGTTGGGGAAGGCATGTCACACAATAAAGCATGGTGTACACGTTTGTTAATGCTGTGCTGTGCTGTGCCCACTGCTTGGAAAGTAAAAAAACCCTCACAGGATCATGAATAAGATTACAGATCAACCAAAATATCCTTGCATATACTATGTAATAAGCTTCCTTCCCGTCTGCATTCGATGAGTGATTTGACTGACTGACTGAAGCTCATTGCATAGATTTATATGATTTCTTCTGTGGGCATATTTTTATGAGATTTATGTTGTCCTTTCCAAGCAAAGCCCTTTCCACACTCCGAGCATGTATATGGATTTCCCCCAGTGTGGATTCTTGCATGAGACAATGTCTTGTGATTGTTAAAAGCTTTCTCCATACTACAAGCCTTTATATAATCTCTCTCCTGTGTGCATCCCGTGATCGGAAATAACATCACTACTCTCAACTTAATCTCTTTCCACACTTAGTTATATGGTTTTTCAATTGTGTGGATCTTCTGATGGCAAATAAGATTACAGTTTGAACTGAAGCCCTTTCCACATTCTATATGTTTATTTGGTCTTTTCCCAGTATGGATCCTCTTATGACAAAGAAGTTATCAGTTCTGATGAAAGCTTTTTCCACACACTGAATTTATATGGTCTTTCACCCATGTGCATCCTTTGATAGAAAGTAAGGTCCCAGTAGTCAATAAAGCTCTTTCCACACTCCATGCATTTATATGGTCCCTCTCCTGTGTGGATCCTTTTTTTGAGAATTAAGTTTCCCTTTCTGAGTGAAGCTTTTTCCATACTCCAAGCATTTATGCGGTGTGGAATTTTTGATGTCGAATAAAATCTCTGTTGTCAATAAGGCTGTTTCCACATTCCAGGCATTTATATGGTTTCTCCCTTGGGTGGATCCTTTGATGGGAAATAATATCATTATTCTCAGTGAATATCTTTCCATACTCCTGGCAACTATATGGTTTTTAACGTGTGTGGATCCGCTGATGGCGAGTCAGATTAGAGTATCTTCTGAAGGCTTTTCCACATTCTGTGCATATATACGGTCTCTCCCCTGTATGGACTGTCTGATGAATTTTAAGTTGGCTTTTCTGAGCAAAGCTCTTTCCACATTCTGTACACTGAAATGGTTTCTCCCCTGTATGGATTGTCTGATGAAATTTAAGATGTCTTTTCTGAGCAAAGCTCTTTCCACATTCTGTACATTGAAATGGTTTCTCCCCTGTATGGATTGTCTGATGAATTTTAAGTTGGCTTTTCTCAGCAAAGCTCTTTCCACATTCTGTGCATTGAAATGGTTTCTCTCCTGTATGGATTCTTTCATGACTAATAAGACTACTTCTCCGAATAAACGCTTTCCCACATTGTATACATTTATATGGTTTCTCCCCAGTGTGGATCTTCTTATGAAAATTAAGTTGTCCTTTCTGAGCAAAGCACTTTCCACATTCTGTGCATTTATGTGGTTTCTCCCCTGTATGGATTTTTTCATGTTTAGTAAGATGTTTTTTCTGAGCAAACTGCTTTCCACATTCCATACATTTATACGGTCTTTCCCCAGTGTGCATCCTCTTATGATCAATAAGTTCTGGGTACCAACGAAATTTGTTTCCACACTCCATGCATTTATGCGGTTTCCCCTCCGTGTGCATCCTTAGGTGGCGAGTAAGGTCTTTGTAGAAGAAAAAGGTCTTTCCACACTCCATGCATTTATATGGTCTGTCCCCAGTGTGGATCACACTATGACGAATAAGACCCGAGTTCCAAGAAAAGCTTTTTTCACACACCAGGCATTTATACGGTCTTTCTCCTATGTGAATCCTTTTATGAGTATTAAGGTCTTCTTTCCAAGTAAAGCTCTTTCCACACTGCAAGCATTTATGCAATTTATCCCTTGTGTGGGCCCTTTGATGTCGAGTAAGGTGACTGTTGTCAAAAAAACTCTTTCCACATTCCAGGCAATTATATGGTCTCTCCCCTATGTGGATCCTTTGATGGGAAATAATATCACTACTCTCAGTGAATGTTTTTCCACACTCCTTGCAACTATATGGTTTTTCACCTATGTGGATCCACTGATGGCGACTCAGATTACAGTTTGTACTGAAGGCTTTTCCACATTCTGTGCATTTATAAGGTCTCTCCCCTGCGTGGATCCATTCATGAAAAGTAAGTTGCCCTTTCCAAGTAAAAATCTTTCCACAATCCTTGCAACTATATGATTTTTTAGTTGTGTGGCTCCGCTGATGGCGATGAAGATTAGAGTTTCTACTGAAGGTTTTTCCACACTCTGTGCATTTATAAGGTCTCTCCCCTGTGTGGATCCGTTTATGAAAAGTAAGTTGCCCTTTCCGAGTAAAAATCTTTCCACAATCCTTGCAACTATATGATTTTTTAGTTGTGTGGATCCGCTGATGGCGACTCAGATGACAGTTTGTACTGAAGGCTTTCCCACATTCTGTGCATTTATATGGCCTCTCTCCTGTGTGTATCCTCTGATGGCGATGAAGACTACAGTTGCTACTGAAGCTCTTTCCACACTTCATGCATATTTTCATCTCTTTGTTTAGACTGAAATCCCTCTCATATTTTACATACTTTTGTGGTTTGTGCTTCCTATGCAGCATTTTAGGTAAAGTAAAAGAGAAGGAATGGCTCTTTGAAGACACTGCCATTTGCAGTTTATATAATCTAAGCTGGTTGTCATTCTCATCCTCTAGCCCATCACCATCACCTGTTTGGAAAAAAAAAAACCCAGAAATTCTCATTAGAATTTACAATGATGGCAAATGGTGGTTTCCCCTAGGCAAAAATATGCCCATCTGAATATCAGGTTTGGCACCAGCCATGTGTCAAGCTAAGAAATACTGGGTTGAAATTGTTATCTAGGAGACTCTAATGCAGTGGTCTTCAAACTTGGCCCTTTTATGACTTGTGGACTTCAACTCCCAGAATTCCTCAGCCAGCGTGCCTGGCTGAGGAATTCTGGGAGTTGAAGTCCAGAAGTCATAAAAGGGCCATGTTTGAAGACCCCTGCTCTAATGGTATCCAAGGGATTTTTCACCCTGAACCAGGTTAAGGCTTTGCTGTTGATAGGTCAATCTGCTCAGGCATTTCCATGGAGCATCTAAAGCCTTTCACAAAGCTATGGTGAGCATTTCTTCCAAGGCCTTTGTTGTGTTCCATAAGAGTGGCTCTGATGACAACCTTGAAGTGCCTCGGCTGGTTTGTCATCCGGAGGGCCCTGACGGTTAAAGGGAATGAAGGGGACGTGTACAGGGCTCTTTGCAGCCCTAGCTCTCCACTGGATAGTAGCTACATACTGGTACTATACATCGTGATCCTAATTTTCCTGAGATTAGGAAAACCTTTACACGTGATGGCCAGGCAGAGTTCTGACCACATTATGCAACTGAATACATGTATCTTCCCTGTTTAACTCCCACTTAAAACACCTTTCCTAATCAATGGAACCCAGAACAAAGGGGGTCCTTACCCAGAGCGGCCATATTCTTAGAAACGTCCAGCATGACTTCACTGTACAAAGCCTTCTGGCCACAATCCAGCAGTGCCCACTCCTCCTCTGTGAAGTCCACAGCCACCTCCTCAAAGGGATCAGTGTCCTAGAAAGAAAAATAAAAACTTTCCCATAAGACAGTCCTCTCCTATGTTTTCTTTCTTACTTCCAAAACAGAAAACAAGGCTTTAGAAGAGTCCAAATGCTGCTGTCTTAAAGGCACAAAACATGGCTTAGATGCATCCAAGTTATAGAATGGCACTACTTGGGGAGCCCCCTCCCCTCGCCTGGAATAACTCCAAAGTAATAACGCCAAAGCACCTGAAGGCAGGACAAGAAGCAATGGATGGAAACTAATCAAGGAGAGAAGAAACCTAGAACTAAGGATAAATAGTTCCTGACAAGTTAGAACAATTAATCAGTGGAACAACTTGCCTCTAGAAGCTGTGAATGCTCCAACACTGGAAGTTTTAAAGAAGAAATTGGACAACCATTTGTCTGAAATGGTGTAGGCTTTCTGCCTGAGCAGGGGTTAGACTAGAAGACCTCCAAGATTCCTTCCAACTCTGTTATTCCATTCCATTCCATTCTCTCACCAAGATTTTGTGCAGAGGAATCCCCTCTGACCTTTTCTCACTGGATCAGCAAAATACAAATTTCTTAGAAAATGGGACATACCTACCAGGAATTTTACTTGGCCTATTTTAAAATTTTGTAAATGACCCTGGAAATATCAAGTCACTTGACCAACAGTCTTACCATTAGAACTGGTTAACTTTGACTTTTCTATCAGAAATGTATCTATCCTATAATTTATTTCTAAGTGCATATATTGGTCTATTTGTACAGTGGGCATTGTTTTACTTCATGTGTTTTATTTTTTAATTGCTTTTCCAAAATCCTTTCAAAAATATTAAGGTTAATATGTTCCAACATATACATTAGATTTCCTAATACAAGATTCTTGTGAATTGTCTCTTGTTTGCATCCGTAGAACAATTTGAAGGTTGAATGAGTGAGGCTCACTCGATCATTCTGTGGGGATACCAGGTTCAAATGCACAGTCAGCATTTGGTTTTCAAAGTAGCTCATGAGCAGAAAGAGTTTAATCTTTTCACGAGAAACCTAAACTTACCTGGCAAGGTGGCCCCAGTTTGATGTTACTGAAAGGAAGCTCTTCAGAATAAAAGGATGGAACTCCACTTCCCTGGAGCACTGTTGAGATCTCTCCCATGAATGGCTCCTGCAACTGAAAGAATAGCCTGTATTTATGGTCCACTTTCAAATAACGTCAACCATGTTAGTTCACTTGCCTTACTTTTTTCTCTCCAATTGTACTTTTCAAACTCAAGTCAATATAAGAAAACTTGAGAACTCCTGCTCTGTGGGTGACTGTTATTTCTTGATAATCGCCTGACACTTTTGTGAAATACTTTATTGCTTCTTTCATATTTCCTCTTTTCCTTCTGATCAGGAGATGCTTCTTTAGCTCCTCCCCTTTACTTGACCATTATGGCCTTTCCATTTTAGGAATGTATTTATACCTGTACTATCATGTCCTCTTTTTCCTTTAGATTTGGGGGCCTTTACCTCCTGAGAGAGACAGGATCAATATCCCTTTCCTTTGGAGTGGCTTCTCTGTGCTTCTTGCAGTGAGACCACCACCAACTTGGCAGTTGAGGGGAAGACCTTGAAGTGAACACCGAGATGCTTGCGAGAATAAAATGCATCTCCTAAAAATATTGTGACACTCATTAAAAGCAATTTGGATACTTCATTCTTTCTCATGTCAAATTCCCAGTCAGGCTTAACTTTTAGTGATAAATGTTTTAAGATAATTTTGAATACATAGAACAGAAAAGAGGAACTAGGGAGAATCTTTGCTGCAATGGAATGCAAACTTTTGGCAGATTTGCTCAATAAACCACTTTTGCAAAATGATTCTGAACGATATCCAATTTTAAAGAATGATATACTCTCCATATCAAAGCACAGGGACATGCAAACTGCAATAAAATCCTAAAGTGGACTAAAAGAATGATATGCCATAAATTGGGACTAGATCACAGTAGAATTAGTGAATAACTGTAATGAAAATCATGACAGGAACTTCCATAACCAAAAACTGCCCACGGACAGACCATTCCCTAAACTGCTTTTTACAATAATATTCTGTGCCATGATTGATAAAAACTGACAGACCACAATTTGACCGTGCAGGTTCATATAGTCCTTAAGGGTGGAAAGGCCCTCTCCATGTCCTCCATGCTGATGTTTTAAAGGCACAAAACATGACTTAGATGCATCCAAGTTGCAGAATGGTATTCCTTGGGGACCTCCCTCCCCTGGCCTGGAATAACTCACCAAAATAGTTTTGGGCAGGGGAATCCCCTGGACGCCTCTCTCTGGCTCAGTAAAATACACATTTCTTAGAAAACCGGAGAGATGTATTAAGAATTCTTTACCTGGCCTATTTCAAAACGTTCACAATCCTGGAAATATCAAGTCATTTCACCAACAGTCTTACCATTAAAACTTGTCAGCTTTGATGTAGAGGTTGTTATATGAGAAATTTGCCCATCCTGTAATTTATTCTTAAGTGGATATATTGGCCTATTTCTGAAGCGCTTTTTGTACAATTGATATTGTTTCACTTCATGGCTTTTATTTTTCATGTGCTTTTCCAAAGCCTTTTCAAAAATATTAAGAAAGATTAAATTGTTCCAACTTACACATTACATTTCCTAATTACATTTCCACTTTCAAATGAACTTACCTGGCAAGGTGGCCCCAGTTTGATGTTACTGAAAGGAAGCTCTTCAGAATAAAAGGATGGATCTCCTTTTCCCTGGAGCACTGTTGAGATCTCTCCCATGAATGGCTCCTGCAACTGAAAGAATAGCCTGTATTTATGGTCCACTTTCAAATAACGTCAACCATGTTAGTTCACTTGCCTTACTTTTTTCTCTCCAATTGTACTTTTCAAACTCAAGTCAGTATAAGAGAACTTGAGAACTCCTGCTCTGTGGGTGGCTGTTAGTTCTTGATTATCGCCTGCCACTTTTGTGAAGTACAATACTTGTGGTAAGTAATAATCAGACAATCTTTTTGCTTATGTTAGTTGGGAAAATCATGTAGGCTTGGAATCTGTATCTCTATTTAGTTTTGCTGAAATGAAGCAATGTAAAAAATGGTAACTATATTCAAAGCATAATTTGGTAAATTATTTTACTGAATACCACTGCTTTTTAAGATCAATGTGCTCACTCCATCCAAATACTGTGAAGCTATGCTTTTGCCTCGTAACATCAAACATATATTTTGAAATATGCAACCTAAATACTATTTGGTCCAGCTAAAAACAATTTTCATCTTTTATTTCATAACTTTGTATAATCCTCTGTTCGTTCTTTGTGCTAACTTGCACTGTGTGAAATACCTGTGTGAAAATAATTCTTGTTTCCTGCTGTTGAAGGAAAAGTCTTCATCATGATTCATCCAAGACGGGGATAAACAACATGGTGACTGCTTTAGAAAGAAGGTTGCATTTTATTGAAGAGCCAGACAGAAAGATGGTTCTGGCAGGAAAGAGGAGAGAAAAAGGACGGAGCACATGTGGGGAGTAGGTTTTTATACCCTCTCGAGCCTTTTGTTTAAAGTAGTTTCCTGTTCCTATTTTAGGCTTTGTATTTCCTTAAGAGTTTGGGTGGGGTATGCAGATTTTAGGTGTCTTTGTCTTCCTAAGCCCCCCCCCCCAAGAAGGAAATATTAAAAGGGCAGAAAAATATATTTCCTCCAAGGATCTTAAAGAGACAGAAAAGCATGCACAGTTTTCCTTGATAGCCCCAGGTCTCCCTCCCCCAAGCAGAAGCCAGCTCTGTACAAATGCAGATGTAAACCATCAAGAAAGTTGGAGCTAGAAGCTTAGGAAGACAAAGACACCTAAAATCTGCATACCCCACCCAAATTCTAAGAAAGCCCCAGCACCAGGGAAGCAGGATATAATCCTTGGGACATAATAGGATTAACCCACCACCATCAAGAATACCAGAAAGGCACACCCAGACTCAGGACTACAAGAAATACAAAGCCTGAAACAGGAACAGGAAACCCACTCCCAACATGTGCTCAGTCCTCTCCTCTTTCCTGCCAGAACCATCTTTCTGTCTGGCTCTTCAATAAACTGCAACCTTCTTTCTAAAGCAGTCTCCCCGGCTTGGATGAATCATGATGAAGACTTTTCCTTCAACACTGCTTCTAGCCAAAAATATTATCTAGGAGAAGAAATATAACTTTCCAACATCTGGTTTGCTTAATAGATCCAGTTCATGAGACAGAGTTCACTTGTCTTAAGTTCATAGCTAATGGTACTGACCAAGATTTCTAAAAGGACCAGTTGCATGATCCAACTGAAATATAAACACATATTTTTGTAGATGGGGAAGAGCTATTAGTAGATAGAGGAGCCCTCTTGGATTCAGGGTTGGGATCTGCTTCCCTGGTTTGGGAATCCTGACTGGAGGAAACATTAATCAGCCATTCAGCTTCAAGAAGCAGAACAATGAATATAAGCTCTATCTTTATTGTAAGAGCACATTAATGACATCTTGCAATTCTGAAAGCATTTTTCCGATCCTCTTTGTACTCTCTGGAAAACTAGGTTTTTATGAAATTTCATCCACCCCCATCACCATGTGGGAATCGAGATATCTTTTGCATTATGGCCACATCATGTCCAGTCCATGAAAAAGTATGTGGGAAGTTTAAAATGTGGGAATAATGTCCCAGAAAGTTATTCCCACAGAATATTACACCATCCCAACACGTGTTCTCTGGATGCCTTTTCTTTCTGACTGTAAAGAAAACAAGAGGCGTAAAAGAGGCTGAAATTTTCTCTCACCTGCCGGCCCTCTCCGGGGGGCTCCTGCGGGGCGGAGGAGGGCGGCGGGCCGAGCAGGAAACCCTCGGCCAGGGCCACCGCCTGGGCGCAGCTCTCCGCCCCGCACTCCCGCAGCCAGCCCGCCAGCTCCGGGGGCAGCAGGGCCAGCAGCTGCTCCAGCACCACCCGGTCCAGCATCTCGGCTTTGCTGCTCCGCTCAGGCCGCAGCCACCCGCGGCACAGCCGGTGCAGGCGGCTGCAGAGCGCCCGGGGCCCCTCGGCCTCTCGGGGGCAGCAACTGCGGAAGCGCCGGCGCGCGGCCTCGGAGCTGTGGGGCCCCTCGGGGAGGCCTCTCGGGTCGTCGTCGTTCCCCGGCTGAAGGGCCGCGGGGGCTGCTGCTGCTCCCGCCCGCGGAGACCCCGGAGCCTCCATCCGCCCTCTCGCTTCGGCGAAGTCCAAATGGGAGAGGCTCCCTCTGAGGCCGCTCACCCTTAACCGCTCCTCCCTCCGCCCCTTTCCCGAGAAGGGGCGGAGCTCCGCTTCCTCAGAGCTTCTGAGGCGGAGAAGAGCAGCTGCAGGTCGCTCCCGCCAAAGCTTCGCGCGCTCCGCTGTCCTCCCAGAGGCTGAGCTAGAGAGGGCTGCTTCCTAGACGGGCAAAATCCTGTCAGCCCCTTGGTTTACTGCTCTTGGCTAGAGCGCCACGCCGAAGGAAACTTACCGGCCTTCCTGTCCTCAGAAGCTACCCAGGGCTGGCAAAAGCCCTCTGCGCATGCCCTGTTCCATGCTGACCGTAAGAGGTCAGCCAAGGTTTGAGCAGGGAAAACGCTTGGTAGGGGAGTGGTTTCGGGGCTGTGCAGATTTAGGGGGGGGGCAATACGGAGGACACGATGGAGGCAGAGCGCAGCTGAAAGGAGCCAAGCGCCTTTGGGTGAATCCCGGTTTGATTGCTGCTTCTGGGCACCGGGATTTCTTTCTCCCGGAATCCTCTTGAAAATGTGGATGTGGACAGATGGAAGTGCGGGGGGGGGGGGGGACTTGAGGAAGGACACCGCAAATGTGAGGAAAGAGCTGGAGAGCAGGCATCCGTCCATCGAATTGATATATTATTAAATCAATATGAAAGCAATAAATTCTTTGGGGATTTCTTCGGGCCAGTTTATTGGACCGTTCTGTTGTCTGTATTCTAGTGAGGACACTCAAGGAAGGAATCCCCCTTTCTATAGACTACAATCTATTCTATCCCATGGGTCTTCAAACTTGGCCCTTTTATGACTTGTGGACTTCAACTCCCAGAATTCCTCAGCCAGCGTGCCTAGTTGAGGAATTCTGGGAGTTGAAGTCCACAAGTCATAAAAGGGCCAAGTTAGAAGACCCCGATTTCTATCCTGTATGTGTTTAGTTTCTATTTCTCTTCTGTTGAAGTTTTGACTATTAAGTCACCTATTCTGCTTGATCTTTTCTGACTGGTTGATTTTTTGAAAAGATCTGATTTCAAAGGGTTGCACTACTTAAAACCCCCCAGAAATTGATCTCCTGAAGTGGGTTTATCCCCCCTAGGTGGACTCAAATATGGGGCTCTGTATTACTGGCCATGACGACAGGATGAGATAGTGGAAAAAAATACATGGAAGATTGTGGCAGAATTATAGGTCATGGGACTTTATTAATAAAGGTCCAAGACTATCAACAGTATAGTTTCTTTTCCAAAAATGTGTTGGGAAGCTCAAGTGGTGAGGAATAATTGCCTTGGCAACTGCTCAAAAAGAGGTTGTCTTCTGGGGCTGATCTCACTCATCCTCCTGGTCAGAAGATAACAAACGGAATGGGAAAATTTCTTTAGATAAATCTTAAGAGGAAAGAAAAGAAAGCGAACACTATTGTGTGGGAATTAACATAACTCTGCAGATTGAAATGCTTTCTAAATTTGATACATGTATGCAATTTCTGTTTTATATAGTGGTTTTAGTTAAATTAAGATGGAAGTCCAGGAAGCTATCAGTTCTCTGGTTGGAAAAGATATTGAGATAGTGAAGGGCAAAAGGCAGGAAATTGAATGGCTTAATTCATATTTTGCATCCCGCTTTCCACAACATGCAGAGAAAGATGGAAAGTACAGGTCCATAGATTTATATGGTTTCTTCTGTGGACATGATTTTATGAGAATTATGGTGTCCTTCTCTGCATTTATGATTTCTCATGTCTGGATTGTCTAATGATGAGTTAGATAAGCTTCTACTGGAGGATATTCCACTTTCTTCATTTAAGTGGTTTCCTCCCTGTGTGGATCCTTTCATGATGACCAAGATGTTCTTTCCCAGTAAAATTATTTCCACTCTCCATGGATTATATACTATTTCCCAAGTGCATGGATTCTTTATTAGTAAATGTCTTGTAATTTTTAAAGCTCTATCCACACAGCATGCATTTATTTATATGCTCTGTTATGTGTGGATTATTTTATGAGAATTAAGATGTCCTTTCCAAGAAAAGCTCTTTCCCCTCTCCATCCATGTATATGGTTTCTCTCCAGTGTGGATCCTCTTATGATGGATAAGTTCTGAGTTCTGACTAAATCTTTTTCCACACTCCATGCATTTATACGTTCTCTGTCCTGTGTGGATCCTTTTATGAGAATTAAGTTTTCCTTTCTGAGAAAAGCTCTTTCCACACTCCAGCATTTATGCAGTTTATCCTCTTTGTGCATCCTTTGATGTTGAGTAAGGTCACTATTGTCAGAAAAGCTCTTTCCACATTCTAGGCATTAATATGGTCTGCTCCCTGGGTTGATTCTTTGATGAGAAGTAACTTCACTACATTTTATGAGAATTATAGTGTCCTTTCCAAGTTTAGCTTTTCCACTCTCCTTGCATGTGCATGATTTCTCCCATATAGATCCCTTAATGGTGAGTAAGATAAGAGTTTCTACTAGAGGCCTTTCCACTTTGTCGATTTAGAAGGTTTCTTGCCTGCGTGGATCCTTTTATGATGACTAAAATGTTCTTTCCCAGTAAAAATTATATCCACACTCCTTGCAATATATGGAATTTCCCGAGTGTGGATTCTTTCATGAGTAAATGTCTTGTGATCGTTAAAGCTTCCACACTACATGCATTTATATGTTCTCTGTGGATCCTTTTATGAACATTAAGTTGTGCTGTTTGAGCAAAGCTTTTTCCACATTCTATGCATTTATATGGTGGCTCCCTGTATGAATTCTTTCATGATTAATAAGATACATTTTTCAAATTGCTTTCCACACTCCATGCACTTGTATGGTCTCTCCCCAGTGTGGATCATGACAAATAAGATTGCTGTTCCAATGAAAGCTTTTTCCACACACCATGCATTTATACAATCTTTCCCATATGTGCATCTTTTCGTGGAAAGCAAGGCGCCATTTGTCTATAAAGATCTTTCCACACTCCATGCATTTATATGGTGTCTTCCCCATGTGGATTCTTTCATGATGAGTAAGTTCTGTGATCGAATAAAAACTTTTTCCACACTCCCAAGAATTTATACCAGGTGGGTCAAACTCACATCACATGACGTGTTGCAACTTTTTTCCTTGTCGGAGATGGTGGGCGCGGCTTCTGCCTGATGAATCCGGCCCGTGGGCTGGCAGTTTGAAACCTCTGATTTATACAATCTCTGCGGTGTGTGTATTCTCTCATGAAAATTAAGTTGGCTTTTCTGACCAAAGCATTTTCCACATTCTGTGCATTTATATGGTCTCTCCCCTGTATGGATTTTTTCATGTTTAGTAAGATATTTTTTCTGAGTAAATTGCTTTCCACATTCCATGCACTTGTATGGTCTCTCCCCAGTGTGGATCCTTTCATGACAAATAAGACTGCTGTTCCACTGAAAACTTTTTCCACACTCCAAGCATTTATATGATTTCTGCCCTGTGTGGATTTTAATATGAAAATTAAGTTTTCCTTTCTGAGCAAAGCTCTTGCCACATTCTATACATTGAAATGGTTTCTCCCCTGTATGGATTGTCTGATGAAATTTAAGTCGGCTTTTCTGAGCAAAGCTCTTTCCACATTCTGTACAATGAAATGGTTTCTCTCCTGTATGGATTGTCTGATGAAATTTAAGTTGTCTTTTCTGAGCAAAGCTCTTTCCACACTCTGTACATTGAAATGGTTTCTCCCCTGAATGGATTGTCTGATGAATTTTAACTTGGCTTTTCTGCGCAAAGCTCTTTCCACATTCTGTACATTGAAATGGTTTCTCTCCTGTATGGATTCTTTCATGACTAATAAGACCACTTTTCTGAGTAAACGCTCTCCCACATTGTATACATTTATATGGTCTCTCCCCAGCGTGGATCCTCTTATGAAAATTAAGTTGTCCTTTCTGAGCAAAGCACTTTCCACATTCTGTGCATTTGTGTGGTCTCTCCCCTGTATGGATTTTTTCATGTTTAGTAAGATATTTTTTCCGAGTAAATTGCTTTCCACACTCCATGCACTTGTATGGTCTTTCCCCAGTGTGGATCCTTTCATGACAAATAAGATCGCTGTTCGAATGAAATCTTTTTCCACACTCCAAACATTTACATGATCTCTGCCCTGTGTGGATTCTAACATGAAAATTAAGTTTTCCTTTCTGAGCAAACCTCTTTCCACATTCTGTACATTGAAATGGTTTCTCCCCTGTATGGATTGTCTGATGAAATTTTAGTTGTCCTTTTTGAGCAAAGCTCTTTCCACATTCTATACATTGAAATGGTTTCTCCCCTGTATGGATTGTCTGATGAAATTTAAGTTGTCTTTTCTGAGCAAAGCTCTTTCCACATTCTTTACATTGAAATGGTTTCTCCCCTGTATGGATTGTCTGATGAAATTTTAGTTGTCTTTTCTGAGCAAAGCTCTTTTCACATTCTGTACATTGAAATGGTTTCTCTCCTGTATGGATTCTTTGATGACTAATAAGACTACTTTTCTGAGTAAATGCTTTTCCACATTGTATACATTTATATAGTCTCTCCCCAGTGTGGATCGTCTTATGAAAATTAAGTTGTCCTTTCTGAGAAAAGCACTTTCCACATTCTGTGCATTTATGTGGTCTCTCCCGTGTATGGATTTTTTCATGTTTAGTAAGATATTTTTTCTGAGTAAATTGCTTTCCACACTCCATGCACTTGTATGGTCTTTCCCCAGTGTGGATTCTTTCATGACAAATAAGATCGCTGTTCCAATGAAAGCTTTTTCCACACTCCAAGCATTTATACGATCTCTGTCCTGTGTGGATTCTAACATGAAAATTAAGTTTTCCTTTCTGAGCAAAGCTCTTTCCACATTCTGTACATTGAAATGGTTTCTCTCCTGTATGGATTGTCTGATGAAATTTAAGTTGTCCTTTCTGAGCGAAGCTCTTTCCACATTCTATACATTGAAATGGTTTCTCCCCAGTATGGATTGTCTGATGAATTTTAAGTTGGCTTTTCTGAGCAAAGCACTTTCCACATTCTGTACATTGAAATGGTTTCTCTCCTGTATGGATTCTTTCATGACTAATAAGACCACTTTTCTGAGTAAACGCATTTCCACATTGTATACATTTATATGGTCTCTCCCCAGTGTGGATCCTCTTGTGATAAATAAGTTGTGAGTTCCAAAGAAAGCTTTTTCCACACACCGTGCATTTATATGGTCTTTCCGCCTTGTGCATCCTTTGGTGGAAGGTAAGGCGCCATTTGTGAATAAAGCTCTTTCCACACTCCAGGCATTTATATGGATTGTCCCCTGTGTGGATCCTTTGATTGGAAGTAATATCAGTGCTCTCAGTGAATTTCCTATGCAGTATTTTAGATAAAGTAAAAGAGAAGGAATGGCTCTTTGCAGACATTGCACTTTGTAGTGTCAATGACCTCAGCTGCTTGTCATTCTCATTCTCCAGCCCATCACCATCACCTAGTTTGGAAAAAAACAACCAGAAATTCTCATTAGAATGTAAAAAGATTAGGAAGGGTGGTGGGGGGGGTGTCTCTCCCTGTCAAAAATATGCCCATCTGAGTATCAGGTTTGGTATCAGCCATGTGTTAAACTAGGAGATATTGGGTTGAAATTGTTATCTAGCTCCTACGACACTCTAATGGTATCCACAAGATTTTTCTGCCCTGAACCAGATTAAGGCTTTGCTGCTGATAGGTCAATCTGCCCAGGCATTTCTGGGGAGCCTCTAAGGCCTTTCACAAAGCTGTGGTGAGCATTTCTGCCAAGGCCTTAGTTGTTTTCTAGAAGAGTGGCTGTAATGACAACCTTGGACAAAATTGCCCATGAAGTAGCTCAGCTGGTTTGTGATCCAGGGGGGCCTGGCTATTAAAGAGAATCAAAGCGTAGTGTATGGAACTCTTTGCACCTGTGGCTGTCCGCTGGATATTAGTTACATGCTATACATTGGTGGCCTTGTCTTTGGTCCCTCCATTTGGTCAGGTCACAATCTTGTGTCAATGAGTTTCTCAAGAACTGTACCCCCCACAGGGAGGCAGGACCTATTGAATTGGTCCGCCACCGGCGACTACTGGACCCAAACGGGTTGCAGAAAGAACTGGGGGTTATAACTGCTGATCTACTGCAAGGTGCAGTTGAGCTCTTAATCACTGTTTGTAATAGGAAGGTGACTGAGGCTCTGGATAGGATTGCACACATGCAATCGCTCCTCACCCATAGACGTCTCTGTCTTCCATGGTATATAGAGGAACTGAGAGGGATGAAACAGAGGAAGAGATGTCTAGAGCGCCGCTGGTCAAAGACAAGGATGAACTCGATTGAACACAGGTAAAAGCTGCTATAAAGGTCTACCTCGTGGCAATATGTGCAGTGAAGAGTAAATATTTCTCCGGACTAATTGTATATGCAGATAATTGACCAGTGACACTCTTTAACATGAGCCGTATCCGCCTGGGGAAGTATATGGGAGTCTTTGCACCTGTGGCTGTCCACTGCATATTAGTTACATACTACACATTCTGATCCTGATTTTCCTGAGATTAGGAGAGGTTTTACAGGTGATGGCCAGGTACAGTTCTGACCACTTTAAATATCTGAGTGCAGGTATCTTCCCTGTTCACCTGCCACTGAAAACCTTTCCCAATAAACTGAACCCAGAGCAAAGAGTGTCCTTACCCAGAGCGGCCATATTCCTAGAAACCTCCAGCATGACTTCCATGCACAAGGCCTTCTGGCCAGAATCCAGCAGTGACCACTCCCCCTCTGTGAAGTCCACAGCCACCTCCTCAAAGGGATCTGTGTCCTAGAAAGAAAAATAAAATCTTTCCCATGAGAAAGTCCTCTCTTATGTTTTCTTTCTTACTTCCTATCAGGGTGGATAATAATCGATGATTTTAAAAAAATAAAATAAAAATGCTTTTGGAGTATAAATCTATCTAAATATAGTTTTCTATTTAAGATACATTAATAATTTAGTTTATTCAGCATGAAATGGAGCTTAGTTATGTAGCATGAGGCTGTATATTCTGCAATATTTACATTTTTGGTATCCAAGCTCTGTAAGCTGAGATAACATGCACTGCATTGATGCATTCACACAATTTCACAGTAACCATGAGATAAGTCATAAAACAAAGTTCAGGAATATTCCTTTATCCCATTGTTTTGCAAATCTATGTACACTACAAACTGTATGATTGTTTGAAGAGAAATGCATCTGTACCAAGCGCTAAGTGTTTCAATTAAATAAAAGAATTTGAGTAGTTCTCCAACTATGTGTGATTAATTTATTAACCTAAAATCAGTTCTGATATTGCTGTTTTAGTAACCTGACAGCTTATTATTCTAAATAGGAAACCTTCATTTTCTTTGCAAATAATATTAAAGATTCTAACTACCACCAAGGATGAATCCTTACATTTAAAGAGCACCTGTCATTTCAGATCCATCATGGCAGCGCCTGTTAGCGGGCATCCACTCACCTGCTGCCCGCCACGTTCCTCATCTTGTTGTGTCACAGCTGCATCACCAGCCATCCCATTAAAGTGAATGAGACTTTCAGTGAGTCAACAGTGGGTCAGAGGAGGAGTCGCTGCGGGACAGAGATGGCAGTGCTCTTTAAAAATTACGATTTAAATCGAGTTGATTTAAATCGAGCCTTTTTACTAGTGATTTAAATCATGATTTAAATCCACTTGATTTAAATCAAATCCACCCTGCTTCCAACACAGAAAAGAGTTTTGCAAGAGACAAATGGATATTTTCTTGTAGGACAGACATACCTCCTCCATGCTGCTGTTTTAAAGGCAGAAAGTATGACTTGGATGCATCGAAGTTGCAGAATGGTATTCCTCGGGAACCCCCCTCCCCAGGCCTGGAATAATTCACCAAAATGGTTTTGGGTAGGGGAATCCCACGGCCTCATCTCTCTGGCCCAGTAAAATACACATGTCTTAGAAAACAAGAGATACCGACTAAGAATTTTTTACCTAGCCTATTTCAAAATGTACATAATTCTGGAAATATCAAGTCAGTTTACCAACAGTCTTACCATGAAACCTGTCACCTTTGACTTAAGGGCCTTTATATGAGAAATTTGTCTATCCTGTAATTTATTTTTAAGTGGATATATTGGCCTATTTCTAAAGCAATTTTTGTACATTTGGTATTGTTCCGGTTCATGGTTTTTATTTTTTAATCTGCTTTTCTAAAGTTTTTTAAAAAATATTTAGATAGATAGATAGATAGATAGATAGACAGACAGACAGACAGACAGACAGACAGACAGACAGACAGATAACCTTTATTGTAATTTTTTACTGTGGGCACAATGGCACACATTAAAAATGAAATTTAGTTACTTGCTTTCAAAGTGTACACATACATAACACACATTTAAACATACTATATATTACATATGTATAGATCTACACCCTTACATGTAAGTACATATAAATATTATTCACTAAGAAAGATTAAACTGTTCCAACATATATATTACATTTTCTAACTGGGTCATTCTGTGAGGAAACCAGGTTCAAATGCACACGGACTCAGCATTTGGTTTTCAAAGCAGCTCATGAATAGAAGGGGTTTAAACTTTTCACAAAAAAACTTAACTTACCTGGCAAGGTGTTCCCAGTTGGATCCTCCTGAAAGAAAGAACTTCAGAATCATTGGATGGATCTCCTCTTCCCTGGAGCTCTGCTGAGATCTCCCCCATGAATGGCTCCTGCAACTGAACGAATAGCCTGATTTAAGATCCACTTTCAAATGACTTTAAACCATGTTAATTGGCTGCTTTACCTTTTTCTCTCCAATTGTACTTTTCAAACTCAAGTCAATATAAGAGAACCTGAGAACTCCTGCTCTGTGGATGGCTATTATTTCTTGATAATCGCCTGCCATTTTTGTGAAATACTTCATTGTTCTTTTCCTTAGGATCAGGAGATGCTTCTTTAGCTCCTCCCCTTTACCTGACCATTGTGGCCTTTCCTTTTTATGAATGTATTTATGCCTTACTATCTCGTACTCTTTTCCCTTTAGATTTGGCTGCTTTTTTCTCCTGAGGGACAGGATCAATCTCCCCTTCTTTTTGGGGTGGCTTCCCTGTGCTTCTTGCAGTGAGTAGATCACCAACCTGGCAGTTCAGAGACTTGAAGTGAACACTGAGATGTTTTTGAGGGTGAAATGCACCCACTGAAAACATTGTGACTCTCATTAAAGGCAATTTGTATACTTCATTTTTTTCTCATGTCAAATTCCCAGTCAGGTTTAACTTTTAGTGATAAATGTTTTAAGATAATTTTGAATATATAGAAAAGAAAAGCTGAAGTTGGGAGAATATCTTTTGGCAGATTTGCCCAATAAACCATTTTTGCAAAATGATTCAGAACGATATCCAACTTCAGTGAATGATACATTCTTCATAATAAGTACATGGAGACTAAGGTGGACTAGAACAGAATAGAATAATAGAGTTGGAAGGGAGCTTGGAGGTCTTCCAATCCAACCCCTTGCTCAGGCAGGAAACCCTACACCATTTCAGACAAATGGTTGTCCAATCTCCTCTTAAAAACTTCCAGTGTTGGAGTAAGCTGTTCCACTGATTAAATTTCTCCTTAGTTCTAGGTTTCTTCTCTCCTTGATTCGTTTCCATCCATTGCTTCTTGTCTGCCTTCAGGTGCTTTGGAGAATAGCTTGACTCCCTCTTCTTTGTGGCAACTCGAGATTTTGGAACACTGATATCATGTAACCCTTAGTCCTTCTTTTCATTAAATAGACATACCCAGTTCCAGCAACCGTTCTTTATATGTTTTAGCCTCCGGTCCCCTAATCATCTTTATTGCTCTTCTCTGCTAAAAGAATGACGTGCCACAAAGTGAGAATGGAACCAACTAGAATTAGTAACAGTTATGAATATAATCTCAGGAACTTCCATAACCAAAAACTGCCCACTGACAGACCGTTTCTTAAACTGCTTTTTAGAACAATATTCTGTGACATGATTGATAAAAACTGACAGATCACAATTTGACATTTTTAGGTAATAAATTGAGAAACACAGGGGAGTTAGGACAACAAACTGTGGAGATGTGCATAAAGTGTAAAGCAGTGGTTCCCAACCCTTTCTGTATCTAGCACCCCTAGAACACTTCTGATATATTCTCGCACTCCTTACAAAAGTTTGAAATAACAGCAACAAATTATGCATATACACTATAATTTTGAAAACCCAAATTTTTGCACCCCCTGGAATATTGTCTCGCACCCCTGGTTGGGAACCCCTGGTGTAAAGGTATGTCAATCTGTTGCTTTCCCTCACTATTGTGACAGTACAGGGTATATTAAAGCCTAGATGTTCCATTTTGTTTAGCACCACGCATTATGTAGATCATGTAGTGTAAATATACAATCTGTATCTAGTGTTATGGCCCTGTACCAGGTTCACATAATCTAGATGCTTGACTGTATTCGGGTAGATTTAAGTGACAGGAAATCATAAAGTATAAATTACTGATTTTATGGCATATGTTGATAATATCCGGAAGGATACACACGTGTATAAAGTAAGAGAAAGCTCCGTTAAATAACTCTATCTTTATTAAGAAAATCTTGCAATTTTGAAAGCATTTTTCCGATCCTCTCCTTGTACTCGCCGGAAAACTATGAATTTTACGGAATTTCCCCTCCCGTCCACCCCCATCAACATGTGGGAATTGAGATACCTTTTGCATTACCGCTGTCCAGTCCATGACAAAGTATGTGGGAAGTTAGAAGGTGGGAATAATGTCCCACAAAGTTATTCCCACTGACTATTACACCATCCCAAGAGGATGACGTTCTCTCACCTGCCGCCCCTTCCCGAGTTCCTGGGTGGAGGTCGGGCCGAGCAGGAAGCCCTCGGCCAGGGCCACCGCCTGGGCGCAGCTCTCCGCCCCGCACTCCCGCAGCCAGCCCGCCAGCTCCGGGGGCAGCAGGGCCAACAGCTGCTCCAGCACCACCCGGTCCACCATCTCGGCTTTGCTGCTCCGCTCAGGCCGCAGCCACCCGCGGCACAGCCGGTGCAGGCGGCTGCAGAGCGCCCGGGGCCCCTCGGCCTCCCGGTACCTGCAGCTGCGGAAGCGCCGGCGCTCGGCCTCGGAGCTGCGGGGCCCCTGGGGGAGGCCTCTCGGGCCGCCGTCGTCACTTTCCCCGGATTCGCCGCCGCCGCCTCCGCTCCCCGCCTGAATGGCCGCTGCTGCTCCCGCCCCCGGAGACCCCAGGGCCGCCATTCGGCCTCCCGTTGCGGCGAACTCCGAGCGGGGAAAGCTCCCTCTGAGGCGGCACTCCGTCACGGAGGACTCTCCCCCAACCGCTCCCCTCGCCCCGCCCCTTTCCCGGCTGCAGGGGGGGCGAGTAGGAGCGGGGCTCCGCTTCCTCAGAGCTTCTGAGGCGAAGAGCAGCTTCAAGTCGCTCCCGCCAAAACTTTCCCCGCCCCGCTGCCCAGCAAGACACTGAGTCAGAGACGTCTGCCTCCTAGAGAGGCAAAACCGTATTGGACTCCCTCATTTAGACCTAGATCAGGGGTAGGCAATCTCGGCTCTTTTAGGACTCGTGGACTTCCAACTATGCTGACTCAGGAATTCTGGGAGTTGAAGTCCCCGAGTCATAAAAGAGACGAGGTTGCCTACCCCTGACCTAGAGCGTCTCCTACAGCAATTCCCGCCTTTTCTGTCCTCTGCTTCAAGGTCCGGCTTCTTCGCGTGCCCCGTTCCGTTTGGACGCTGAAAGGAAGCCCCAGTTCTGCTGCTGACTGGACGTTTGGCCCAGAACGGCAGGAGATGCGAGTGGGGAAAAGGCTATAAGGGGCTGAGAATGATGGGTGCGGTGGTGATTGAGCTGGGCAGAAATGAGCAAACGAGATTAGATTGCTGCTTCTGGGCAGCTGGGATGTCTTTCTCCCGGAATCCTCTTGGAAACGTGGATGTGTTCTTGGGACAGGTGGAAGAGACATGGATGGTGCTGCAAATCTGATCAAAAGAGCCCAGGGCAGCCATACAGGGACTACGTTTATTTATTATTAAATATGCAATCGATTCATGCTTTGGGGATTCCTTCAGGCCACTTTATTTGTCCTGTTGTCTGTATTATTGTGGTGGGACTCAATGAAGGACCCCCAAAGGAGATTTTTCAAGACAACTGGACTTTGATTTCCCTCTTCAGTTCTCAGCTTCTTGGATGAGAAGCAAAACGCCTTCGAGCAAAAACAAAATCCAGTTGTCTTTTGAAAAAACACCATTGGGACAACCATGACCTGGATCAGGAGTCCTCAACTCTTCCTCTCTGGGAGGGGAGGCCAAGAATTAAGCCTTTCGGAACTGGGCCACAGAAGTGGCGGTCAAGAGTGCATGTGTATCTTGCACACCCCCACTTATGCAAGGAGCAGGCAAATGCACAGATGCTTCCACAAAGTGAGAAAGGTTGGGGAAATTCTGCCCTGGATGACTGAGAATCTCCATAGATTCAGTAAAGGAATCCCCCATTTTCTTTTCTGTTTTATATCTATTTCTGTTCTGTTGAAGTCTTGACTTTTTGTTCACCTTTTCTGCTTGATCTTTCCTGCCTAGTGGATTTTGAAGAGTTGATCTGGTTTCAAGGGCCTGCACTACCTTAAAAAACTGAGAAACTGACCTCCTGAAGTGCGTTTGTCATCTAGCTGGACTCAAATGTGGGGCTCGGTATCGCTGACCACGATAGGATGAGATAGTGAAAAAAGAATACACAATAGTGGACTGTAGAATTACATAAGAGTTTATTAGTAAGGTTCCAAGACTGTAAGAGTATAGAGTTTCTTCTCCAAAATGCATTGGGAAGCTCAAGTAGTGAGGAACAATTGCCTTGGCAACTGCTCAAAAAGAGGTTGTCTTTCTGGGGCTGCTCTCACTCCTTCTGGTCAGAAGATAACAAAGGGAAAGGAGACTTGTTCAGATAAATCTTAAGAGGAAAGAAAAGAAGACCACCGTTTTGTGGGAATTAACATAACTGCAGATCAAAATGCTTTCTAAATTTGATAAATGTTTTTTAGGTAAATTATGAGGGAAGTCAAGGTAGCCATCAGTCCTCTGGTTGGAAATGATAGTGAAATGGTGATGGACAAAAAGTAGGAAACTGAAGAGCTTAATTCCTTTTTTGCATCCGTGTTTCCACAGCATTGGGGGGGGAGAGAAATGCAAGTCAAAATAGGCAACAGAAATCCTGGCTGCTCTGAATGAATTCAAATATTTGGGAGGAAGATTATTCTGAAGCTACTTCCATGGATTTATATAGTTCTTTCTGTGGGCATCATTTTATGGGAATTATGGTGTGCTTCCCAAGTTTAGTTTTTCCACACTCTTTGCATTTACATGATTTCTCCTGTGTGGATCCTTTAATGGTGAGTCAGAAGAGTTTCTACTGGAGGCCTTTCAACTTTGTCTATTTAGGTTTCTTCCCTACGTGGATCCTTTTATGATGAGTAAAATGTTCTTTCCCAGTAAAAATTATATCCACACTCCTTGCAATATATGGCTTTTCCCAACTCTGGATTGTTTCATGAGTAAATGTCTTGTGATAGTTAAAGCTTTTCCCACACTACATGCATTTATATGGTCTCTATTCTCTGTGGATCCTTTTATGAGCATTAAGTTGTGCTGTTTGAGCAAAGCTTTTTCCACATTCTGTGCATTTATAGGGTGTCTCCCCTGTATGGATTCTTTCATGATTAATAAGATACATTTTCTGAGTAAATTGCTTTCCACACTCCTTGCACTTGTATGGTCTCTCCCCAGTGTGGATCCTTTCATGATAAATAAGATGGCTGTTCCAATGAAAGCTTTTTCCACACTCCATGCATTTATACGGTCTTTCCCGCGTGTGCCTCTTTTCGTGGAAAGCAAGGCGCCATTTGTCTATAAAGCTCTTTCCACACTCCATGCATTTATATGGTCTCTCCCCAGTGTGGATCCTTTGGTGATGAATAAGTTCTGTGCTCGAATAAAAACTTTTTCCACACTCCAAGCATTTATACGATCTCTGCCCTGTGTGGATTCTACCATGAACATTAAGTTGTCCTTTCTGAGTGAAGCTCTTTCCACATTCTGTACATTGAAATGGTTTCTCTCCTGTATGGATTCTTTCATGACTAATAAGACCACTTTTCTGAGTAAACGCATTTCCACATTGTATACATTTATATGGTCTCTCCCCAGTATGGATCCTTTCATGACAAATAAGATCTCTGTGTCCATGAAAGCTTTTTCCACATTCTAAGCATTTATACGATCTCTGCCCTGTGTGGATTCTAACATGAACATTAAGTTGTCCTTTCTGAGCGAAGCTCTTTCCACATTCTGTACATTGAAATGGTTTCTCCCCTGTATGGGTTGTCTGATGAAATTTAAGTTGGCATTTCAGAGCAAAGCTCTTTCCACATTCTGTACATTGAAATGGTTTCTCTCCTGTATGCATTGTCTGATGATATTTAAGATGTCCTTTCTGAGCGAAGCTCTTTCCACATTCTGTACATTGAAACGGTTTCTCTCCTGTATGGATTCTTTCATGACTGATAAGACCACTTTTCTGAGTAAACGCATTTCCACATTGTATACATTTATATGGTCTCTCCCCAGTGTGGATCCTCTTATGAAAATTAAGTTGTCCTTTCTGAGGAAAGCTCTTTCCACATTCTGTGCATTTATGTGGTCTCTCCCCAGTGTGGGTCCTTTGGTGATGAATAAGTTCTCTGCTTGAATAAAAACTTTTTACACACTCCAAGCATTTATACGATCTCTGCCCTGTGTGTATTCTCTCATGAAAAGTAAGTTGACTTTTCTGAGCAAAGAACTTTCCACATTCTGTGCATTGAAATGGTTTCTCCCCTGAATGGATTGTCTGATGAAATTTAAGTCGGCTTTTCTGAGCAAAGCTCTTTCCACATTC
This sequence comes from Azemiops feae, assembly GCA_023970755.1. NCBI lineage: Eukaryota > Metazoa > Chordata > Lepidosauria > Squamata > Viperidae > Azemiops > Azemiops feae. The sequence goes on from JALGBA010000967.1 coordinate 59,725, forward strand.
TGTACATTGAAATGGTTTCTCTCCTGTATGCATTGTCTGATGAATTTTAAGATATCCTTTCTGAGCGAAGCTCTTTCCACATTCTGTACATTGAAATGGTTTCTCTCCTGTATGGATTCTTTCATGACTAATAAGACTACTTTTCTGAGTAAACGCATTTCCACATTGTATACATTTATATGGTCTCTCCCCAGTATGGATCCTCTTATGAAAATTAAGTTGTCCTTTCTGAGGAAAGCACTTTCCACATTCTGTGCATTTATGTGGTCTCTCCCCAGTGTGGATCCTCTTATGATTAAAAAGTTGTGAATTCCAAAAAAACCTTTTTCCACACACCGTGCATTTATACGGTCTTTCGGCTTTGTGCATCTTTTGGTGGAAAGTAAGGTGCGTTTTGTGAATAAAGCTCTTTCCACACTCCAGGCATTTATATGGTTTGTCCCCTGTGTGGATCCTTTGATGGGAAGTAATATCAGTGCTCTCAGTGAATTTCCTATGCAGTATTTTAGATAAAGTAAAAGAGAAGGAATGGCTCTTTGCAGACATTGCACTTTGTAGTGTCAATGACCTCAGCTGCTTGTCATTCTCATTCCCAAGCCCATCACCATCACCTAGTTTGGAAAAAAAACACCCAGAAATTCTCATTAGAATTTGAAATGATTAGGAAGGGAGGGGGGTATCTGTCAAAAATATGCCCATCTGAGTATCAGGTTTGGTATCAGCCATGTCTTAAACTAGGAGATGTTCGGTTGAAATTGTTTTCTAGGTATCGGGACTGTTTTGCCATTGTCGGCAACGGGGTGGGAGTGGCTTCCGGATGACGTGTCCGGTTCATGGGCCGGCAGTTTGACACTCCTGATCTAAGGCCTTTCACAAAGCTATGGTGAGCATTTTTGCCAAGGCTTAGTTGTTTTCTAGAAGAGTGGCTGCAATGACAACCTTGGACAAAATTGGCCATGAAGTAGCTCAGCTGGTTTGTGATCCAGGGGGGGCTGGCTATTAAAGAGAATCAAAGCGTAGTTTATGGAACTCTTTGCACCTGTGGCTATCCGCTGGATATTAGTTACATGCTATACATTGGTGGCCTTGTCTTTGGTCCCTCCATTTGGTCAGGTCACAATCTTGTGTCAATGAGTTTCTCAAGAACTGTACCCCCTGCAGGGAGGCAGGACCTATTGAATTGGTCCGCCACCGGTGACTACTGGACCCAAATGGGTTGCAGAAAGAACTGGGTGTTATAACTGCTGATCTACTGCAAGGTGCAGTCGAGCTCTTAATCACTGTTTGGAATAGGAAGGTGACTGAGGCTCTGGATAGGATTGCACTCATGCAACCTCTCCTCACCCATAGATCTGTCTGTCTTCCATGGTATATAGAGAGGAAGTATATGGGAGTCTTTGCACCTGTGGCTGTCCACTGGATATTAGCTACATACTACACATTCTGATCCCGATTTTCCTGAGATTAGGAGAGGTTTTACAGGTGGTGGCCAGGTACAGTTCTGACTACTTTAAATATCTCCGTGCAGGTATCTTCCCTGTTCACCTGCCACTGAAAACCTTTCCCAATAAACGGAACCCAGAGCAAAGTCCTTACCCAGAGCAGCCATATTCCTAGACACCTCCAGCATGACTTCCATGCACAAGGCCTTCTGGCCAGAATCCAGCAGTGACCACTCCCCCTCTGTGAAGTCCACAGCCACCTCCTCAAAGGGATCAGTGTCCTAGAAAGAAAAATAAAATCTTTCCCATGAGACAGTCCTCTCTTATGTTTTCTTTTTTACTTCCACTCAGGGTGGATTTTAAAAAAAAATAAAAATAATCGTTTTTTTAAATTTAAATCAATTTTTTAAATTTAAATCAGATTTTTTTTATTAAATTTATTTTAATAAAATGCTTTTGGAGTAAATATCTAAATATAGTTTTCTATTTAAGATACATTAATAATTTAGTTTATTCAATATGAAACGGAGCTTAGTTATGTAGCATGAGGCTGTATATTCTGCAATATTTACATTTTTGGTATCCAAGTTCTGTAAGCTGAGATGCATTGATGCATTCACACAATTTCACAGTAACCATGAGATAATAATAAAGTTGGAAGGGACCTTGGAGGTCATGTAGTCCAATCCCCTGCTCAGGCAGGAAACCCTATACCATTTCGGACAAATGGCTGTCCAGTCTCTTCTTAAAAACTTCCAGTGTTGGACCATTCACCGCTTCTGGAGGCAGGTTGTTCCACTGGTTAATTGTTCTAACTGTCAGGAAGTTTCTCCTTAGTTCTAGGTTGCTTCTCTCCTTGATTAGTTTCCATCCGTTGCTTCTTGTCCTGCCTTCAGGCGCTTTGGAAAATAGTTTGACTCCCTGTTCTTTGTGGCAGCCCCTGAGATATTCAACACTGTTATCATGTCCCCCCTCGTCCTTCTCTTCATTAAACTAGACATACCCAATTCCAGCAGCCGTTCCTTATATGCTTTAGCCTCCAGTCCCCTAATTATCTTTGTTGCTCTTCTCTGTACTCTTTCTAGAGTCTCAACATGTTTTTACATCGTGGTGACCAAAACTGGATGCAGTATTCCAAGTGTGGCTTTACCAAGGCATTGTAAAGAGGTATGAATACTTCACGCGATCTTGATTCTATCCCTCTGTTAATGCACCCACACTGTATTGGCCTTTTTGGCAGCTGCAGCAGCACACTGCTGGCTCATATTCAAGTGATTGTCCACTAGGACTCCGAGGTGCCTCTCACAGTTACTACTATTGAGCAAGGTACCCCCTATACTATATCTACATTTGGTTTTTCTTGCCTAAATGTAGAACCTTACTTTTTTCACCATTGAATTTCATTTTGTTAGATAGTGCCCAGTGTTCAAGTCTGTCCAGATCCTCCTGTATCTTAAGCCTGTCTTCTGGAGTGTTGGCTATTCCTGCCAGCTTGGTGTCACCTGCAAATTTGATGAGTTCCCCATCTATCCCCTCGTCCAAATCGTGATTGTCCACTAGGACTCCGAGGTCCCTCTCACAGTTACTACTATTGAGCAAGGTATCCCCTATACTATACCTGTACATTTGGTTTTTCTTGCCTAAATTTGCTATATTTGCTATAACTGTAAGTTTATCAGGGGTGCAGCTCAAAACATAGCTGAGGCCTTGCTGATTGGATCTATTGCATTCAAACTACCCAGTGCTTGCCAGAATTTGCTATAACTGTAAGTTTATCAGGGGTGCGGCTCAAAACGCAGCTGAGGCCTTGATGATTGGATCTATTGCATTCAAACTACCCAGTGCTTGCCGGGATTTGCTATAACTGTAAGTTTATCAGGGGTGCAGCTCAAAACATAGCAGCCTGCGTGCTGTTAGGCGCGCGAATTGTATAACTAAAAATCAAAACAGCAGCGGTACAGTCAGGGCAAGTGCATCTGAGATTCCTTGTATCTAAGAATGTCTGGCATGGTTCAGTGCAACACTTGTTTTGCAGCTGTCTTTCGCAGTACCCTTTTCAATCTTGGAAACTGTCCTATCTGTAAACAAATCACTAGTCTACAAAGACAGATTATTTATCTAGGGTCTGTAATTTCTGCTCTTCAGGCAGAAACTAGGTGTCCGGTTCAGCCCTTCTACTCCATTGAGCCTCCGCGCTATCAGCCCCCTGTACCACAAAGATCCTGCAGGAGAAGGGCAGTGTGGACAACCGTGGGATCTGGCAGGGTGAGAGCTGTGAACCACAAACACAAAGCTTTCGGTGTGTCCCTGCACAACCGATACAGTGCCCTTGCTGACCTTAATAGGGACATTAAGGAGACAGGTAAAAGTATTTGTGATGATAACTCAAATAAACAGGGGATCGTGGACCGAGATGAAGAACTTGTTTTCGACAGGGAGAAGTGAGAATCAGATATTACACATCAGTCATGCAAGAACAGAAAGGCACCCCAAAAGAGAAGCCACCTTCTGGTTGGTGATTCAATTATAAGGGATGTAAATTTAGGAAAGGACACAGAGGTTTCAAAAGAGGTCAGGTGTCTTCCAGGTGCTACTGCCAGTAGGGACAAGAAGCGTATTTGTAAAATAATCAAGAATGCCAGCAAGGACTGTGATGTGGAAGCTATTGTACATCTTGGCACTAACGATCTGTCTCAAAAAGACGTACTCTCTGTAAAGAATGATTTCCAGAGCCTGGAGTAGGAACTTAGCAGAATAGGCTGTAGGCTTATTTTTTCAGAGGTTCTACCAGTGCATAAGGAGCAAAATGGAAAAGACCAGCGTATAGCACAATTCAATATGTGGCTAAAGGAGTGGAGTAAAGGGGAAGGCTTTGGATATATTAGTCACGATGTCAGCAGCTGGTCCAATGAAAAAATGTGCAAAAGAGATGGTTTGCATCCATCAAAGAAAGGGATTGAGTTACTCGGCTATAAATTCACAGATTTTCTGGAGGAATATTTAAACTAAACAGCGGGGACAGTGAGCTAATTGATACAGAACATCCCTGTCCCCGGAAATCTAAAAATTATAGGGCTAGCAGTGCATGTAACATAGATGTGTGTGTGTCAAGCAAAATCAAGTTTCTAATAGCGAGTGCCACACAAAGTGCACTAACCAAACAGGTGGTAAGACAATAGGGGAACTCAGGCACCACACAGGTTATGTAGAAAGTAAACACAGGTCCGGTCATAAAGGACTCAAATGCCTATACACCAATGCACAGAGTATGAGCAACAAACAGGGTGAACTAGAAATTCACGTTAATGAGGGCAAATATGATATTGTTGCTATTACAGAAACATGGTGGGATGAAACCCACAAATGGAACACACAGCTAGAGGGATTTAAATTATTTAAAAGAAACAAGACCAAATAAAAGAGGAGGTGGAGTTGCTCTCTATATAAGAAATAACTACATCTCTACAGAAATAGAGCACAACAATGATGAAAACTGTTTTGAATGCATTTGGGTCAATATAAGGGGGGGGGAAATGACATTGCCATAGGTGTATACTATAGGCCACCCAACCAAACAGAGGAAATAGATTAACTTTTTGCTAGTCAGCTAACTAAGGTATGTAGGAAGCACATCACAATAGTAATGGGGGACTTTAACTACCCTGACATCAACTGGGAGACAAACTCTGCACCAAGTGGAAGATCAAACAGATTCCTGACAAACCTAGCAGACAACTTTGTCTCCCAAAAAGTAGAGAAAGGAACTAGGGGATTAGCCATTTTGGATCTAATTCTCACTAACAGAGATGAAATGATAGAAGGTGTTGAAGCCATAGGAACCTTGGGAGGAAGTGATCATGCAATATTGGAATTCAACATTATGGAAGCACAAGCACTAAAACACAGTCAAACTAGAGTCTTGGACTTCAAGAGAGCTAACTTCAATAAACGTAGAGAGGGTTTGGGAAGGATTCCATGGATGAGAATCCTCCAGGGGAAAACAACACAAGATGTTTGGGAAATTTTGAAAAGCGAGATAATAAAAGCCCAGTCTCGCACAATACCAACAAAGAGGAAAAGTAACAGCTCTCAAAAGAAACCAGCATGGCTGCACAAAGAACTCTCTGATAAATTGAAAGATAAAAAGGACAAGTATAGAAAGTGGAAAGAGGGACACATAACTAAGTCAGAATATCAGCAAATAGCCCGAGCCTGCAAAGACGAAGTGAGGAAAGCTAAGGCTCAAAATGAACTAAGGCTTGCGACCAAAGTCAAAAATAACAAAAAAACCTTCTTTCAACATGTAAAAAACAAGAAAAAAGTGAAGGAAATGATTGGTCCATTATTAGTGGGTGAAAGTGGCAAGAAGGTGACAAGCAACAGGGAGAAAGCAGAACTATTTAACTCGTTTTTCGCATCTGTCTTTACACAAAGGGAAAAAGCAGACCAACCTATCAAAAATAGTGCCATAAAAAACAGAACAGAAACACAAGTTAAGATAGGCAAGAAAATGGTAAGTGAGCACCTGTCCAGCCTAGACGAGTTCAAATCACCAGGACCAGATGGATTACATCCCAAGGTTCTCAAGGAACTGGCAGATGTGATCTCAGAACCACTGAACTATATTTTTCAAAGATCCTGGAGCACTAGGGAACTACCAGAGGACTGGAAAAGAGCTGATGTAGTTCCCATCTTCAAAAAAGGGGAAAAAATGGATCCAGGAAATTACAGACCTATCAGCCTGACCTCAATACCTGGGAAGATTCTGGAAAAGATAATCAAACAACGAATCAGCGAACACCTACAGGCAAACCAAGTCATTACTAAAAGCTAACACGGGTTTGTCAAAAACAGATCATGTCAGACAAACCTTATTGCATTCTTTGACCAAGTGACAAAATTGGTGGACCAGAGGAATGCTGTGGATATAATTTACTTGGACTTCAGTAAGGCATTTGACAAAGTAGATCACAACCTACTACTTGATAAGATAGAAAAATGCGGGTTAGACAGCATCACCACCAGATGGATCCGTAGCTGGCTGACCGGCCGTACTCAGCGTGTGGTCCTCAATGGAACCACATCTACATGGAGGGAAGTGTGTAGTGGGGTGCCCCAGGCTCTGTTCTGGGCCCAGTGCTCTTCACATCTTCATCAACGATTTGGACGAGGGGATAGATGGGGAACTCATCAAATTTGCAAGACGACACTAAGCTGGCAGGAATAGCCAACACTCCAGAAGACAGGCTTAGGATACAGGAGGATCTGGACAGACTTGAACACTGGGCGCTATCTAACAAAATGAATTCACATGGTGAAAAAAGTAAGGTTCTACATTTAGGCAAGAAAAACCAAATGTACAGGTATAGTATAGGGGTACCTTGCTCAATAGTAGTAACTGTGAGAGGGATCTTGGAGTCCTAGTGGACAATCACTTAAATATGAGCCAGCAGTGTGCTGCAGCTGCCAAAAAAGCCAACACAGTGCTAGGCTGCATTAACAGAGGGATAGAATCAAGATCACGCGAACTATTAATACCACTCTACAATGCCTTGGTAAGGCCACACTTGGAATACTGCATCCAGTTTTGGTCACCACGATGTAAAAAAGATGTTGAGACTCGAGAAAGAGTACAGAGAAGAGAAACAAAGATGATTAGGGGACTGGAGGTTAAAACATATAAGGAAAGATTGATGGAATTGGGTATGTCTACTTTAATGAAGACAAGGACGAGGGGGGATATGATAGCAGTGTTCCAATATCTCAGGGGCTGCCACAGAGAAGAGGGAGTCAAGCTATTTTCCAAAGCGCCTGAAGGCAGAACAAGAAGCAACGGATGGAAACTAATCAAGGAGAGAAGCAACCTAGAACTAAGGAGAAACTTCCTGACAGTTAGAACAATTAACCAGTGGAACAACCTGCCTCCAGAAGCGGTGAATGGTCCAACACTGGAAGTTTTTAAGAAGAAACTGGACAGCCATTTGTCCGAAATGGTATAGGGTTACCTGCCTGAGCAGGGGGTTGGACTTGATGACCTCCAAGGTCCCTTCCAACTTTATTATTATTATTATTATTATTAAATGTGGAACCTTACTTTTTTCACCATTGAATTTCATTTTGTTAAGATAGCGCCCAGTGTTCAAGTCTGTCCAGATCCTCCTGTATCCTAAGCCTGTCTTCTGGAGTGTTGGCTATTCCTGCCAGCTTGGTGTCGTCTGCAAATTTGATGAGTTCCCCATCTGTGCCCTCGTCCAAATCGTTGATGAAGATGTTGTAGAGCACTGGGCCCAGAACAGAGCCCTGGGGCACCCCACTACACACTTCCCTCCATCATAAAACAAAGTTCAGGAATATTCCTTTATCCCATTGTTTTGAAAATCTATGTACACTACAAACTGTATGATTGTTTGAAGAGAAATGCATTTGTACCAGGTGCTAAGTGTTTCAATTAAATAAAAGAATTTGAGTAGTTCTCCAACTATGTGTGATTAAGTTATTAACCTAAAATCAGTTCTGATATCGCTGTTTTACTAACCTGAAAGCTTATTATTCTAAATAGGAAATTTTTATTTTGTTTGCAAATAATATTAAAGGTTCTAACTATCAGCAAGAATGAGTCCTGACATTTAAAGAGCACCTGTCATTTCAGATCCATCATGGCAGCACCTGTTAGTGGGTATCCACTCACCAGCTGCCCACCACGTTCCTCACCTTGTTGTGTCACTGCCGCATCACCAGCCATCCCATTAAAGTGAATGAGACTTTCAGTGAGTCAACAGTGAGTCAGAGGAGGAGTTGTTGCGGGACAGAGATGACAGTTGCTCTTTAAAAATTATGATTTAAATCGAGTTGATTTCAACCGAGCCTTTTTACTAGTGATTTAAATCATGATTTAAATCCACTTGATTTAAATCAGATCCATCCTGCTTCCAACACAGAAAAGAGAGTTTTGCAAGAGACAAATGTATATTTTCTTGTAGGACAGACATATCTCCTCTATGCTGCTGTTTTAAAGGCAGAAAATATGACTTAGATGCATCCAAGTTGCAGAATGGTATTCCTTGGGGACCCCCTCCCCAGCCCTGGAATACCTCACCAAAATGGTTTTGGGTAGGGGAATCCCACGGCCTCATCTCTCTGGCCCAGTAAAATACACATGTCTTAGAAAACAAGAGATACCGACTAAGAATTCTTTTACCTGGCCTATTTCAAAATGTACATGATTCTGGAAATATCAAGTCACTTGACCAACAGTCTTACCATGAAAACCTGTCACCTTTGACTTAGGGGTCTTTATATGAGAAATTTGTCCATCCTGTAATTTAGTTTTAAGTGGATTCATTGGCCTATTTCTAAAGTAATTTTTGTACAATTGGTATTGTTTCGCTTCATGGTTTTTATTTTTTATCTGCTTTTCCAAAGTTTTTTGAAAAATATTTAGATAGACAGACAGACAGACAGATACCCTTTATTGTAATTTTTTTATTGTGGGCACAATGGCACACATTAAAAATTAAATTTAGTTCCTTGCTTTCAAAGTGTACACATACATAACACATATTTAAACATACTATATACTGTATAACATGTATAGACCTGTCCTACACCCTTACATGTAAGTAACATATAAATATTAATCACTAAGAAAGATTAAACTGTTCCAACATATATATTACATTTTCTTTTTCTTTTTTTCAAACTTTATTTTCCTTTTTCACATTACATAAAAACAAAACAAAATACATTTATTTATTATTATTTTTCCTTAACAGTACTGTGTCATCTATTTTTACATTTATTTACATTTGTTACATAGTCTCTTACCCTTTTATGTCCTTCTCTTTTATTCTCTGATCTAACCAAACATAACATTGGTTCCATATCTCATAGTAATCTGTTGTCTCCTTGTCCTTAATTTCTAACGTAAGCATACACATTTCAGCGCATTCTAATATTTTTTTAATAATCTTATCATTTGGTGGTAGATTCTGTTTCCAATATTGGGCATATACAATGCGTACCGCTGTTATTATATGTACAATGATGTATCGAGTTCATCTTTTCACCTTTGTATTCAATATGCCTAATAAAAATAGCTCTGGTTTCAAATCTACTCGTTCTTTAGTTATCTCCTGTATCCACTCTTGTATCTGTTTTCAATAGACCTTTGCCTGTGGACATTGCCACCATACATGAAAAAAAGTTCCCTCTTTGTCTTTGCATTTTCAGCAATTCGGGTTCATATTTTTATACATTTTTGCCGATCTCGCCGGTGCTAAATGCCATCTATGAAGCATTTTGTATTGATTCTCTTTATAGGCAGTTGACAGTGTTAATTTACAGTTTGTGTTCCATATTCTTTCCCATTCTTCCAATTCAATGGATCGACCAACATTTCGAGCCCATGCTATCATGGAGCCTTTTACTATCTCTTCTTCCAATTCAACTTCCAGTAGGTATTTATAGAGTCTTGTTATAAATTTTTCTCCTCTGCCTAACAATATTTTGTCCAATTGCTGTGGGACTCGATTAATCCCGTATTCTGCCATATCCTTGCTGTATTTTGATTGTATCTGGTGATATGGCCACCAATCTAGAGTTATTCCCTGTTCTATTAATTCTTCCCTCGATTTAAGTTTCCCTTGGTTATCTAATAGTTCTTCATATCTTTCCATCTTTTTTTTATCTAATGTATTCGGGTGGATTACTGCCTCCATTGGGGAGATCCAATTTGGTATTTTTACGTAGTGTTTCATTTTAACCTTGTCCCATATCCAAATCAATGCATCCCTTATCTGATGTCGGCAAAAATATGTATGTATCTTCTTGTGGTTCCCCCATAGAAAAGCATGCCAGCTAACTTGCAGATCATGTCCTTCGATTGTTAGAATCCTTTGGCTATCCAATTGTATCCAGTCTCTGATCCAGAGTAATCCTGTGGCTTGGTAGTATGTTTCCCATTTTGGAAATCCAAGTCCACCTCTACTTTTACTGTCTTGTAATGTCTTAATATTGATTCGTGCTTTTTTGCCCCCCCCAAATAAATTTATTTATCATTTTATCTAGTTCAGCGGAAAAAAATTTGTCTAATTTTATTGGGATTGTCCGAAATAAATATAGTAGTTTAGGTAGTATATTCATTTTTATCACTGAGATCCGTCCTAACAGTGATAGTTGTAATTTCCCCCAGATCTCTAAATCTTTTTTGATTTGTAGTGTCAATTTTTTATAGTTGTCTTCTTTTAATGAAGAACATCTATTAGTAAGCCAAATTCCTAAATATTTAATCCTTTTTACAATTTGAAGTCCCAGCATCTCCTCTAATTTCTTTTTTTATTTTTCAATTAGATTTTCCACTAACATTTTGGTCTTTTCTCTATTGATTTTTAATCCTGCCACTGTTCCATATTTTTCTATTTCCTTCATTAACATGTCTCCCCTCTCTAGAGGGTCTTCTATAAAAAATACCATATCGTCTGCAAATGCCTGGGTTTTATATTCTTCAGTTTTAATTTGCAATCCTTTTATCTCTTTGTTGTTCCTAATTTGGGTTAATAGCACTTCTAGCGACAAAATAAAAAGTAGAGGTGACAATGGACATCCCCGTCTTACTCCTTTGCTAATTTCAAATTTCTCTGTTATGTCCCCATTAATTATTACTCTAACCTTTTGTATGTTATATATTGTCTTTATCATTTTCTCAAATTGCTCGCCGAATTTCATCTCCTCTATCTGTTGGAACATAAACTGCCAATTAAGATTGTCAAATGCTTTCTTGGCGTCTAAGAAAATCAATGCCGCCTGCTTTTCAGGGTGTGCTTCATAATATTCTAGGACATTTAACACCATCCTCGTATTATTCCTTATTTGTCTTGTTGGTAAAAAGCCATTTTGATCTGGGTGTATTATGTCGTTTAATATTAGTTTTAATCTTCCTGCCATTATGGTGGTAAAAATTTTATAGTCTGCATTCAGCAGTGAGATTGGCCTATAGTTTTTTAGCTGATTGGGGTCCGTGTCTTCTTTTAAGATGAGGGATATGTTGGCTTCTGTCCATGAATCCGGTAATTTGGCTTTCTCTAATACATCATTGTACACTTCCAATAGCGTTTTTTCGAAATCCTCATAAAAAGTCTTGTATACCTCTCCTGGTAGTCCATCTGGCCCCGGAGTTTTGTTTTTTTGTTTTTGCACCGCAATTTTTAATTCCCCTGCTGTGATTTCCTTATTCAATATTTCTCTCTGTTCTTCCTTCAATTCTGATAAGCCGTTTACCTTTAAATATTGTTTTATCTTTCCCACTTCTACTTCCTCTTTTTTATATAGCAGCTCAAAATAATTCTGAATGATTTCTTTCTTTTTATCTATTTTATATTGCAATTCTCCTTTTTCATCTTGTAATTCCTGGATAAATCTCTTTCCCTTCTCTTTTTTTAATTTATAAGCGAGCCACTTCCCCGGCTTGTTTGCATGTTCAAAATTTTTTTGTTTTGCTGCTTTCAAGTCCTTTGCCATTTCCTCTTGATTCATCATGTTTAATTTATGTTTGGCCAGGACCATTTCTGTCTTAATCATGTCATTTTGAGGCTCCTTTTTTAATTTTAATTCAAGTTTTTTGATCTCCTCCAGCAGTATGTTTTGTGTTTGCCTTTTTATCTTATTCTTTTTTGCGGTATATGCTATTGCTAGACCTCTCAAATATGCCTTGGCCGTATCCCATATAGTTTGTAGTGATGTTTGTTGTTTAGTGTTTTCCCTAAAAAATAATTCCATTTCTTTCCTAGTCCGTATTATAAAGTCCTTTTCCTTTACAATATGGGAATTTAATATCCACCTTCTCCTTACTTTTTTCTGACCTTTCCAAATTATCTTCAGGGGATTGTGATCAGCCCATATATTAGGCAATATTTCTATTGTATCTATCTCTTGCTCTACTACCCCATTCATCCATACCATATCAAGGCGCGACCAGGATTTATGTGGATTTGAGAAAAAAGTATATTCTTTTTTATTAGGATTTCGTTTCCTCCATTGGTCACATAGGTTAAATTCCTGTGCCATCTCCAAAAACGTCTTTGGTAGAGTTTTCCGTTTGTTTTTATTTTTCATGTTACTGACATAGTCCTTTTTTACATCTACTACTGCATTAAAGTCTCCTACTATACATATATTTGTTTGACCAATTTCTATAAGTTTTTCATATAAGTTATTATAAAATTCTTTCTGTGAGGAAACAAGGTTCAAATGCACACGGACTCAGCATTTGGTTTTCAAAGAAGCTCATGAATAGAAGGGGTTTAAACTTTTCACAAAAAAACTTAACTTACCTGGCAAGGTGGTCCCAGTTGGATCCTCCTGAAAGAAAAATCTTCAGAATCATTGGATGGATCTACTCTTCCCTGGAGCTCTGCTGAGATCTCCCCCATGAATGGCTCCTGCAGCTGAACGAATAGCCTGATTTATGATCCACTTTCAAATGACTTTAACCATGCTAATTGGCTGCTTTACCTTTTTCTCTCCAATTGTACTTTTCAAACTCAAGTCAATATAAGAAAACTTGAGAACTCCTGCTCTGTGGATGGCTATTATTTCTTGATAATCGCCTGCCACTTTTGTGAAATACTTCACAATCTGCATCTAGTGTTATGGCCCTGTACCAGGTTCACATAATCTAGGTGTTTAACTGTATTGGGATTTAAGTGACAGGAAATCATAACGTATAAATACTGATTTTATGGCATATGTTGATAATATCCGGAAGGATACACAAGTGTATACAGTAAGATAAAGCTCAGTTAAATAGCTTATGAAAACAGTCCAGGGAAACAATGCTGTATAATTGTGTTAGTCCTTTTATCTTCCTCTTATATTTCTGTTTCAAATGGTAATGACAATATGTTTTTAATCTGAAAAGTAGGTTTGCTCAGGGCTCTCACCTGCTAGCCACAGGTAGGGAACCCCATGCTCAAGTTAAAGGAATATGAATAAAGTATGCTTTGTTGTTTTTTCTTCAGGGACTATTTTTCTCACAAATCTATTATCTACAATGGAAAACTATGAATTTTATGAAATTTCCTCTCCCGTCCACCCCCATCAACATGTGGGAATTGAGCTACCTTTTGTATTATGGCTCTCCGGTCCATGACAAAGTATGTGGGAAGTTAGAAGGTGGGAATAATGTCCCACAAAGTGATTCCCACTGACTATTACACCATCCCAAGAGGATGACGTTCTCTCACCTGCCGCCCCTTCCCGAGTTCCTGGGTGGAGGTCGGGCCGAGCAGGCAGCCCTCGGCCAGGGCCACCGCCTGGGCGCAGCTCTCCGCCCCGCACTCCCGCAGCCAGCCCGCCAGCTCCGGGGGCAGCAGGGCCAGCAGCTGCTCCAGCACCACCCGGTCCAGCATCTCTGCTTTGCCGCTCCGCTCAGGCCGCAGCCACCCGCGGCACAGCCGGTGCAGGCGGCTGCAGAGCGCCCGGGGCCCCTCGGCCTCTCGGGGACGGCAGCTGCGGAAGTGCCGGCGGTCAGCCTCGGAGCTGCGGGGCCCCTCGAGGAGGCCTCTCGGGCCTCCGTCGTCGCTTTCCCCGAATTCCCCCCCGCCGCCTCCGCTCCCCGCCTGAAGGTCCGCGGGGGACGCTGCGGCTCCCGCCAACGGAGACTCCGGAGCCGCCATTCGGCCTCCCGCTTTGCCGAAGTCCGAGCGGAGGAAGCTCCCTGGGAGGCTGCCCTCGCTCATGGCGGATCCTCCCTCTCTCCTCGCCCCGCCCCTTTCCCGGTTTTAGGGAGGCGAGAAGGGGCGGAGCTCCGCTTCTTCTGACCTTCTGAGGCGGAGACGAGCAGCTTCAAGTCGCTCCCGCCAAAACCTTCCCCGCCCCGCTGCCCGGCCAGACTCTGGGTTAGAGACGGCTGCCTCCTAGAGAGGCAAAACCCTATTGGACTCCCTCATTTACAGCTAGCGCAGGTGTAGGCAACCTCGGCTCTTTTATGACTCGTGGACTTCAACTCCCAGAATTCCTGAGTTAGCATAGCTGACTCAGGAATTCTGGGAGTTGAAGTCCCGGAGTCATAAAAGAGCCGTGGTGGCCTACCCCTGACCTAGAGCGTCTCCTACAGCTAATTACCGTCTTTCCTGTCCTCTGCTTCAACGGCCGGCACGGGTCGTCTTCGCTTGTCCGGTTCCGTTTGGACGCTCAAAGGAAGCCCTGGTTCTGCTGCTGACTGGACGTTTGGTCCAGAGTGGCGGGAGATGCGAGTGCGGAGAAAGGCTATAAGGGGCCGAGAATGATGGCTGCAGTGGTGATTGAGCTGGGCAGAAATGAGCAAAACGGATTTGATTGCTGCTTCTGGCCAGCTGGGATTTCTTTTTCCCGGAATCCTCTTGGAAACGTGAATGTGTTCCTGGGACAGGTGGAAGGGCCGGGCGAGACATGGATGGTGCTACGAATCTGATCAGAAGACCCCAGGGCAGCTATACAGGGACTACGTTTATTTATTATTAAATATGCAATCGATTCATGCTTTGGGGATTTCTTCAGGCCACTTTATTTGCCGTGTTGTCTGTATTACTGTGGTGGGACTCAATGAAGGACCCCCAAAGGTGATTTTTCAAGACAACCAGACTTTGATTTCCCTCTTCAGTTCTCAGCTCCTTGGATGAGAAGCGAAACGCCTTCGAGCAAAAACAAAATCCAGTTGTCTTGAAAAAACACCATTGGGACAACCATGACCTGGATCAGGAGTCCTCAACTCTTCCTCCCTGGGAGGGGATGCCAAGAATTAAGCCTTTCGGAACCGGGCCACAGAAGTAGCTGTCAAGAGTGCACGTGTACCCGCACATCCCCACTTATGCAAGGAACAGGCAAACGCAGATGCTTCCACAAAGTGGGAAAGGTTGGGGAAATTCTGCCCTGGATGACTGAGAATCTCCAGATTCAGTAAAGGAACCCCCCATTTTCTAAAGAGTACAATCTGCCCTACATCTTTTCTGTTTTATATCCATTGCTGTTCTGTTGAAGTCTTGACTTTTTGTTCACCTTTTCTGCTTGATCTTTCCTGCCTAGTGGATTTTGAAGAGTTGATCTGGTTTCAAGGGCCTGCACTAGCTTGAAAAACTGAGAAACTGACCTCCTGAAGTGGGTTTGTCCTCCTAGCTGGACTCAAATATGGGGCTCGGTATCGCTGACCACGACAGGATGAGATAGTGAAAAAAGAACGCACAATAGCGGACTGTAGAATTACAGGACATAAAGAGTTTATTAGTAAGGTTCCAAGACTGTAAGAGTATAGAGTTTCTTCTCCAAAATGCATTGGGAAGCTCAAGTAGTGAGGAACAATTGCCTTGGCAACTGCTCAAAAAGAGGTTGTCTTTCTGGGGCTGCTCTCACTCCTCCTTCTGGTCGGAAGATAACAAAGGGAAAGGAGAAGACTTGTTCAGATAAATCTTAAGAGGAAAGAAAAGAACAAGACCACCGTTTTGTGGGAATTAACATAACTGCAGATCAAAATGCTTTCTAAATTTGATAAATGCATGTGGATTCTGTTTTATATAGAGTTTTTTAGGTAAATTATGAGGGAAGTCAAGGTAGCCATCAGTCCTCTGGTTGGAAATGATAGTGAAATGGTGATGGACAAAAAGCAGGAAACTTGAAGAGCTTAATTCCTTTTTTGCATCCGTGTTTCCACAGCATTGGGGGGGGGGGGAGAGAAATGCAAGTCAAAATAGGCAACAGAAATCCTGGCTGCTCTGAATGAATTCAAATATTTGGGAGGAAGATTATTCTGAAGCTACTTCCATGGATTTATATAGTTCTTTCTGTGGGTATCATTTTATGGGAATTATGGTGTCCTTCCCAAGTTTAGCTTTTCCACACTCTTTGCATTTACATGATTTCTCCTGTGTGGATCCTTTAATGGTGAGTCAGAAGAGTTTCTACTGGAGGCCTTTCAACTTTGTCTATTTATGTTTCTTCCATACGTGGATCCTTTTTATGATGAGTAAAATGTTCTTTGCCAGTAAAAATCATATCCACACTCCTTGCAATATATGGCTTTTCCCGAATGTGGATTCTTTCATGAGTAAATTTCTTGTGATTGTTAAACTTTTTCCACACTACATGCATTTATATGGTCTCTATTCTCTGTGGATCCTTTTATGAGCATTAAGTTGTGCTGTTTGAGCAAAGCTTTTTCCACATTCTGTGCATTTATAGGGTGTCTCCCCTGTATGGATTCTTTCATGATTAATAAGGTAAATTTTCCGAGTAAATTGCTTTCCACACTCCTTGCACTTGTATGGTCTCTCCCCAGTGTGGATCCTTTCGTGACAAATAAGATCGCTGTTCCAATGAAAGCTTTTTCCACACTCCATGCATTTATACGGTCTTTCCCGCGTGTGCATCTTTTGGTGGAAAGCAAGGCGCCATTTGTCTATAAAGCTCTTTCCACACTCCATGCATTTATATGGTCTCTCCCCAGTGTGGATCCTTTGGTGACGAATAAGTTCTGTGCTTGAATAAAAACTTTTTCCACACTCCAAGCATTTATACGATCTCTGCCCTGTGTGTATTCTCTCATGAAAAGTAAGTTGATTTTTCTGAGCAAAGCACTTTCCACATTCTGTGCATTTATGTTCCCCTGTATGGATTTTTTCATGTTGATGAAGAGAACTTTTCTGAGTAAATTGCTTTCCACACTCCATGCACTTGTATGGTCTCTCCCCAGTGTGGATCCTTTCATGACAAATAAGATTGCTGTTCCAATGAAAGCTTTTTCCACACTCCAAGCATTTATACAATCTCTGCCCTGTGTGGATTCTAACATGAACATTAAGTTGTCTTTTCTGAGCAAAGCTCTTTCCACATTCTGTACATTGAAATGGTTTCTCCCCTGTATGGATTGTCTGATGAAATTTTAGTTGTCTTTTCTGAGCAAAGTTCCTTTCACATTCTGTACATTGAAATGGTTTCTCTCCTGTATGGATTCTTTCATGAGTAATAAGACCACTTTTCTGAGTAAACGCTTTTCCACATTGTATACATTTATATGGTCTCTCCCCAGTGTGCATCTTCTTATGAAAATTAAGTTGTCCTTTCTGAACAAAGCATTTTCCACATTCTGTGCATTCATGTGGTCTCTCCCCTGTATGGATTTTTTCATGTTTAGTAAGATAATCTTTGTGAATAAATTGCTTTCCACACTCCATGCACTTGTATGGTCTTTCCCCAGTGTGGATCCTTTCATGACGAATAAGTTTGCTGTTCCAAGGAAAGGTTTTTCCACACTCTAAGCATTTATATGATCTCTGCCCTGTGTGGATTCTAACATGAACATTAAGTTGTCTTTCCTGAGCAAAGCTCTTTCCACATTCTGTACATTGAAATGGTTTCTCCCCTGTATGGGTTGTCTGATGAAATTTATGTCGGCATTTCCGAGCGAAGCTCTTTCCACATTCTGTACATTGAAATGGTTTCTCTCCTGTATGGATTCTTTCATGAGTAATAAGACCACTTTTCTGACTAAACGCATTTCCGCATTGTATACATTTATATGGTCTCTCCCCAGTGTGGATCCTCTTATGATTAACAAGTTGTGAGTTCCAAAAAAACCTTTTTCCACACACCGTGCATTTATACGGTCTTTCGGCTTTGTGCATCTTTTGGTGGAAAGTAAGGCGCCTTTTGTGAATAAAGCTCTTTCCACACTCCAGGCATTTATATGGTTTGTCCCCTGTGTGGATCCTTTGATGGGAAGTAATATCAGTGCTCTCAGTGAATTTCCTATCCAGTATTTTAGATAAAGTAAAAGAGAAGGAATGGCTCTTTGCAGACATTGCACTTTGTAGTGTCAATGACCTCAGCTGCTTGTCATTCTCATTCTCCAGCCCATCACCATCACCTAGTTTGGAAAAAAAACACCCAGAAATTCTCATTAGAATTTGAAATGATTAGGAAGGGAGGGGGGTATCTGTCAAAAATATGCCCATCTGAGTATCAGGTTGGGTATCAGCCATGTCTTAAACTAGGAGATGTTGGGTTGAAATTGTTATTTAGGTATCGGGACTGTTTTGCCATTGCCGGCAATGGGGTGGGCGTGGCTTCCGGATGACGTGTCCGGTTCATGGGCCGGCAGTTTGACACTCCTGATCTAAGGCCTTTCACAAAGCTATGGTGAGCATTTTTGCCAAGGCCTTAGTTGTTTTCTAGAAGAGTGGCTGCAATGACAACCTTGGACAAAATTGCCCATGAAGTAGCTCAGCTGGTTTGTGATCCAGGGGGGCCTGGCTGTTAAAGAGAATCAAAGCGTAGTGTATGGAAGTCTTTGCACCTGTGGCTATCCGCTGGATATTAGTTACATGCTATACATTGGTGGCCTTGTCTTTGGTCCCTCCATTTGGTCAGGTCACAATCTTGTGTCAATGAGTTTCTCAAGAGCTGTACCCCCCGCGACTACTGGACCCAAACGGGTTGCAGAAAGAACTGGTGGTTATAACTGCTGATCTACTGCAAGGTGCAGTCGAGCTCTTAATCACTGTTTGGAATAGGAAGGTGACTGAGGCTCTGGATAGGATTGCACACATGCAACCTCTCCTCACCCATAGACCTCTCTGTCTTCCATGGTATATAGAGGAACTGAGAGAGGAAGTATATGGGAATCTTTGGACCTGTGGCTGTCCACTGGATATTAGCTACATACTACACATTCTGATCCTGATTTTCCTGAGATTAGGAGAGGTTTTACAGGTGATGGCCAGGTACAGTTCTGACTACTTTAAATATCTGAGTGCAGGTATCTTCTCTGTTCACCTACCACTGAAAACCTTTCCCAATAAACTGAACCCAGAGCAAAGAGTGTCCTTACCCAGAGCGGCCATATTCCTAGAAACCTCCAGCATGACTTCCATGCACAAGGCCTTCTGGCCAGAATCCAGCAGTGACCACTCCCCCTCTGTGAAGTCCACAGCCACCTCCTCAAAGGGATCTGTGTCCTAGAAAGAAAAAGAAAATTTTTCCCTTGAAACAGTCCTCTCTTAGGTTTTCTTTTTTACTTCCAATCAGGGGGATAATAATCAATGATTTTTTAAAAAAAAATTGGGTTTGTTTTATTTAAATCGGATTTTTTGTAATTTAAATCAGATTTTTTTTATTTTTATTAAATTTATTTTAATAAAATGCTTTTGGAGTAAAAATCTATCTAAATATAGATAGTTTTCTATTGAAGATAGATTAATAATTTAGTTTATTCAGCATGAAATGGAGCTTAGTTATGTAGCATGAGGCTGTATATTCTGCAATATTTACATTTTTGGTATCCAAGCTCTGTAAGGTGAGATAACATGCACTGCATTGATGCATTCACACAATTTCACAGTAACCATGAGATAAGTCATAAAACAAAGTTCAGGAATATTCCTTTATCCCATTGTTTTGCAAATCTATGTACACTACAAACTCTATGATTGTTTGAAGAGAAATCCATCTGTACCAAGCGCTAAGTGTTTCAATTAAATAAAAGAATTTGAGTAGTTCTAAAACTATGTGTGATTAACTTATTAACCTAAAATCGGTTCTGATATTGCTGTTTTACTAACCTGACAGCTTATTATTCTAAATAGGGAACCTTCATTTTCTTTGCAAATAATATTAAAGATTCTAACTACCAGCAAGATCACCTATCATTTCAGATCCATCATGGCAGCGCCTGTTAGCGGGCATCCACTCACCTGCTGCCCGCCACGTTCCTCACCTTGTTGTGTCACTGCCGCATCACCAGCCATCCCATTAAAGTGAATGAGACTTTCAGTGAGTCAACAGTGAGTCAGAGGAGGAGTCGCTGCGGGACAGAGATGACAGTTGCTCTTTAAAAATTATGATTTCAATCGAGTTGATTTAAATCGAGCATTTTTACTAGTGATTTAAATCATGATTTAAATCCACTTGATTTAAATCAGATCCACCCTGCTTCCAACACAGAAAAGAGTGTTTTGCAAGAGACAAATGGATATTTTCTTGTAGGACAGACATACCTCCTCCATGCTGCTGTTTTAAAGGCAGAAAATGTGACTTAGATGCATTGAAGTTGCAGAATGGTATTCCTTTGGGACCCCTCCCCAGGCCTGGAATACCTCACCAAAATGGTTTTGGGTAGGGGAATCCCACGGCCTCATCTCTCTGGCCCAGTAAAATACACATGTCTTAGAAAACAAGAGATACCGACTAAGAATTTTTTTACCTGGCCTATTTCAAAATGTACATGATTCTGGAAATATCAAGTCATTTGACCAACAGTCTTACCATGAAAACCTGTCACCTTTGACTTAGGAGTCTTTATATGAGAAATTTGTCTATCCTGTAATTTATTTTTAAGTGGATATATTGGCCTATTTCTAAAGCAATTTTTGTACAATTGGTATTGTTTCGCTTCATGGTTTTTATTTTTTATCTGCTTTTCCAAAGTTTTTTGAAAAATATTTAGATAGACAGACAGACAGACGGATAGACAGATACCCTTTATTGTATTTTTTTTACTGTGGGCACAATGGCACACATTAAAAATGAAATTTAGTTGCTTGCTTTCAAAGTGTACACATACATAACACACATTTAAACTTACTATATATAACATATGTATAACCTACACCCTTACATGTAAGTAACATATAAATATTATTCACTAAGAAAGATTAAACTGTTCCAACATATATATTACATTTTCTAACTGGGTCATTCTGTGAGGAAACCAAGTTCAAATGCACACGGACTCAGCATTTGGTTTTCAAAGAAGCTCATGAATAGAAGGGGTTTAAACTTTTCACAAAAAAACTTAACTTACCTGGCAAGGTGGTCCCAGTTGGATCCTTCTGAAAGAAAGATCTTCAGAATCATTGGATGGATCTCCTCTTCCCTGGAGCTCTGCTGAGATCTCCCCCATGAATGGCTCCTGCAACTGAACGAATAGCCTGATTTACGATCCACTTTCAAATGACTTTAACCATGTTAATTGGCTGCTTTACCTTTTTCTCTCCAATTGTACTTTTCAAACTCAAGTCAATATAAGAGAACTTGAGAACTCCTGCTCTGTGGATGGCTATTATTTCTTGATAATCGCCTGCCATTTTTGTGAAATACTTCACAATCTGTATCTAGTGTTATGGACCTGTACCAGGTTCACATAATCTAGATGCTTGACTGTATTGGGGTAGATTTAAGTGACAGGAAATCATAACGTATAAATACTGATTTTATGGCATATGTTGATAATATCCGGAAGGATACACAAGTGTATACAGTAAGATAAAGCTCAGTTAAATAGCTTATCACAATGGTCCAGGGAAACAATTCTGTATAATTGTATTAGTCCTTTTATCTTCCTCTTATATTTCTGTTTCAAATGATAAGGACAATGTTCTAAATCTGAAAAGTAGGTTTGCTCAGGGGTCTCTCCTGCTAGCCACAGGTAGGGAGCCCCATGCTCAAGTTAAAGGAACATGAATAAAGTATGCTTTGTTTTTTTCTTCAGGGACTATTTTTCTCACAAATCTATTCTATCTACAATGGAAAGCCTGCTTAGAACCGTCTGCAGTGAAAAGTCTGCGGTGGGGAACCACAAGGTTCTGAATATTAGCTCTATCTTTATTAACAAAGTCTTTTTCCGATCCTCTCCTTGTACTCGCTTAAAAACTATGAATTTTATGGAATTTCCCCTCCCGTCCACCCCCATCAACATGTGGGAATTGAGCTACCTTTTGTATTATGGCTCTCCGGTCCATGACAAAGTATGTGGGAAGTTAGAAGGTGGGAATAATGTCCCACAAAGTGATTCCCACTGACTATTACACCATCCCAAGAGGATGACGTTCTCTCACCTGCCGCCCCTTCCCGAGTTCCTGGGTGGAGGTCGGGCCGAGCAGGCAGCCCTCGGCCAGGGCCACCGCCTGGGCGCAGCTCTCCGCCCCGCACTCCCGCAGCCAGCCCGCCAGCTCCGGGGGCAGCAGGGCCAGCAGCTGCTCCAGCACCACCCGGTCCAGCATCTCGGCTTTGCCGCTTCGCTCAGGCCGCAGCCACCCGCGGCACAGCCAGTGCAGGCGGCTGCAGAGCGCCCGGGGCCCCTCGTCCTCCCGGGGACGGCAGCTGCGGAAGCGCGACCGCTCGACCTCGGAGCTGCGGGGCCCCTCGGGGAGGCCTCTCGGGCCGCCGTCGTCGCTTTCCCCCAATTCCCCCACGCCGCCTCCGCTCCCCGCCTGAAGGGCCGCGGGGGAGGCTGCGGCTCCCGCCCACGGAGACTCCGGGGCCGCCATTCCGCCTCCCGCTTCGGCGAAGTCCGAGCCGGGGAAGCTCCCTGGGAGGCTGCCCTCGTTCATGGCAGATCCTCCCTCGCCCCGCCCCTTTCCCGGTTTTAGGGAGGCGAGAAGGGGCGGAGCTCCGCTTCCTCAGACCTTCTGAGGCGGAGACGAGCAACTTCAAGTCGCTCCCGCCAAAACCTTCCCCGCCCCGCTGCCCGGCCAGACTCTGGGTTAGAGACGGCTGCCTCCTAGAGAGGCAAAACCCTATTGGACTCCCTCATTTACAGCTAGCGCAGGTGTAGGCAACCTCGGCTCTTTTATGACTCGTGGACTTCAACTCCCCGAATTCCTGAGTTAGTATAGCTGACTCAGGAATTCTGGGAGTTGAAGTCCCGGAGTCATAAAAGAGACAAGGTTGCCTACCCTTGACCTAGAGCGTCTCCTACAACAATTACCGTCTTTCCTGTCCTCTGCTTCAACGGCCGGCACGGGTCGTCTTCGCTTGTCCCGTTCCGTTTGGACGCTCAAAGGAAGCCCTGGTTCTGCTGCTGACTGGACGTTTGGTCCAGAGTGGCGGGAGATGCGAGTGCGGAGAAGGGCTATAAGGGGCTGAGAATAATGGGTGCGGTGGTGATTGAGCTGGGCAGAAATGAACAAACGAGATTAGATTGCTGCTTCTGGCCAGCTGGGATTTCTTTCTCCCGGAATCCGCTTGGAAACGTGGATCTTCTTGGGAGAGCCGGGCGAGACACGGATGGTGCTGCAAATCTTGATAAAAAGAGCCCAGGGCAGCCATACAGGGACTACATTTATTTATTATTAAATATGCCATCGATTCATACTTTGGGGATTCCTTCAGGCCACTTTATTTTTCGTGTTGTCTGTATTACTGTGGTGGGACTCAATGAAGGACCCCCAAAGGTGATTTTTCAAGACAACCGGACTTTGATTTCCCTCTTCAGTTCTCAGCTTCTTGGATGAGAAGCAAAACGCCTTCGAGCAAAAACAAAATCCAGTTGTCTTTTGAAAAAACACCTTTGGGACAACCATGACCTGCATCAGGAGTCCTCAACTCTTCCTCTCTGGGAGGGGAGGCCAAGAATTAAGCCTTTCGGAACCGGGCCACAGAAGTGGCGGTCGAGAGTGCATGTGTATCTTGCACACCCCCACGTATGCAAGGAGCAGGCAAACGCAGATGCTTCCACAAAGTGGGGAAAGGTTGGGGAAATTCTGCCCTGGATGACTGAGAATCTCCATAGATTCAGTAAAGGAATCCCGCATTTTCCAAAGAGTACAATCTGCCCTACATCTTTTCTGTTTTATATTTATTTCTCTTCTGTTGAAGTCTTGACTTTTTGTTCACCTTTTCTGCTTGATCTTTCCTGCCTAGTGGATTTTGAAGAGTTGATCTGGTTTCAAGGGCCTGCACTAGCTTGAAAAACTGAGAAACTGACCTCCTGAAGTGGGTTTGTCCTCCTAGCTGGACTCAAATATGGGGCTCGGTATCGCTGACCACGACAGGATGAGATAGTGAAAAAAGAATACACAATAGTGGACTGTAGAATTACAGGACATAAAGAGTTTATTAGTAAGGTTCCAAGACTGTAAGAGTATAGAGTTTCTTCTCCAAAATGCATTGGGAAGCTTAAGTAGTGAGGAACAATTGCCTTGGCAACTGCTCAAAAAGAGGTTGTCTTTCCGGGGCTGCTCTCACTCCTCCTTCTGGTCGGAAGATAAAGGGAAACGAGAAGACTTGTTCAGATAAATCTTAAGAGGAAAGAAAAGAAGACCACCGTTTTGTGGGAATTAACATAACTGCAGATCAAAATGCTTTCTAAATTTGATAAATGCATGTGGATTCTGTTTTACATAGTTTTTTAGGTAAATTATGAGAGAAATCAAGGAAGCCACTAGTCCTCTGGTTGGAAATGATAGTGAAATGGTGATGGACAAAAAGCAGGAAACTGAAGAGCTTAATTCCTTTTTTGCATCTCTGTTTCCACAGCATTGGAGGGGGGGGGGGAGAGAAATGCAAGTCAAAATAGGCAACAGAAATCCTGGCTGCTCTGAATGAATTCAAATATTTGGGAGGAAGATTATTCTGAAGCTACTTCCATGGATTTATATAGTTCCTTCTGTGGGCATCATTTTATGGGAATTATGGTGTCCTTCCCAAGTTTAGCTTTTCCACACTCTTTGCATTTACATGCTTTCTCCTGTGTGGAGGCCTTTCCACTTTGTCCATTTAGGTTTCTTCCCTACGAGGATCCTTTTATGAGTAAAATGTTCTTTGCCAGTAAAAATGATATCCACACTCCTTGCAATATATGGCTTTTCCCGAGTGTGGATTCTTTCATGAGTAAATTTCTTGTGATTGTTAAAGCTTTTTCCACACTACATGCATTTATATGGTCTCTATTCTCTGTGGATCTTTTTATGAGCATTAAGTTGTGCTGTTTGAGCAAAGCTTTTTCCACATTCTGTGCATTTATAGGGTGTCTCCCCTGTATGGATTCTTTCATGATTAATAAGATAAATTTTCCGAGTAAATTGCTTTCCACACTCCTTGCACTTGTATGGTCTCTCCCCAGTGTGGATCCTTTCATGACAAATAAGATCGCTGTTCCAATGAAAGCTTTTTCCACACTCCATGCATTTATACGGTCTTTCCCGCGTGTGCATCTTTTGGTGGACAGCAAGGCGCCATTTGTCTATAAAGCTCTTTCCACACTCCATGCATTTATATGGTCTCTCCCCACTGTGAATCCTTTGGTGATGAATAAGTTCTGTGCTTGAATAAAAACTTTTTACACACTCCAAGCATTTATATGATCTCTGCCCTGTGTGTATTCTCTCATGAAAAGTAAGTTGACTTTTCTGAGCAAAGCACTTTCCACATTCTGTGCATTTATTTTCCCCTGTATGGATTTTTTCATGTTGATGAAGAGAACTTTTCTGAGTAAATTGTTTTCCACACTCCATGCACTTGTATGGTCTCTCCCCAGTGTGGATCCTTTCATGACAAATAAGATCGCTGTTCCAATGAAAGCTTTTTCCACACTCCAAGCATTTATACGATTTCTGCCCTGTGTGGATTGTAACATGAACATTAAGTTGTCTTTTCTGAGCAAAGCTCTTTCCACATTCTGTACATTGAAATGGTTTCTCCCCTGTATGGATTGTCTTATGAAATTTTAGTTGTCTTTTCTGAGCAAAGCTCCTTTCACATTCTGTACATTGAAATGGTTTCTCTCCTGTATGGATTCTTTCATGACTAATAAGACTACTTTTCTGAGTAAACGCTTTTCCACATTGTATACATTTATATGGTCTCTCCCCAGTGTGCATCTTCTTATGAAAATTAAGTTGTCCTTTCTGAAGAAAGCACTTTCCACATTCTGTGCATTCATGTGGTCTCTCCCCTGTATGGATTTTTTCATGTTTAGTAAGATAATCTTTGTGAGTAAATTGCTTTCCACACTCCATGCACTTGTATGGTCTTTTCCCAGTGTGGATCCTTTCATGACGAATAAGATCGCTGTTCCAAGGAAAGGTTTTTCCACACTCCAAGCATTTATATGGTCTATGCCCTGTGTGGATTCTAACATGAACATTAAGTTTTCCTTTCTGAGCAAAGCTCTTTCCACATTCTGTACATTGAAATGGTTTCTCCCCTGTATGGGTTATCTGATGAAATTTAAGTCGGCATTTCCGAGCAAAGCTTTTTCCACATTCTGTACAATGAAAAGGTTTCTCTCCTGTATGGATTGTCTGATGAAATTTAAGTAATTTTTTCTGAGCGAAGCTCCTTCCACATTCGATACATTGAAATGGTTTCTCCCCTGTATGGATTGTCTGATGAATTTTAAGTTGTCCTTTCTGAGGAAACCTCTTTCCACATTCTGTACATTGAAATGGTTTCTCTCCTGTATGGATTCTTTCATGACTAATAAGACCACTTTTCTGAGTAAATGCATTTCCGCATTGTATACATTTATATGGTCTCTCCCCAGTGTGGATCCTCTTATGATTAAAAAGTTGTGAGTTCCAAAAAAACCTTTTTCCACACACCGTGCATTTATACGGTCTTTCGGCTTTGTGCATCTTTTGGTGGAAAGTAAGGCGCCTTTTGTGAATAAAGCTCTTTCCACACTCCAGGCATTTATATGGTTTGTCCCCTGTGTGGATCCTGTGATAGGAAGTAATATCAGTGCTCTCAGTGAATTTCCTATGCAGTATTTTAGATAAAGTAAAAGAGGAAGAATGGCTCTTTGCAGACATTGCACTTTGTAGTGTCAATGACCTCAGCTGCTTGTCATTCTCATTCTCCAGCCCATCACCATCACCTAGTTTGGAAAAAAAACACCCAGAAATTCTCATTAGAATTTGAAATGATTAGGAAGGGAGGGGGGTTTCTCTCCCTGTCAAAAATATGCCCATCTGAGTATCAGGTTGGGTATCAGCCATGTGTTAAACTAGGAGATGTTGGGTTGAAATTGTTATCTAGGTCCTAGGACACTGTAATGGTATCCACAAGATTTTTCAGCCCTGAACCAGATTAAGGGTTTGCTGCTGATAGGTCAATCTGCCCAGGCATTTCTGTGGAGCATCTAAGGTAGACATGTCAAACTCACGACATCACGTGACGTCGCGAGATGTATCGGGACTGTTTTGCCATTGCCAGCAATGGGGTGGTCGTGGATTCCGGATGACGCGTCTGGTCCATGGGCTGGCAGCTTGACACCCCTGATCTAAGGCCTTTCACAAAGCTATGGTGAGCATTTCTGCCAAGGCCTTAGTTGTTTTCTAGAAGAGTGGCTGTAATGACAACCTTGGACAAAATTGCCCATGAAGTAGCTCAGCTGGTTTGTGATCCAGGGGGGGCTGGCTATTAAAGAGAATCAAAGCGTAGTGTATGGCACTCTTTGCACCTGTGGCTGTCCGCTGGATATTAGTTACATGCTATACATTGGTGGCCTTGTCTTTGGTCCCTCCATTTGGTCAGGTCACAATGTTGTGTCAATGAGTTTCTCAAGAACTGTACCCCCCGCAGGGAGGCAGGACCTATTGAATTGGTCCGCCACCGGTGACTACTGGACCCAAACGGGTTACAGAAAGAACTGGGGGTTATAACTGCTGATCTACTGCAAGGTGCAGTCGAGCTCTTAATCACTGTTTGGAATAGGAAGGTGACTGAGGCTCTGGATAGGATTGTACCCATGCAACCTCTCCTCACCCATAGACCTCTCTCTTCCATCGTATATAGAGGAACTGAGAGAGGAAGTATATGGGAGACTTTGCACCTGTGGCTGTCCACTGGATATTAGCTACATACTACACATTCTGATACTGATTTTCCTGAGATTAGGAGAGGTTTTACAGGTGGTGGCCAGGTACAGTTCTGACTACTTTATATGTCTGAGTGCAGGTATCTTCTCTGTTCACCTGCCACTGAAAACCTTTCCCAATAAACTGAACCCAGAGCAAAGAGTGTCCTTACCCAGAGCGGCCATATTCCTAGAAACCTCCAGCATGACTTCCATGCACAAGGCCTTCTGGCCAGAATCCAGCAGTGACCACTCCCCCTCTGTGAAGTCCACAGCCACCTCCTCAAAGGGATCTGTGTCCTAGAAAGAAAAAGAAAATCTTTCCCATGAGAAAGTCCTCTCTTATGTTTTCTTTCTTACTTCCTATCAGGGTGGATAATAATCGATGATTTTAAAAAAATAAAATAAAAATGCTTTTGGAGTATAAATCTATCTAAATATAGTTTTCTATTTAAGATACATTAATAATTTAGTTTATTCAGCATGAAATGGAGCTTAGTTATGTAGCATGAGGCTGTATATTCTGCAATATTTACATTTTTGGTATCCAAGCTCTGTAAGCTGAGATAACATGCACTGCATTGATGCATTCACACAATTTCACAGTAACCATGAGATAAGTCATAAAACAAAGTTCAGGAATATTCCTTTATCCCATTGTTTTGCAAATCTATGTACACTACAAACTGTATGATTGTTTGAAGAGAAATCCATCTGTACCAAGCGCTAATTGTTTTAATTAAATAAAAGAATTTGAGTAGTTCTAAAACTATGTGTGATTAACTTATTAACCTAAAATCGGTTCTGATATTGCTGTTTTACTAACCTGACAGCTTATTATTCTAAATAGGGAACCTTCATTTTCTTTGCAAATAATATTAAAGATTCTAACTACCAGCAAGATCACCTATCATTTCAGATCCATCATGGCAGCGCCTGTTAGCGGGCATCCACTCACCTGCTGCCCGCCACGTTCCTCACCTTGTTGTGTCACTGCCGCATCACCAGCCATCCCATTAAAGTGAATGAGACTTTCAGTGAGTCAACAGTGAGTCAGAGGAGGAGTCGCTGCGGGACAGAGATGACAGTTGCTCTTTAAAAATTATGATTTCAATCGAGTTGATTTAAATCGAGCATTTTTACTAGTGATTTAAATCATGATTTAAATCCACTTGATTTAAATCAGATCCACCCTGCTTCCAACACAGAAAAGAGAGTTTTGCAAGAGACAAATGGATATTTTCTTGTAGGACAGACATACCTCCTCCATGCTGCTGTTTTAAAGGCAGAAAATGTGACTTAGATGCATTGAAGTTGCAGAATGGTATTCCTTTGGGACCCCTCCCCAGGCCTGGAATACCTCACCAAAATGGTTTTGGGTAGGGGAATCCCACGGCCTCATCTCTCTGGCCCAGTAAAATACACATGTCTTAGAAAACAAGAGATACCGACTAAGAATTTTTTTACCTGGCCTATTTCAAAATGTACATGATTCTGGAAATATCAAGTCACTTGACCAACAGTCTTACCATGAAAACCTGTCACCTTTGACTTAGGGGTCTTTATATGAGAAATTTGTCTATCCTGTAATTTATTTTTAAGTGGATATATTGGCCTATTTCTAAAGCAATTTTTGTACAATTGGTAGTTTCGCTTCATGGTTTTTATTTTTTATCTGCTTTTCCAAAGTTTTTTGAAAAATATTTAGATAGACAGACAGACAGACGGATAGACAGATACCCTTTATTGTATTTTTTTTTACTGTGGGCACAATGGCACACATTAAAAATGAAATTTAGTTGCTTGCTTTCAAAGTGTACACATACATAACACACATTTAAACATACTATATATAACATAGGTATAGACCTACACCCTTACATGTAAGTAACATATAAATATTATTCACTAAGAAAGATTAAACTGTTCCAACATATATATTATATTTTCTAACTGGGTCATTCTGTGAGGAAACCAAGTTCAAATGCACACGGACTCAGCATTTGGTTTTCAAAGAAGCTCATGAATAGAAGGGGTTTAAACTTTTCACAAAAAACCTTAACTTACCTGGCAAGGTGGTCCCAGTTGGATCCTCCTGAAAGAAAGATCTTCAGAATCATTGGATGGATCTCCTCTTCCCTGGAGCTGTGCTGAGATCTCCCCCATGAGTGGCTCCTGCAACTGAACGAATAGCCTGATTTACGATCCACTTTCAAATGACTTTAACCATGTTAATTGGCTGCTTTACCTTTTTCTCTCCAATTGTACTTTTCAAACTCAAGTCAATATAAGAGAACTTGAGAACTCCTGCTCTGTGGATGGCTATTATTTCTTGATAATCGCCTGCCACTTTTGTGAAATACTTCACAATCTGTATCTAGTGTTATGGCCCTGTACCAGGTTCACATAATCTAGATGCTTGACTATATTGGGGTAGATTTAAGTGACAGGAAATCATAACGTATAAATACTGATTTTATGGCATATGTTGATAATATCCGGAAGGATACACAAGTGTATACAGTAAGATAAAGCTCAGTTAAATAGCTTATCACAATGGTCCAGGGAAACAATGCTGTATAATTGTATTAGTCCTTTTATCTTCCTCTTATATTTCTGTTTCAAATGATAAGGACAATGTTCTAAATCTGAAAAGTAGGTTTGCTCAGGGGTCTCTCCTGCTAGCCACAGGTAGGGAACCCCATGCTCAAGTTAAAGGAACATGAATAAAGTATGCTTTGTTTTTTTCTTCAGGGATTATTTTTCTCACAAATCTATTCTATCTACAATGGAAAGCCTGCTTAGAACCGTCTGCAGTGGGGAACAAGGTTCCGAATATTAGCTCTATCTTTATTAACAAAGTCTTTTTCCGATCCTCTCCTTGTACTCGCTGGAAAACTATGAATTTTATGGAATTTCCCCTCCCGTCCACCCCCATCAACTTGTGGGAATTGAGATACCTTTTGTATTATGGCTCTCCGGTCCATGACAAAGTATGTGGGAAGTTAGAAGGTGGGAATAATGTCCCACAAAGTGATTCCCACTGACTATTACACCATCCCAAGATGACGTTCTCTCACCTGCCGCCCCTTCCCGAGTTCCTGGGTGGAGGTCGGGCCGAGCAGGAAGCCCTCGGCCAGGGCCACCGCCTGGGCGCAGCTCTCCGCCCCGCACTCCCGCAGCCAGCCCGCCAGCTCCGGGGGCAGCAGGGCCAGCAGCTGCTCCAGCACCACCCGGTCCAGCATCTCGGCTTTGCCGCTCCGCTCGGGCCGCAGCCACCCGCGGCACAGCCGGTGCAGGCGGCTGCAGAGCGCCCGGGGCCCCTCGGCCTCTCGGGGACGGCAGCTGCGGAAGTGCCGGCGGTCGGCCTCGGAGCTGCGGGGCCCCTCGAGGAGGCCTCTCGGGTTGCCGTCGTCGCTTTCCCCCAATTCCCCCCCGCCGCCTCCGCTCCCCGCCTGAAGGGCCGCGGGGGACGCAGCGGCTCCCGCCCACGGAGACTCCGGGGCCGCCATTCCGCCACCCGCTTCGGCGAAGTCCGAGCGGGTGAAGCTCCCTGGGAGGCTGCCCTCGCTCATGGCAGATCCTCCCTCGCCCCGCCCCTTTCCCGGTTTTAGGGAGCCGAGAAGGGGCGGAGCTCCGCTTCTTCAGACCTTGTGAGGCGGAGAGGAGCAGCTTCAAGTCGCTCCCGCCAAAACTTTCCCCGCCCCGCTGGCCGGCCAGACACTGGGTTAGAGACGGCTGCCTCCTACAGAGGCAAAACCCTATTGGACTCTCTCATTTACAGCTAGAGCAGGTGTAGGCAACCTCGGCTCTTTTGACTCGTGGACTTCAACTCCCCGAATTCCTGAGTTAGCATAGCTGATTCAGGAATTCTGGGAGTTGAAGTCCCGGAGTCATAAAAGAGACAAGGTTGCCTACCACTGACCTAGAGCGTCTCCTACAGCAATTACCGTCTTTCCTGTCCTCTGCTTCAACGGCCGGCACGGGTCGTCTTCGCTTGTCCCGTTCCGTTTGGACGCTCAAAGGAAGCCCTGGTTCTGCTGCTGACTGGACGTTTGGTCCAGAGTGGCGGGAGATGCGAGTGCGGAGAAGGGCTATAAGGGGCTGAGAATGATGGGTGCGGTGGTGATTGAGCTGGGCAGAAATGAGCAAAACGGATTTGATTGCTGCTTCTGGCCAGCTGGGATTTCTTTCTCCCGGAATCCTCTTGGAAACGTGGATGTTCCTGGGACAGGTGGAAGGGCCGGGCGAGACATGGATGGTGCTACGAATCTGATCAAAAGAGCCCAGGGCAGCCATACAGGAACTACGTTTATTTATTATTAAATATGCAATCGATTCATGCTTTGGGGATTCCTTCAGGCCACTTTATTTGTCGTGTTGTCTGTATTACTGTAGTGTGACTCACTGAAGGACCCCCAAAGGTGATTTTTCAAGACAACCAGACTTTGATTTCCCTCTTCAGTTCTCAGCTCCTTGGATGAGAAGCGAAACGCCTTCGAGCAAAAACAAAATCCAGTTGTCTTTTGAAAAAACACCTTTGGGACAACCATGACCTGCATCAGGAGTCCTCAACTCTTCCTCCCTGGGAGGGGAGGCCAAGAATTAAGCCTTTCGGAACTGGGCCACAGAAGTGGCGGTCAAGAGTGCACGTGTACCCGCACATCCCCACTTATGCAAGGAACAGGCAAACGCAGATGCTTCCACAAAGTGGGGAAAGGTTGGGGAAATTCTGCCCTGGATGACTGAGAATCTCCATAGATTCAGTAAAGGAATCCCGCATTTTCCAAAGAGTACAATCTGCCCTACATCTTTTCTGTTTTATATCCATTGCTGTTCTGTTGGTCTTGACTTTTTGTTCACCTTTTCTGCTTGATCTTTCCTGTCTAGTGGATTTTGAAGTTGATCTGGTTTCAAGGGCCTGCACTAGCTTGAAAAACTGAGAAATTGACATCCTGAAGTGGGTTTGTCCTCCTAGCTGGACTCAAATATGGGGCTCGGTATTGCTGACCACGACAGGATGAGATAGTGAAAAAAGAATGCACAATAGCGGACTGTAGAATTACAGGACATAAGAGTTTATTAGCATTCGAAGACTGTAAGAGTATAGAGTTTCTTCTCCAAAATGCATTGGGAAGCTCAAGTAGTGAGGAACAATTGCCTTGGCAACTGCTCAAAAAGAGGTTGTCTTTCTGGGGCTGCTCTCACTCCTCCTTCTGGTCGAAAGATAACAAAGGGAAACGAGAAGACTTGTTCAGATAAATCTTAAGAGGACAGAAAAGAACAAGACCACCGTTTTGTGGGAATTAACATAACTGCAGATCAAAATGTTTTCTAAATTTGATAAATGCATGTCGATCCTGTTTTATATATAGTTTATGAGAGAAATCAAGGAAGCCATCAGTCCTCTGGTTGGAAATGATAGTGAAATGGTTATGGGCAAAAAGCAGGAAACTGAACAGCTTAATTCCTATTTTGCATCCCAGTTTCCACAGCATTGGAGGGGGGGGAGAGAAATGCAAGTCAAAATAGGCAACAGAAATCCTGGCTGCTCTGAATGAATTCCAATATTTGGGAGGAAGATTATTCTGAAGCTACTTCCATGGATTTATATAATTCCTTCTTTGGGCATCATTTTATGGGAATTATGGTGCCCTTCCCAAGTTTAGCTTTTCCACACTCTTTGCATTTACATGATTTCTCCTGTGTGGAGGCCTTTCCACTTTGTCCATTTAGGTTTCTTCCCTACATGGATCCTTTTATGATGAGTAAAATGTTCTTTTCCAATAAAAATGATATCCACACTCCTTGCAATATATGGCTTTTCCCGAGTGTGGATTCTTTTATGAATAAATGTCTTGTGATTGTTAAAGCTTTTTGCATGCTGCATGCATTTATATGATGTCTATTCTCTGTGGATCCTTTTATGAGCATTAAGTTGTGCTGTTTGAGCAAAGCTTTTTCCACATTCTGTGCATTTATAGGGTGTCTCCCCTGTATGGATTCTTTCATGATTAATAAGATAAATTTTCCGAGTAAATTGCTTTCCACACTCCTTGCACTTGTATGGTCTCTCCCCAGTGTGGATCCTTTCGTGACAAATAAGATCGCTGTTCCAATGAAAGCTTTTTCCACACTCCATGCATTTATACGGTCTTTCCCGTGTGTGCATCTTTTGGTGGAAAGCAAGGCGCCATTTGTCTATAAAGCTCTTTCCACACTCCATGCATTTATATGGTCTCTCCCCAGTGTGGATCCTTTCATGATTAAAAAGTTCTGTGCTCGAATAAAAACTTTTTCCACACTCCAAGCATTTATACGATCTCTGCCCTGTGTGGATTCTCTCATGAAAAGTAAGTTGCCCTTTCTGAGCAAAGCTTTTTCCACATTCTGTGCATTTATATGGTCTTTCCCCTGTATGAATTCTTTCATGTTTAATAAGATAATTTTTCTGAGTAAATTGCTTTCCACACTCCATGCACTTGTATGGTCTCTCCCCAGTGTGGATCCTTTCATGACAAATAAGATCACTGTTCCAATGAAAGCTTTTTCCACACTCCAAGCATTTATACGATCTCTGCCCTGTGTGGATTCTCTCATGAAAATTAAGTTTTCCTTTCTGAGCAAAGCTCTTTCCACATTTTGTACATTGAAATGGTTTCTCCCCTGTATGGATTGTCTCATGAAAATTAAGTTGTCCTTTTTGAGCAAAGCTCTTTCCACATTCTATACATTGAAATGGTTTCTCTCCTGTATGGATTCTTTCATGAATAATAAGACCACTTTTCTGAGTAAATGTTTTTCCACATTGTATGCATTTATATGGTCTCTCCCCAGTGTGGATCCTCTTGTGATAAATAAGTTGTGAGTTCCAAAGAAAGCTTTTTCCACACACCGTGCATTTATATGGTCTTTCCCCCTTGTGCATCCTTTGGTGGAAAGTAAGGCGCCATTTGTGAATAAAGCTCTTTCCACACTCCAGGCATTTATATGGTTTGCCCCCCGTGTCGATCCTTTGATGGCAAGTAATATCACTACTCTCAGTGAAATTCTTTTTAAACTCCTTGCAATTATATGTTTTTTCAATTGTGTGGATCCTCTGATGGTGAGTCAGACTACGCCTTGTACGGAAGTCCCTTCCACACACTGTGCATTTAAATGGTCTCTCCCCTGTGTGGATTCTTTCATGTTCATTAAGATATCCTTTTTGAGCAAAGCACTTTCCACATTCCATGCATTTATATGGTCTCTCCCCAGTGTGTGTCCTCTTATGACGAATAAGTTCTGTGTTCCAAAGAAAGCTTTTTCCACACTCCGTGCATTTATACAGTCTTTTACCTGTGTGGATCCTTTTATGAGAGTTAAGTTTTCCTTTCTGAATAAAGCTCTTTCCGCACTCCAAGCATTTATATGGTTTGTCTCCTATGTGGATTATTTGATGGGAAGTAATATCACTACTCTCAGTGATTTTTTTTTCTCGCTCCTTGCAATTATATGGTTTTTCTCTTGTGTGGCTCCGCTGATGGCGACTCAGATTATACTTTGTATTGAAGGCTTTTCCACATTCTGTACATTTATAAGGTCTCTCCCCTGTGTGGATCCTTTCATGTCGAGTAAGTTGCGCTTTCCGAGTAAATGTCTTTCCACACTCTATGCATTTAAATGGACTCTCACCTGAGTGGATTCTCTGATGGTAATTAAGTTTACTCTTGCTACTGAAGCTCTTTCCACATTTCATGCATATTTTCATTTTTTTGCTTAGACTGAAATCCCTCTCATAGTTTGCAAACCTTTGTGGTTTCCTATCCATTATTTTAGGTAAAGTAAAAGAGAAGGAATGGCTCTTTGCAGACATTGCTCTTTGTAGTGTCAATGACATCATCTGCTTTTCATTCTCATTCTCCAATCCATTACCATCACCATCACCTGGTTGGAAAAAAAAACACAGAAATTCTCATTAGAATTTAAAATGATGTTGGGGGGGGGTTGTCTCTCTCTGTCAAAAATATGCCCATCTAAGTATCAGGTTGGGTGCCAGCCATTTATCAAACTAGGAGATGTTGGGTTGAAATTGTTATCTAGGGATACTCCAATGGTATCCATGAGATTTTTCAGCCCTGAACCAGATTAAGGCTTTGCTGCTGATAAATCAATCTACTCAAGCATTTCCATGGAGCTTCTAAGGCCTTTCACAACACTACCATGAGCATTCTGCCAAGGCCTTAGTTGTTTTCTAGAAGAGTGGCTGTAATTACAACCTTGGACAAAATTGCCGATAAAGTGGCTCGGCTGGTTTGTGAGCCAGGAGACCCTGGTGGTTAAAGAGAAACAAAGGCTAGTGTATGGGACTCTTTGCTCCTGTGGCTGGATATTAACTACATACTATTCATTGGTGTACTTGTCTTTGCCCCCCTCCCCTTTGGTCAGATCAATCTGGTGTCAATGAGCTTCTTGAGAGCTGAACCCCCTCAGGGAGGCAGGACCTATTGGATTGTTCTGCCCCCAGCGACTACTGGACCCAGAGGGGTTCCAGAAGGAACTGGGGGTTATAACCGCAGATCTGCTGCGCAGTCCAGCCAAGGTCTTAGTCACGGTTTAGAATAGGAAGGTGACTGAGGCTCTGGATAGGATTGTGCCCATGCAACCTCTACTCAACCATAGACCTCTCTGTCCTCCGTGGTATACAGAGAAACGGAGAGGGATTAAATAGATGAAGAGATGTCTAGATTGCCATTGGCAAAAGACAAGGGATGACTTATCGAACACAGTTAAGAGCCGCTATTAAGGCCTACCTAATGGTAATTCGTGCGGTGCAGTATAAATACTTTGCACTAATTGTGTCTGCAGATAATCAACCAGTGACCCCCTTTAAGGTGAGCCATCTCTTCCTGGGGAAGTGTATGGGAGTCTTTGCGCCTGTGGCTGTCTACTGAATATTAGCTACATAGTATACATTCTTATCCTGGTTTTCCTGAGATTAGGAAAGGTTTTACAGGTGGTGGTCAGGTAGAGTTCTGACCACCTTAAGCATTTGAGTGCAGGTATCTTCCCTGTTCACCTGCCACTGAAAACAGCTTTC
Organism: Azemiops feae; assembly: GCA_023970755.1. Lineage (NCBI taxonomy): Eukaryota > Metazoa > Chordata > Lepidosauria > Squamata > Viperidae > Azemiops > Azemiops feae. The sequence continues at coordinate 96,848 of JALGBA010000967.1, forward strand.
CGAATAAATGGAACCCAGAACAAAGAGGATCCTTACCCAGAGTGGCCATATTCTTAGAAACCTCCAGCATGACTTCCCTGCACAAGGCCTTCTGACCAGAATCCAGCAGTGCCCACTCCTCCTCTGTGAAGTCCACAGCCATCTCCTCAAAGGGATCAGTGTCCTAGAATGAAAAAGAAAATAATTCAGTCCTCTCTTATGTTTTCTTTCTTACTTCCAAAACAGAAAAGAGAGCTTTTCAAGAGACAAAATGAACATTTTCTTATAGGACAGACATATGCCGTGTAAGTGCACATAGTCCTTAAGAGTGGGAAGCCCGTCTATGTGCTACATGCTGATGTTTTAAAGGCACAAAACACGGCTTAGATGTATCCAAGTTATAGAATGGCACTCCTTGGTGACCTGCCACCCCCGGCCTGGAATTAAGTCACCAAAATGGTTTGGGGTACGGGAATCCCCTGGCTTCATCTCTCTGGCCCAGGAAAATACAACTTTCTTAGAAAACAGGAGATACCTAAGAATTTTTTACCTGGCCTATTTTAAAATCATTGCTTCAGACAGGAAGGCGGTGCAGAGAGTGGTGAGGATGGCTGAAAAGATCATTGGCAGTTCCCTCCCTTCCATCCAGGACATAGCACATAAGATTTGCCTGAGCAGGGTCAGCAAGATTGTCTGGGACACTACACATCCTCTTCACGACGTGTTTTCCTTGTTACCTTCTGGGAGGAGGCTTCGTGGTATCCAAGCAGAACATCCAGATTCAGTCACAGCTTTGTTCCATATAGTATTAACCTTGTGGATTCTAAAGTTTCCTTCCATTATTTATTCAAAATGGACAGGGATTAATATTTATATGTTAGTTATATGTAAGGGTGTAAGTCTATACATATGTTGTATATAGTTTGTTTTAAATGTGTGTTATGTATGTGTACATTTTGAGAGCAAGCAATTAAATTTCATTTTTAATGTGTTCAGTTGTGCCCACAGAAAAAAATGACAATAAAGGTTATCTTATCTTATCTTACATGATCCTGGAAATCCAAGTCACTTGATCAACAATCTTACCATTAAAACTTCTCATCTTTGACTTAGGGATCTTCATATGAGAAATTTGTTCCTCCTGTAATTCATTTTTAAGTGGATATATTGGGCTACTTCTGAAACAGTTTTTGTACAAGTGGTATTGGTTTGCTTCATGTCTTTAATTTTTTAACTGCTTTTCCAAAGTATTTATAAAAATATTAAGAAAGATTAAACTGTTCTAACATATAAATTATATTTCTTAATACAAGACTCTTTAGATTTGTCCTTTGTTTGCATTTCCTGGACAATCTTGAAGGTTGAATCAATAAGGCTCATTGGGTCATTCTGTGGGGACACCAGGTTCAAATGGACACAGCATTTCATTTTCAAAGTAGTTCATGATCAGAAGGAGTTTAAAGTTTTCACGAGAAATCTAAACTTACCTGGCAAGGTGGCCCCAGTTGGATCCTCCTGAAAAGAAGCTCTTCAGAATTAATGAATGGACCTCCTCTTCCCCGGCGCTCTGCTGAGATCTCTCCCATGACTGGCTCCTGCAACTGAAAGAGCAGCCTGATTTATGGTCCACTTTCAAATGACGTGTTAGTTCACTTGCTTTAGCTTTTTCTCTCCAATTGTACTTTTGAAATTCAAGTCAATATAAGAGAACTTGAGAACGCTTGCTCTGTGGGTGGCTGTTATTTCTTGATAGTAGCCTGCCACCTTGGTGAAATACTTCATTGCTTCTTTTTTATTTCCTTTTACTTCTGATCAGGAGATGCTTCTTTAACTGCTTCCCTTTACTTGACCATTGTGGCCTTTCCTTTTTATGAATGTATTTATGCCTGTACTATCTTGTCCTCTTTTTCCTTTAGATTTGGGGACCTTTATTTCCTGAAATGGATAGGATCAATCTCCCCTTCCTTTTGGGGTGGCTTCTCTGTGCTTCTTGCAGTGAGTAGACCACCAACCTGGCAGTTCTGAGGGAGACCTTGAAGTGAACACCGAGATCCTTTCGAAAGTAAAATGCATCCCGTGAAAACATTGTGACTCTCATTAAAAGGCAATTTGGATATTTCATTCTTTCTCATGTCAGGTTTAACTTTTCGTGGTAAATGTTTTAAGATAATTTTGAATATATAGAAAAGCTGGACTAGGGCGAACCTGTGATGCAATGAATGCAAACTTCTGGCAGATTTGCCCAATAAACCACTTTTGCAAAATGATTCAAAAGGATATCTAACTTTAATGAATGATATATTCTCCATATAAAAGTATATGGACACTCAAGTGCAAAAATATCCTAAGGTAGAGTAGAATAGAAAATAATAGAATAGAAAATAGTAATTCTCCCACAGACACACACACACACAGCATATGGAAATTAAGATATCTTTTGCATTATGGTTATCCAGCCCATGATAAATTATGTGGGAAAATAGAACGTGGGAATAAGGTCTCACAAAGTTATTCCCACATACTGCAACACCATCCCAACACGTGTTCTCTGATGTCTTTTCTCTATAACTGTTTCGTAAAGAGGCGTAGAAGAGGCTGAAATTCCCTCTCACCTGGCGCCCCTTTCCGGGCTCCCGGGGGGCGGCTGCGGGGCCGAGCAGGAAGCCCTCGGCCAGGGCCACCGCCTGGGCGCAGCTCTCCGCCCCGCACTCCAGCAGCCAGCCCGCCAGCTCCGGGGGCAGCAGGGCCAGCAGCTGCTCCAGCACCACCCGGTCCACCATCTCAGCTTTGCCGCTCCGCTCTGGCTGCAGCCACCCGCGGCACAGCCGGTGCAGGCGGCTGCAGAGCGCCCGGGGCCCCTCGGCCTCCCGAGAGCGGCAGCTGCGGAAGCGCCGGCGCTCGGCCTCTGAGCTGCAGGGCCCCTCGGGGAGGCCTCTCGGGCCGCCTCCGCTCCCCGCCTGAAGGGTCGCGGGGGCTGCTGCTGCTCCCGCCCACGGAGACTCCGGGGCCGCCATTCGGCCTCCCGCTTCGGCGAAGCCCGAACGGGAGAAGCTCCCTTCGAGGCCACCCTCGCTCACGGCGGACCCTCCCCCGCCCGCTCCTCCCCTCTCCCGGTTGCAGGCTACGCGCAAAGGGGCGTGGCTCCGCCTCCTCAGAGGTTCTGAGGCGGAGAAGAGCAGCTGCAAATCGCTCCCGCCAAAACTTCCCGCGCCCCGCCGGTCTCCCAGACGCTTAACCAGCAGAGTGCTGCTTCCTAGAGAGGCAAAACCCTCTAAGCCCCTTGGTTTACTGCTCTTGGCTAGAGCGTCTCCGAAGGCAACTACCGCCTCTCCAGTCCTCTGCTCAGTACCGAGGGCTTGCAACGGTCTTCTGCGCATGCCCTGTTCTTTGCGGATGCTGAAAAGTCGCCGAAAGTTTGGTGCTGTCGGAGGATTTGGTAGGGGAGCGGGAGTTGATGCTGAAGTATGGAGAAGGGCTAAAGGGGCCAAGGATGATGGGCACGGTGGAGGTAGAGCAGGGCTGGAATGATCAAAGCGCCTTTGAATGGAACCTGGTTTGATTGCTGCTTTTGGGCACCTGGGATTTCTCTCTACTTTGGGCAGTTTATGTATTATATGATTACAATGATATAGTCTAATGTAGATGTTATGTATTATTAAATAAATATGAAAGTAAGAAATGTTTTGAGGATTCCTTCAGGCCAGTTTATTTATCCTCTCTGTTGTCTGTATTCGTGTGGGGACACTCAATGAAGGAATCCTTTTTCTACAGAATGCAATCGGCCCTATATATTTTTAGTTTCTATTTCTGTGCTGTTGAAGTCTTGACTTTTTGTTCACCTTTTCTGCTTGATCTTTCCTGGCTAGTGGATTCTTTAAGAGTTGATCTGTTTTCAAGGCACAGCACTACTTTTAAAAAAAATTCCCCCTAAAGTGTGTGTGTGGGGGGGAGAAATGGAAGGAAAGAAACAGCAACAAGACAGATGTATTCCATCAGAGCAGCAATGAGCACATCACTAGGAGTCCTGAAGGGCCAGGTGTATCCTGGACAGGTTCTGCCTGATGCTTGCTAAGAACTGGCACTGCTTTGATGACACAGCGGATCAATCAATGAGTCATCTCCAGAAGTTGTGGGTGCTCCAACACAGGAGGGTTTGTAAGAAGAGATTGGGCAACTATTTGTCTGAAAAGGTTTTTCTGGGTTGGATAAGAAGACGTGCAAGGTCCCTTCCAACTCTGTTGTTTTGTTATTCCAAGAGCCTGGTTCAAATAGCAATATTTGCTCAGCAGTAACACAGTAGTTTGTCAGTGCTGCATTCTGATATATATTTTTTGAATGTCCCAAACTAGCTTTGTTTTGCCCCATCCTCATACAATGAAGGGTTTCAGGCAACGAAACCTGAAATAATTTATTGAACAAAGCAAGTAAACACTTTTAACTACACATTAGAATATAGACAAGATAGGTAGCAATAAAAAAAAATTAGTAGCTATATTAAGAGTAGAAATGTGTGAGGTGAAGGTTCGTTCTCTGAGCTTGTGGGCGGGTTTCCGAATGTTTTCTTACCAGGCTAGGTAGCATTTTCAGCAGAGTTTAGGGCAAAGGTCCCCAACCCGTGGTCCATGGACTGGCACCAGGCCACGGCATGCCAGAAACCAGTCTGTGAAAACAAGCAAAGCCCCATCGGCGGGATGCAGGCAATACATGAAACCATGCCCTCTCTGGTCTGCAGAAAAACCTCTCTCCGCAGAAGCAGTCCCTGGTGCTCAAAAGGTTGGGGATCTCTGGTTTAGGGGATGTCAGTGTTCTTCTGTTTATAAGGGCTTCAGGTGTGGGTGGGTCGAGGGTCTTGTGATGGGACAGGTGTGAGTCATCAGTGGCAGGCTTGCGATGGTTCTTGTGATGGGGAGGTTACATCAGGTCAGGGTCATTGGGAGGTGAATTGCTGGGGGGAGAGGGTCTTGCGTGGGTTGGTTGAGGGTCGGTGCTATGTCTGGTTGGCTGTGCGGTTCATTTGGATTCTGAAGAGTTTGTAAGCTGGTTGCAGGTCGATGTGTCCATTGATGGAATTGTTTGTGGAGTGTCAGGCTTCGATGAACTCACAAACGTGGCCGATGATTTTAGTGTTGCTCCAATGGAACTGGTGTTGTTTGCTGTCAGTGTGGGAATGTGTCTAAGGAAAAGAATACAGAGCTAAAGATGGACTCTTACAGCGTTCAGCTTCATTCTATCCTCCTCAGATAGCAATATGGACCTTCAGTCTTGCAAATCCCAGAGGTCTCCTCTTCAATCTCTAATCAGAACTGACCCTGCTTATCTAGAGAAAATTAGCCTGGTGCCGGAAGTTAATTGAACTCATTTTGAATGTAACTTGACATGCTGTCCTAAGGACCCCATCTAGAGGATCTGTCCATCCAGAATGTTACACATTCAGCTCTAGAGAATTCCTCCTTTCACTTCAGGAAAAATTCAGCTGATCTTTCTACATCAGACATAATCATTCATTCATTCATTCATCAAATTTATATGCCACTTATCTTGCAGTTCAAGGCGACTGTTTACCTCCCAATCTCAGGCTTGCTTCTCAATGTAAATGTAAAGAGCCAGAAATACTTACTTTCTAAAGACTTACTTTCCCAGCCTATTACTAAACACATTTTGGTGTAGCCAATGGGAAAACCCAGCTGGGAAACATGTTCTAGTTCAGGAAATTGTGGAATCCCTAAAAAATGGAATGAGTAATCTGGGAAGGCACTGCATGGAGAGGAAAGGAGCAGACAAAGCAATGGGAAAAAAATATGAATCAGCTGCCAAGCATCTGAATTTTGATCACATGTCCACGGGGATACTGCAAAGGTTGTAACTGTGAAAAAATGGTCATGTCACATTTTTCTGTGCCGTTGTAACTTTGAACAGTTACTAAATGAGCTGTTGTAAGTCGAGGACTACGTGTAGTTTTTCTCCTGCGTGGATGCTTGAGGAAGCAAAGCTACCATTGCTATCTGTGCTTGGGCAAAACAGTTGCAGCCAGGCAGAAATGCTTGCCATCCCTCTTCCCCAGGGCTCAGCACACCTCAAGGAATTTGAGATTGGCTCATGCAGTCATTCATTCACTTTTACTCTTTACTCTTTTACTCACAGTTTACTTAAAGGATCCATGCTGGCATTCCAGTTGCCTGGCTAATTGAGCCACAAATTGCTGTTTTCAACAATGTGTGGAAATCCAAAAGTAACCTCACCCCAACAAGGCCCTTAGTTTACAGAAACAAAGTCTAAGAAAGAGCAAAGATCATGTGTGGGTGTGTAAGAGAAAAGGAGGTAAGAAAAAAGCAAGAAGATGGGGAAGCAGGAGGCCATATTTGGTGACTGATAATCAATACGAGCAGGCAACCCCTCAACTGCTAGCACCACAAACTACGGCAAGCAGCGTCTCCTGGTGGGACTCCTGCCTGGAGCTTGGCTTGGGAGCTCAGGTGGAATGCTCAAAAGCAACACTGCTTAAGAGCAGAGCTTGGAGTTGGCCAAGAGAAAAGTAGCAACTGCACTGAGGCAGTCCCTCAATGCAATAATGTTTGCAAGGAAGCAAAGGTTGCATACCACTCTATAGACTTTGAAATTTTTGTTTCAGTTAAGGACTCAGTATTAAAGACGTATTTCAGTGGTAATCTCAGCTTGCAAGGTTCAGAAAGGTAGTGAACAGCAATAGCCTGTTTTGGGGGAAGGGATTTGCCACAATGAAACACGGTGTACAGATTTGCTAAAGCTGTGCTGTGTTGTGTCCACTCCTTGGAAATCAGAGAATCCTCACAGGATCACAAAATCAAACGAAAGATCTTTTAACGTTCTATGCAATAATAAGCTTCATTCTCATTTCTGGATTCTTTGATGAGTAATTTGACTGTTCTTAATGATGCTCACTCCATAGATTTATAAGGTTTCTTCTGTGGGCATATTTTTATGAGATTTATGTTGTCCTTTCCAAGCAAAGCTCTTTCCACACTCCATACGTTTATATGGATTTTCCCCAGTTTGGATTCCTTCATGAGTAAATGTCTTGTGATTGTTAAGAGTTTTCTCCACACTACGTGCATTTATATGGTCTCTCTTCTGTGTGGGTCCTTTTATGAGCATTAAGTTGTCCTGTCCGGGCAAAGTTTTTCCCACACTCTATGCATTTATATGGTTTTTCTCCTGTATGGATTCTTTCATGAGTAATAAGATGACCTTTCTGAGTAAATTGTTTTCCACACTCCATGCACTTGTATGGTCTCTCCCCAGTGTGGATCCTTTCATGATGAATAAGTTCTGTGCTCCAATGAAAGCTTTTTCCACACTCCAAGCATTTATACGGTCTTTCCCCTGTGTGGATTCTCTCATGAGAATTAAGTTGTCCTTTCTGAGCAAAGCTCTTTCCACACACTAAACATTGATATGGTTTCTCCCCTGTATGGATTCTTTTATGATGAGTAAGATGTCCTTTCTGAGTAAATTGCTTTCCACACTCCATGCATTTATATGGTTTCTCCCCAGTGTGGATCCTCTTATGATGAATAAGTTCTGTGTTCCGACAAAAGCTTTTTCCACACTCCACGCATTTATATGGTCTTTCCCCCGTGTGTATCCTTTGGTGGAAGGTAAGCTCACAATTGTCAATAAAGCTCTTTCCACACACCATGCATTTATATGGTCTCTCTCCTGTGTGGATCCTTTTATGAGAATTAAGTTTTCCTTTCTGAGTGAAGCTCTTTCCGCATTCCAAGCATTTATGCAGCCTATCCACTGTGTGTATCTTTTGATGTCGAATAAGATCACTGTTGTCAAAAAACCTCTTTCCACATTCCAGGCATTTATATGGTCTCTCTCCTGTGTGGATTCTTTGATGGGAAATAATATCACTAGTCTCAGTGAATGTCTTTCCACACTCCTTGCAGCTATATGGTTTTTCACCTGTGTGGATCCGCTGATGGCGAGTCAGATTACAGTTTGTACTGAAGCCCTTTCCACACTCTGTGCATTTATAAGGCTTCTGCCCTGTGTGAATCTTTTCATGACGAGTAAGATGTCCTTTCCGGGTAAAGCTCTTTCCACACACTATGCATTTATATGGCTTCTCACCTGCGTGGATCCTTTTATGATAAGTAAAAGTGCTACAGTTATTAAAGCTCTTTCCACACTCTATGCATTTATATTGATTCTCTCCAGTGTGCATCCTTTCATGACGAGTAAAAGTTCTGAAGTGATTAAAGCTTTCCCCACACTCTGTGCATTTATATGGTCTCTCCTCTCTGTGGATCCTTTTGTGACGACTAAGGTCTCTGCTGTCAATAAAGCCCTTTCCACATTCTATGCAATTATATGGTCTCTCCCCTGTGTGGATCCTTTGGTGGCGAGTAAAGTCTCTGTTCTCAATAAAGCTCTTTCCACACTCCAGGCATTTATATGGTCTCTCCCCTGTATGGATCCTTTTGTGATGAATAAGCTGTGTATTTCGAGAAAAGCTTTTTCCACACTCCATGCATTTATACGGTTTCTCCCCTGTGTGGATCCTCTGATGACGATTAAGTGTACTGCTGCTACTGAAGTTTTTTCCACACTTCATACATAGCTTCACGTCTCTGCTCAGACTGAAACTCTTCCCAAATTTTACAAATATATGTGGCTTGTGTTTCTTGTACAGTTTCTTAGGTAAAGAAAGAGAGAAAGAACGATTGATGAATTTTACATGCTGTCTGTAGCCATATTGTTTTCCTTTGGTCTGGCTTCTGCCATATTCACCTAAATAAAATTCATTTTTCTCTCTCTTGCTATATTTGCCCTTTCTCTTCCCTTTCTGGTCTTGCTGGATCAGGAAACCGTGGATTTCAATAGGAAGACAAGTGGATGACTTCTCCCCATCTTCTGAGTGGCTTCTCTCTAGCGGTTTTGCATCCCATTGATGGTTAAAAATCATTTCTTCTTGAAGGTTTGCTGTTTGCATTGGCATTGACCTCAGCTGTTTCTCATTGTCATTCTCCGGCTTGTCACCTGATTGGGAAAAAGAAAATATAAATTTGCATTAGAATTTAGTAAATGGATTCTTGGCTGAAGGGCTGCAATCCTTCTTGAAAGAGGCAGCAGTGTCACCTTCTCAAAAGCCATCACTCAATCTGACGATTCTGGATTCCTACACACAAGTCTTCAACAGAGGCTCTTAAGAAAAGCATGAGGCTATAGCTACAGAGGACTCAGCATGGAGAACATTATCTAGACTCATTTTATGGAGGTTCAGGTCAGAGCTACACACAACATTACACTTGTGAGTGATCTCTGGAGGGATTGGCATATCAGGAGTATGATTCTTCTAATCTTGCTTGACATCTCTGTGGCTTTTCATAGAATTGAAATTTCTGGACCATCTCCAAAGTCAGGAGTTGAAAATATTATTTTGCAGTGGTTCTTTTTTCTTAAGGGACAGTTCCAGAGCAGTGGTGAAGGGAGAGGGTGGTGAAGAGGTGATTGGGCCCAAGGTTGCTCAGCTGTGGTTTTCCTCAAAGTTTGACATCTCCTTAGTTAACATGGACATGAAGCTATTGGTTCAGGTGATCCACCAAATGGGATTGGGCAAGTCATTCTGACCATGATACTGCTATACAGTTTATTTCTTGAGCCTGGACAGGATAATGTCCAATCTATTCAAGTTTAGACTGGAAGAGGAACAAATTACTAGAATATTTACAGGTAGTCTTCGACTTATGACCATAATTGAGCCCAAAATTTATGTTGCTGAGACATTTGTTAAATGAATTTTGCCCCATTTTATGACCTTTCTTGCCACAGTTGTCAAGTGAATCATGCAGTTGTTACATTAGTAACAGGGTTAAGTGAATCTGGCTTCCCCATTTGTTTGTCAGAAGGCTGCAAAAGGTGATCACATGGCCCCAGGGCACTGCAACCGTCATAAATATGAGCCAATTGCCAAGCAGCTAAATTTTGATCACGTGACCATGGGGATGCTGCAATGGTCGTAAGTGTGAACAGTCATGTCACTTTTTTCAGTGTCGCTGTAACTTTAATGGTCACTAAATGAATGGTTGTAAGTCAAGGAATACTTGTATTATATATTATATAAAATAGAGGAGAACCCTCCAAAAGAATAGTGAGGAACATCCCTGTAAATAAGAGAAGCACTGATATCGATACATTTCAGAGAGAGGAAAATGATACAAGCCTACATATTCATAAGTAATGAAGTAATAGATCTTGAATTAATGCATACCTTCTACTAACTTCAAACAGAATTAGTCCTTGACTTATGACCATTTTTCAGTTAGGAGTGTGGCAGCATTCCCGTTGTCATGTAATCAAAATTTATTAACTTGTCACCTCGCTCATATATATGACTACTGCAGTGTCCCAGGGTCATGTGATTGCCTCTTGCAGTGTTATGACTAGCAAAGTCAATGGGGAAGCCAGATTCACTTTGCAACCAGGTTACTAACTTAATAACCATGGTGATTCATTTAAGAACTATGGCAAGAAAGTTCGTAAAATGAGGCAAAACTCACTTAACCACTGTCTCACTCACCAACAGGAATTTTGGGCTCAGTTGGGGTCAAACGTTGAGAACTAGCTGTAATAGTGAGAAGAAGCATTGGTATCTCTCACTGATGACTCACACCTGACCCATCACAAGATCCTCACTTGACACACCCATACCTGAAGCCCTTATAAACAGAAGAACACTGACACTGACATCCCCTAAACTCCGCTGAAGATGTTACTTAGCCTGGTAACAAAAGGTTCGGAAACCAACCCACAAGCTCAGAGAACGAAACCTTCACCCTCAAACGTTGGTATCTTGAGATTCAGAGGTTGCCATGGGAATATTCTGATATGACAAGCTGGTGTGAGCCAGCTCCAAGGATATGAAAATTCCTTGTGTGTCAATTTGATTCAAATAATTCCATTCAGCTGAAAACCCATTTTCCTCACAATATGTAAGCTACTCAAGTCTGGATATGGAGAGGAACAAACTGGGGCTAAGTCCCTAGAAAAAGAAGCAACAAGTATGGAAGCCATCTGATTTCAGAGACACTGTATTCCTCTCTGGATGGATTCTGTTAAGATATTAAAATTTAGAAGCTGGAAAAAGTGGGGTGAGTCAGAACACTCAGTTACAGTTGATTGGTTGGAGAGTGCTAGCTGTTGTGTGAGGCAATCTGCACTATGATTGGTTGCTATGGGTGCGGAGGGGGAGTTTCCCTTTTTCCCCGCCTTTTTCTCCTGTGTGCCTTCTGTGCTCTGCGATTTACCTCAAGACGCTCCTGTTTGCTTGACTATCTTGTTTTGCTGTAAATATCAATATAAAATATATTTATTTATGTAAAACTACAAATTCAGTCAGCGTCTCTGATTTCATTTGGACACCTGCTGCACAATTCCCTGACAGGGTCACATGCCGCTGCACTGAACTGGATTGTAAATCAGGGCTCCTTTAGGATCCCCTGCTCATTGATAAGCATTGAGCAGCTAACTACTTCTCAAGCCCACCATCCTATTATCATTCATTGATGGACTATTTTCAAATTCTTCTCCTCCATCTTTTCCTCAAAAGAAAAAAAAATATGTTTATCATGGTCACTTTTTCAGAACCTGAATCTTTCCTTTTTGATGGTGGTGGTGGTAGTGGGGAAGGTGGTTTCCAAGTGACTGAAAGGGATTCCTTTTATTCCTCCCCTCCCTCCCAACACACACTATTTTAATTCCCCTTCCTTGAAAGATGCCATAGAGACCCAACTATCCCTACAGGCATACAACCTATTTCCTGTCAGTTAACGTGAAAATCACTATTTGCTTCCTGGATGCAACAAGGATGTTTTCTTGACAACAAGACGTAAGTGGCAAATCACACCTTTTTTGAGATGTTTTTTGAATGCCAGCCTAGCTATCTGGCCTTGGATAGCAGTCAGGCATTAAGCACATCTGACCCTCAATGGTTTATTTGAGATTAGGGAAGGTTTGAAGGGAGTACACTAATTCAGGTGTGATTAGGTAGGAGTCATGATCATCTTAAGCAACTGAGTGCAGGGATCTTCCTTGTTTACCTCCCGCTGAAAACACCTTTCCCAATGAATGGAACCCAGAGCAAAGAGGGTCCTTACCCAAAGTGACCATATTCCTAGAAACCTCCAGCATGACTTCCCTACACAAGGCCTTCTGGCCAGAATCCAGCAGAGCCCACTCCTCCTCTGTGAAGTCCACAGCCACCTCTTCAAAGGTAGCAGAGCCCTGGAAAGAAAAAGAACACCTTCCCTAGAAGACAATCCTCTCTTGTGTTTCCTTTCTTACTGCACAAAATAGAAAACAGAGCTTTACAAGAGACCAATTGGACTTTTTTTTTTTTTACAGGACAGGTATGTTTGTAGGTCAATATGGTCTTTAGACCAACCACCTGTGGGTACTGCTGTAAAGGCACAAAATATGGCTTAGGTTAGGGATCCCCAACCCCCGGTCCGTGGACCAGCATGCCAGAAACTGGTTTGCACAAACAAGTGAAGCCCCATCTGCGGAATGCAGGCAGTATATGAAACCATGCCCCTCTCTGGTCCGTGGAAAAAACTCTCTTCATTGAACCGGTCCCTGATGCCCAAAAGGTTGGGGACCTCTGGCTTAGATGCATTTGAGTTGTAGGATGACAACACTGCCCCCACCTCTTTGGGGAGCCTCCCACAGCCCTGGAATGACTCAGCAAGGAGGTTTTGGGGAGTAGCATCCCCTGGGTGCACCTGCCTGGTTCAGCAAATTCCAAATTCCTTTCAAAATAGGACGAAGCCACTAGAAACTTCTTTCCTGGCCTGTTTCAAAATTTTGGAAATAACCTGGGGAAACCCAAGTCATCTGACCAGCACTCTTACTGTTACAGCCATTTAGTGTTTACTTAGGAGGTTTTACAGGGGAAATCTGTCATTCAGGGGATTAGTTTTTCAGTGGATATGCTGGCATATTTCTAAAGCAGTTCTTTTCCAATTCCTAATTTTTAACTGGTTTTCGCATTCTTTTGAAACATACTATGGATTAAACTCTTTCAACAAATCCATTACATTTCCTAATACGAGCCTCTCATCTTGTGAACTGTCCTTTGCTTACAGACCAAAAACAGTGTTCAACTGCACAGACTTAGCATTTGGTTGTAAAAGCAGCTCAAGAATGGAAAAAGCTTGAACTTTACTGCTTTCAGAAGAAACCCACATTTGCCTGGCAAGGTGGCCCGAATTGGTTCCTCCTGAAATGAAGCTGTTGAGAAGGACCGGATTGTTCTTCACTTTCCTGGAGTTCTGCTGAGATGTCTCTTGCGAACGACTCCTGTACCTGAAAAAACAGATAATAGTAGTAGGAATTTATGCCCCAAATGGAGGGCAAGAACAGTTCTATAGGAAATTATATAATACACTACGGGCGATAGACTGTGAGAACATCTGTATTATGGGCGACTTTAACGCAATAATAGATAGGAAGCTAGACTATAAAAGCAAGGAAGAAAGGAAGGGACCTAGAAGAATACTGCCAAAAGCTTTTTTCAAGATGGTGGACGAATTAGGGATGCGAGATATTTGGAGAGAAAAGAACCAAGGGGGAAGTCAATATACGTACTACTCGAGTAGACATAAGACGTGGTCCAGGATAGATATGGTTTGGATATCGACAGAACTATCGCAGGAAATGAGGGAAGTGGAAATAGAAGCGAACCTTTGGGCAGACCACAACCCGGTGAGAATTAGGTGGAGAGGAGAAAAAAAAATAGGCAGATGGACACTAAAAAGAGCGATTATAAAACACAAAGAATTTAAAATAAAGCTGGAGGAACAGCTAAAGTTGTTCTTCCAGGAAAATAAAAAAGAGGATACGAACATACAAAATCTATGGGATACAACGAAGGCGTATGTGAGAGGAGTGGCTATAGCTTATATGGCAAGAGAAGATAAAAAGAAGAAACAAAAGGGAAAAAACCTAGAAGAGGAATTCCAAAGATCAGAAATAGAATTACAACATAACCCCCAAAATGAAAGCCTGAAACAACAAATGGAAGTGATTAAACATAAGCTGTCCATTCTTGAGAAAGAAGAACTAGTACAACAAATTCGCATTCTTTGAGAATGCGAACAAGCCAGGGAGATGGCTATCGTATAAGCCAAAGAAGCAGAGAGAAAGAAGCTGGATTAATAAATTACAGGATGAAGAGGGAAATATACAACATCAAAGCAAAGAGAAGAAAAAGATAATTCAAAATTACTATACGAAACTATACGATGAGAATAAGTGGGCTACGGATGAAAATATACTTCAATGTTTTAAAAAAGCTGATTTACCAAAAATTCCGGATGAAACAAAGTGTATGTTAAATGCGGAGATAACAATGATTGAATTAACTGAGGCATTGAAAAAACAGAAGAGTAATAAAACACCGGGCCCAGACAGACTGCCAGTAGAGATATACAAAGAATTCCAAGACTCATTTGGCAAAATATTACTGGAGACGTTCAATGTAGTTCTAAAGGAAGCCAAAACGCCAGCATCTTGGATAGAAGCAAACATTGTGCTGATCCCAAAAGAAAATTCGGACTTAACAAAAATCAATAATTATAGGCCAATATCACTTTTAAATTTAGATTATAAAATATTTACGGCAATAATTGCGGGAAGGCTTAAAAGATACCTAAACGAATTTATACACGTAGATCAAAATGGTTTCCTACCATGAAGGCAAATTCGAAACAATATGAGGACGATTTTAAATATTTTGGAATACTACGAGATTCACAGTGAAAAACAAGTAGCTCTGATATTTTTGGATGCACAAAAAGCCTTCGATAACATAAATTGGAATTTTATGTTGAGGCAGTTAGGCTATATGGACTTTGGCGGAAATTTTATAAACATATTCAGAGCTATATACGATAAATAAGAGGCGAGAGTTATAATTAATGGAGAAGCGACACAAAGCTTCCAAATTAGGAAAGGTGCAAGACAAGGGTGTCCACTCTCGCCGTTAATGTTTATACTAACTCTCGAAGTACTGACTAGAATGATCCGAAAGGAAAGCCAAATTAGAGGCTTAAATATTAAGAAAGAAACCTACAAACTGCAAGCTTTTGCGGATGACCTCGTATTTATCTTAGAGGAACCGCTACATTCGGGTACAAGACTTGTGGAAATATTAGAAGAATATGGAGAGGTAGCTGGACTGAAAATCAACAAAGATAAAACAAAAATGATAGTTAAAAATATGACTAGTATACAGAAAAATGACCTGGTGGAGAAAGTAAATATCCAAATAGTGAAGAAAGTTAAATACTTGGGAGTACAGCTAACAGCAAGGTGCATTACAATTAAAGAAGATAACTATGTTAATTTAAACAATCAGATAAAGAAAGACTTAGAAAGATGGAAAAATTTGCAACTCTCCTTCATGGGGAGAATTGCAGCAGTAAAGATGAATATTTTACCTAAATTACTCTATTTCAGAATGTCCCCATAAAATTAGAGAAAAAATATTTTGTAAATTTGAATAAAATAATATTGAAATTTATTTGGCAGGGGAAGAAACCTAGAATCAAATTAAAACTACTACAAGAAGCCAAAGAGAGAGGGGGATTCGGACTACCTGACTGGGAGCTGTACTACCAAGCTGCAATACTCACGTGGGTGCGGGATTGGATAAATTTAAAAGACAGAAGGCTATTAACCCTAGAGGGTCATGATTTACAATCTGGATGGCACGCATTTTTGTGGGATGAGAGATATAACGTTCATCAATACTTCCAGAGACACCATATCAGAGCAGCATTACTAAATGTGTGGATTAAAGTTAAACAACAGAACTATATAGAAACACCGGTATGGCTCTCAACACTGGAAGCGCTAGTGCATCCAAATTTCATGAACTTGGGAAAAGTAGTTACGTACAGAGATATTCTAAATGAACAAGGGGAACTTAAATCCAGACAAGAATTAAAAAAAAACGGGGTACAATTGGAATGGTGGGTGTCCCTGCAAATTCAGTCACGTTATAAGAAAGACAAAAAGGAATGGGGTATACGAAGGGATCTGACAACACTAGATAAAATATTATTAGGAACGGAGGAGAAAGCAATCAAAAGAACATATAAATATTTATTGGAATATAAAATGGAAGAGGAACAGGTAAAAGAAGTGATGATAACATGGGCCCAAAATTTTGGATATAATATCAATCTAGACAAATGGCAAACATTATGGGAAAGAAATAGAAAGTTAACCTTGGCCACCTCATATAAAGAGAATTTGTACAAAATGTTTTATAGGTGGCACTTCTCCCCAACAAGACTGGCAAAGATGAGAAAAGATATGTCACCACAGTGTTGGAAGTGCAAGAAAATGTTAGGGACTTATTATCATATGTGGTGGACTTGTTCCAAAGCCAAAGAATTTTGTTGGTTAATAAAGACTTGGTTGGAGGAAATGTTGGGACTGAAGATAGATCCCAGACCAGAACTGTTTTTACTGGGAATGATGGGAAGTTTAACAAAGGAGAGACATATTTAGTGTTGCATATTATAATAGTAGCAAGGTTGGTCTATGCTCAGAACTGGAAAAACGGAAACTCCCCGGTGGAGAGTGAACTAATTAAAAACATTTTGATATGTGCAGAGATGGATAGACTAACATTAGAAATCAAAGACAAGGATGAAACAGAGTATTACGAAGTTTGGGATAAGATGTACTATTGGTTAGACTCGAGGAGAAAAAGTCAGAAAAAAGAAAGCTCGTTTAGAAGAGAGAAAGTGTAGATTTTCAACCTCAAGGTGAGTGTAAAATAGAGATCAGAAAGAATATGAAACAAGAATTGAAATGGAAGTTATGTTGTAAATAGACGTAAATATGTATGTAAATATATAAATATGTAAATAGTATAAAAAGCAATATGTAAATGGTATAATGAATAGGGAGATATATGGTATATGGTATAGTATGTATGGCAAATAACAGCCAGAAAAGTCACACTGTGTTCAACCTGTTTTTAAATGTTTACTCAATAAAATTAAAAAAAAAAAAAAGAATAGCCTATGATCCACTTTTCATAAAGACTTAATTACCACTTTAGTTTGCTTGCCTTACCTTTTGACTCTCCACTTGCACTTCTCCAACTCAAAGTGAGAGAACTCAAGGATTCTGATTTGAAAATGGCTGCTATATTTGGGTAAATGACTGCCATTTTTGTGAAATGTTTCATTGACTCTCTTTATTTCCTCTTTTCATTCTAATCAGCAGTTGCTTCTTTATCTTCTCCCCTAGCCATCCCTTTCCTCCTTTGTGGATGTATGTATGCCAGGTCTAGCTCTTCCTCTGGAAATATTTTCTGTTAAGATTTAGGGACCATTAGGAGTTGAGAGGAATGGGATGAATCTCCCCTTCTTTTTGTTTAGTTTTGCTATGACAGGGAGGAGACCTCCAGCCTGGCAGTTCATGGATACACCTTGGGATCAAAGCCAAGACCACATTAACAAAGTCTTGCAAGCTTGAAAGTATTTCTCCCCTCCTGTCCTTTCACTCTCAGGTAAACTGAAACGTCCCCCCCCCTCCGCCTGTTTCCTTACGCGAGGGGTCCAAGTTAGACACGATGGTTGTCCATTCTGTGGCACTTCCCCCTTCCAATGCCATTCCCACAGACCATTACACCATCCCAGCATGCATCTTCTACACTAGAGGTCTCCAACCTTGGCAACTTTATAAGATTTGTGGACTTCAACTCCCAGAATTCCCCAGCCAGTCATTCTAGCTGAAGAATTCTGGGAGTTGAAGTCCACAAGTCTTAAAGTCACCAAGGTTAGAGGCAACCCACCCACCCCCCCACCCCCCGCTTACGGATGTCTCTTCTCAGTGGCTATTTTTAAAGCAGAGAAACAGAGGTGTGCATAACTTCACAATATTGTTAACGAGGCTGAAGAGTTTGAATAGTATCAGTTTAAACTGGAAAAGTGCCTCAATAAAATCCTGCATTAGGGAAAGGAAGAGGGGCAGAGTGGAGAAGGGATTCCAGCCATCTCTCCAAAACTCTGAAGCCTCTTTCATTCTTTGAGGATGGGTGGTGGTAGGGGCACTGAAAGAGGCTTGAATTTCTCTTTCTTCCCATGGCATTATCTCCAACAGGAAAGCGAAGCATTTGCCTCAAGAACAGGGTAAGCCCTCAAAGGATGAAGAGTCCCAAGAAGTGCAGACGTCTTCTTAATGTCTCTTATTTCTGACAGAGGCTGCTAAATAAAACACCATCCCAGGCATCCCTCGGGGTCAACTTGTCTCACCTGCCGGCCCTCTCCGGGGGGCTCCCGCGGGGCGGAGGAGGGCGGCGGGCCGAGCAGGCAGCCCTCGGCCAGGGCCACCGCCTGGGCGCAACTCTCCGCCCCGCACTCCCGCAGCCAGCCCGCCAGCTCCGGGGGCAGCAGGGCCAGCAGCTGCTCCAGCACCACCCGGTCCAGCATCTCGGCTTTGCCGCTCCGCTCGGGCCGCAGCCACCCGCGGCACAGCCGGTGCAGGCGGCTGCAGAGCGCCCGGGGCCCCTCGGCCTCTCGGGGGCGGCAGCTGCGGAAGCACCGGCGCTCGGCTTCGGAGCTGCGGGGCCCCTCGGGGAGGCCTCTCGGGCCGCTTTCCCCGGACTCGCCTCCGCTCCTCGCCTGAAGGGCCGCTGCTGCTGCTGCTCCCGCCCCCGGAGACCCCGGGGCCTCCATCCGGCCTCCCGCTTCGGCGCGGCCCAAACGGGGGAAAGCTCCCTCCGAGGCCGCCCTCGGTCACAGCTGTCCGATCCTTCCCCGAGACTGTCCGGATGAGTCTATTCGGGTCCCCGCGTCGCCCTTTCCAACGGTTCCGCTTCAAAGGGAGCAAAATCCTCTCCGGGTCCAGCAGGGGAGAAGAAGCCAAAGGGGGATCCGAAGAGGGGAGAGCCGCCCCCGAAGCGACGCTCGTTCCTGCTGCCCCCCCGCCATCAGCAGGTCCAGCGACGGTCGGAGATCGGGGACCAGAAACCACAGCCGAGGCTCCAGTCCGTCCCCCCCCCCTCCGCTTTCTGCTCGGTTCCAGGAAGGGAGGGGGGAGCTCCGCTTTCTCCGCCCCCTCTGCCTCCCAGAGGTAAAATGTCGTAAGCGACTACGCTTGGGCGAGAGCGCTTCCCTCTACGAGTCACAGCCTCTCCTCTGCACAGCTGGGATTGATGTCTTCTGCGCATGCTCCGCTCCATTGTGATGCCAGAAAACCGACCGAAAGGAGAGCGGTCTGAGGTTTTCTCTCCCCGAGCTTGGTTTTCTTGCAGGCGTTTCATATTCTACTGCAGGGGTCTGCAACCTTGGTCACTTTATGACTTGTGGACTTCAACTCCCAGAATTCCTCAGCCAGCATGGCTGGCTGAGGAATTCTGGGAGTTGAAGTCCACAAGTCGTAAAGTGGCCAAGATTGGGGACCCTGTTCTACTGCCTTGCTGGGAGCAGTCTGGGAAGAGGCAGAAAAGCATGCCCAGTTTTTCTTAATAGCCCCAAGTCTTTCTCTCCCAAGCAGAAACCAGCTCTGTAGAAATGCAGATGTAATAATCCATTTAGGAAGGTTGGAGCCCTCCAGCTAGAAGCTTAGGAAGACAAAGACACCTAAAATCTACATACCCCACCCAAACTCTAAGACAGGACATAGTAGGATTAACCGACCACCACCAGAATGCCAGAAAGGCACACTCAGACTTAGGTCAAAGTACATGACACAAGAAATACAAAGCCTCAAACAGGAACAGGAAACAACCTCAAGAGCCCCAGAGAGTATAAAAACCCACTCCCTGCATAGCGTGCTCCCTCTCTTTTCTTCCAGAGCCATCTTTCTGTCTGGCTCTCCTCTTCAATAAACTGCAACCTTCTTTCTAAAGCAGTCGCCATGTTGTTTATTCCCGGCTTGGACTGGACCTTGATGAAGACTTTTCCTTCAACAGTGCGGCCCAGTACCGGTCCACGGACCGGGGGTTGGGGACCCCTGAAACTAATCTGATGCATAAAGTGCATTAAGTCCCAGGCAACATACTTTAAATACGAGTGTCAGTTATGTTTGCCCTATGCAGGTCTGCATTTTATTTTATTTTTTTTAAATATGTTTTATTAATTTTTTAACATAATCACCTTAATATTTGGTAAACAGTGTGTTGTCTGGGTTTACATTTAAGAAACATTCACTAACAGTTGATTTCTATAATCTACAATCCACATAACAACTTTACTTGATTTCCTCTTTTTCCCAGTGTTCTCTTTTACCAACCTTAAGTTAATACAATTCTTGTTATTTTAAGTGAATGACGATTGAGTATAAGTTTTCTAATATTTCTACAGATAATAATCACAACAATATAATATTCCTTTTCTATCTAGTCATTCTGGTTGTCTCATTATAGATCCTGTTTACAGTTCTTGTTTACATTTGTTTTTCCCACAATGTTCAAAACATTCTTACTGGTTAAGATTTTCTCAAAGTTAATTACATTTAAATATTTAAGTTTATTTTTTCTCATGTAAGCCAACCCAATGCTTTTACCTTTCTTAAGGAATAAATAAGACTAAAAAAAGTTCTCTGTTCTCTATTGTTAGAGCTTTGAAGGTCACAAGTAGAGATTAGTTTTTTCCAGATTTTGCCAAGTCCTACATGAAAGCCATAGCTGTCGTAGTCTTCATCCACTAGATGTCAGCACTGATTTTTCAAATTTTCAAAATGATCAAATTGCCTTTAAAATGAGAATCTTAACCATTCAGTAATTTCAAACTTATCCAAATTTAGGTTTTATAATCATTTCATTTCATTTCAATATGTTTTGGTCCTCCATAAAAGGTTTAATTTGCCGCTTCCGTTAGTAAAAGGGTGGGGCAAAAATCCCCCTCCTTCAATTTCGGAGGTTTTTTTGCTTCTTGGGATTTTTTTTCCTTCAGGAAAGTTGATAAGTAGGATAGAGAAAATCGATGTTCTTACCCAGATTCAAACACGCTGTTTACAATCAGTTTAAAATAGTGCTTTTGACTTCGGTTGCTTGCAGCTTGGGCTAGACTCTGAAGTTAGGCTAGCCTTTCTCCTGTTGGTTTCTGGAAGGCTTCTCCTGGACCAATCGGGTCGACCGCCATCTCTCTAAGGTCCCCGGGACTTACTTCCTTCTTTGCCGCCTCTTTGGGGCGGCTTCTGGCTCATTTAGGGTCCCCTAACAGGAAGAAACTCAGCCGAAGGGCACGGAGTCCCGAACCCCTCGACTGCTGCACTGCTGCGCAGGACCGGAACTCATAGGTCTGCATTTTAACATCTCCAAATACTTCTCTGGATTAAAACAAGTATAGCAGAAACACCACTTGCATTTCTGGGCAATTAATGTCTTCTGAAAATAGATTGGGGCAATGGAATATTCTGCATAATGATGAAATCAACTGCAATAGGACATCCCTTATCCTGGTTTAAAGTCACATTTGGAATAACAAGCAGCTCTGCTTTATAAGTGGCTAAATGCTGATGTATAAAGGCTTCACATTTCAGGAAAAGAATAACATTTGCTTATGAGGAACAGCCCCTCCCTACAAGAAAATCAGTTATTGGAATCAAGTCTAATGATATTTATTTCAAAAAGCAATTAATATAGGAAATTCTCAACTTAGAACTACAATTCAGCCCAACATTTCTGTTGCTTAGCAATAGCACTTAAAACATGTACCACTTCACAGAGCTTTACAGCCCTCTTTAAGCGGTTTACAGTCAGCATATTGCCCCCAACAAATCTGGCTCCTCATTTTACCAACCTCAGAAAGATGGAAGGCTGAGTCAACCTTGAGCCAGTGAGAATCGAGTTGCCTGCAATCACCTGGCAGTCAGCAGAATTAACCTGCAGTACTGCATTCTAACCATTGTACCATCACTGCTCCACAAGACAGTTAAGTGACATTCCCACACCTGAAGCCCTTATAAACAGTGGAACACTGACAGAGACATCCACTAAACGCCGCTGAAGATGTTACCTAGCCTGGTAATGAAACGTTCAGAAACCAACCCACAAGCTCGGAGAACGAACCTTCACCCTCATCCTAAACCTGAGCTACAGATATTCACCACTATTGCAAACACTTGATTCATACTCCAGTTTCTAATCGTTTATGCCAGTTAAGCAAATCATTGTAGTTCTTAAGTGAATCATAGAACATAGAATAACAGAGTTGGAAAGTCCAATGCCCTACTTGAAGACATAACCCTATACAATTTCAGACAAATGGCTATCCAGTCTTTTTTTTGAAAGCCTTCAGTGATGGGGCATCCACATCTGAAGGCAAGGTGTTCCACAGGTTAACTACTGTCACTGTTAGGAAGTTTCTCCTTAATTTCAGGTTGCTTCTCTTCTTGATTAGTTTCCATCCATTGGTTCTTGGCTTAGCTTCTGGTGCTTTGGAAAATAGTTTGCCCCCCTCATCTTTGCGGCAGCCCCTCAAATACTGGAATACTGTTATCATAACTCTTAGTCCCTTTTTTCACTAGACTACCCAATTTCTGCAACTGTTTTCATGTTTTAGCCTCCGCCCCCAAACATCTTTTTCGTTCTTCTCTGTACTTTCCAGAGTTTCAGCATCTTTTTTATATTATGGTGACCAAAACAGGATGCAGCATTCCAAGTGTGGACATCCTATGGCTTTGTAAATTGGTACCAATACTTCACATGATCTTGATTCCATCCCTCGATTAATGCAGCCTAGGACGGCATGGGTTTTTGACTGCTGCTGCACCATTGGCCCATATTTAAGTGATTGTCCACCTGGACTTCCAACATCATTCACTTACTGCCATTGAGCCAGGTTTGGCAGTCTGTACATGTATAGTTGCTTTTTCTTGCCTAAATGTAGAATCTTTCCTTTATCTACACTGAATTTCATTTTGTTAGGTAGGATCCAATGTTCCTGTCTGTCCAGATCCTATTAGATTTTGAACCTATCATCTGGATTGTTGGCTATTCCTGCCAGCTTAACGTCATCTACACATTTGATGAATTTCCCTTTATATTTCCTCATCTAGATGGTTTAAGAAGATATTGAAGAGTACTGATCCTAAAACAGAATATTGGGATATATGCCAGAAACATGCCAGTTGCCAAGTACCTGAATTATGATCACATGATTATGGGGATGTTGCAACAGTGTGGAAACTCTGCTAAATTATTTCATTTTACTGTATTTTTTAAGACACTAAATGAATCATTGTAAGTTAAGGACTAACTGTATATGGTGTCTCCCTAATATAGATTCTTTTAAGAATTAAGTTGTCCTTAGTGAGTAAAGCTATTTCCACACTCCTGACATATATACGTTTTATCCATTGTGGATTCGTTGAAGAATAATGGGCTCCCTTCTCAATGAATCTCTTTCCACACTTCCTGCAGCAAGGTTATTTCTCCCCTGTGTGGATCCTCTCATGGCAATTAAGAGAACTTTGGAAAAGATTGCTCTTTTCACCCATTGTGCATTTATATGCTTTCTCTCCTGTGTGGATTCTTTCACAATAAGATTTCCTTTATGAGCAAACTATTTTCCACAAACGATATATTTATACTGTTTCTCCATGTGGACTCGTTTATGAGAATTAAGATTTCCTTTCTGAATAAAGTCCTTTCCACAATCCATGCATTTATACAGTTTCTCCCCAGTGTGAATTCTTATATGACGGTTAAGATGTGCTTTCTCAATAAAGCACTTTCCACACTCCAGGCATTTATATGGTCTCTCCCCTGTGTGGATCCTTTGGTGACGAGTCAGATGAGTGTTTCTAATGAAGCTCTTTCCACACTCTGTACATTTATATGGTCTCTCTACTGTGTGGATCCTTTGATGGATGGTAAGGTCTCTCTTCACAAAAAAGCTCTTTCCACAATGATTGCAATTGTATTTTTTCTCTCTTTTGTGGATCCACTCATGACGATTAAGACTACGCCTGAAGTGGAAGCTCTTTCCACACTCTGTGCATTTATATGGTTTCTCTCCTGTGTGAATACTTTTATGAGAATTTAATTCTTCTGTTAAAGCATACCGCTTTCCATATTCCTCACAACCACATGGTTTCTCAGCTATGTGGATCCTTTGATGACCATGAAGACTAGGTTTGCTACAAAAGCCTTTTCCACACTCTTTGCATTTATACGGTTTCTCTCCTGTGTGGATTCTTTCATGAATACTAAGATTTCCTTTCTGAGTAAACTGCTTTCCACACTCCAGGCATTTATAGGGTCTCTCCCCTGTGTGGATTTTTTCATGGATATTAAGGGCACTCTTGTTAAAGAATCTTCTTCCACACACTCTGCAACTATGTTTTTTCTCCCTTCTGTGGATCCTCCCATGGCAATTAAGAGAACTTTTGAAATGGAAGCCCTTTCCACACACTGTGCATTTATAGGGTCTCTCCCCTGTGTGGATTCCTTTATGAGAATTAAGATGTGCTTTCTGAGTAAAGCTCTTTCCACACTCCAGGCATTTATATGGTCTCTCCCCTGTGTGGATCATTTGGTGACGAGTAAGACTTCTGTTGTTAAAAAAGCTCTTTCCACACTCCAGGCATTTATATGGTCTTTCCCCTGTGTGGATCCTTTGATGGATAACAAGAGCTCCCTTCTCAAAGAATCTCTTTCCACACTCCTGGCAGTTATGGTTTTTTTCCCCTCTGTGCCTCCTCTCATGGTAAGTAAGCCTACTCCTGAAATGGAAGCTCTTTCCACATTCTATACATTTATATGGTTTCTCCCCTGTGTGGATCCTTTCATCAGAATTAAGTTTTCCTATTAAATCAAAACCACATTCATATTCCTCACAATTATATGGTTTTTCAGTTATGTGGATTCTTTGATAGCCACTAAAAGTAGCCTTGCTACTTAAGTTATTTCTATACTTTATGCATGTTTTAGTCTCTCTACTCAGACTGGAATCATTTCCTAATATTGCAATGGTATGTGGTTTATGTTTCCTATAAAGATTCTTAGGTAAATTAAGACAAAAGGAATGACGAGATGTGGAGGACCTTTCCCCTCCACCTTCTGAGTGAATTCTCTCTTGTCTTTTTGGATTCCCCTGATGGTCAAATGTCATTTCTTCTTCATGATTTGCTGTTTGCAGCAGCATTAACCCCTCCTGCTTCTCCTCCATTGCATCACCTGCTTGGAAAGAAGAAAACAGAAATCCCTGTTGGAATTTAGAACTGTGAGGGAGGGGGAGATAAGTTCTTGTGGGGTAAGGAGAACCAAACGCCCTTTTTTGTGTAGGGTCATTTCACCGAAATTGGCAGGTGGATGTCAAGATTCAACTGCCGAAAGTATTTCTAGAAGAGAGAATTGGAGATTGTCCATATGAACTTTATACTGCTGATTTTTGTAAGCTGATAGCAAAACCTGTCCTTATGGAGCCGCTTGTGATCAGCTAAAAGTTGTGGGTTGCATCATGCTCTGAAATGTAAATGCTGGCTTATCAGTTGCTTGGTGGCATTCTCAGTCCATTTTAGAGAGAATATCATGGCTTTCTGGCTTTCTAAAGTCTTTATTTTTTGTAATCTATAGCAATATATAGGCAAGAAGTGATTTTAGAGTTGTTTTTGGAAAGCTTTTAAATGCTTTAAGAATCTGATTTAAAATTTATGAAGTTAATTAGAAAGAGCATCTTTTATGGAAAAATCTGTCTTGTTTAGGTATGAATTGTAAAGCAAAAACTTAAAGGTTGATTACCAGAGCACGGCTACTTTAAAGGAAATGCTTGATTTATGGGCCTTTGAAGTTTTTGATCCTTTTATCTCTTTAATGGAAGCAGAGGTTACTACTGAGACCTAACAAATCCCTCTGGAGACAACTGACAAGGCTTCAATGGAATTACAAATGCAACTGGATGATACTGTTTTCAGTTGAAATATAAGAAATTTATTAGTTATTTCAGGGAAATTACAAGTCCACTTGAAGGATAAAAATTTGGATAGAAGAGAAAAAGATACAAGAAAAAATATTTATGGGATTTAAGGATTGTTGGGAAGAAATATATTGTTGGGAAAAATATTGCTGGGAAGGAAAAATATAAAGATAAAATTGGTTTTGCCGATTATGGTGAAGTAATGAAGTAATTTCTGGTGATGCTAAATAGTTATCTGGATTGGGTAGTGTTTCTTTTATAAATGCCTAATGGGTTGATGGATTAGTTTTTTATATTGAAACAAGAAATTATATGAGGTTTAGTATTGTTTAATAGTTTTTTTTTCAGTTTGTTAAAAGAGGGATGGGTGAAAGTAGACTAAGTTGAAATGGGACTATATTATTAACTACTTATATTATTAGGTATTTTTATTAATTTTTACTGGATCTTTGCTGAATAGTAAGAAGAGCTGAAGATTAGAGATACGCTTGCAGAATATTGTGTGACATATAGAATGATGAACTATTTTGCTTTTATTTTAAAAGACAGAGACGAGTTGTTAATGTTGAACATACTTGTTGGAGATGAAGGGGAAAATTTCCTTCATATACATACAAACATAGGTATGGAGATGCTTCTGTTTTCTAAATATTTTTTTCTTTTTAGTATTACATTTGTGTGTTTTATCTGTTTAAGATAATCCTTAATAAAATTATTTATTTAAAAAAACAGCTATCAAGGAGGGGGATCTTCTCCTCTTAAAAACATGCCAATCTGCATTCCAGGTATGGCATCATACATGAATCCAGCCTAGAGGTGTTGGATGCAAATTGTTAACTAGGTAATTTTGATGCAATCCAAGGGATTTTTCAGTTGGGAACCAGATTAAGACTTCACAGCTGATTGGACAATCCAGGGCATTTCCCTAATCTATGGTGAGCAAGGCTTTAAGTGATCACCTAAACCAGCTTAACTGCAGATATCTTCCCTGTTTACCTGCCACTCAAAAAAACCATCCTTCCCCAATGAATTGAACCCAGAGCAAAGTAAAGCCTTACCCAGGGCTGCAATATTCCTAAAAGCCTCCAGTGTGACTTCTTTGCACAAAGCTCTCTGGCCGGAATCCAGCAGTGCCCACTCCTCCTCTGTGAAGTTCACAGTGACCTCCTCAAAGGGATCAGAGCCCTAGAATGTATAGCAGACAGTCCCAGAAAGACGTTTTCCCTCTTACTGCAAAAAACAGAGCTTTGCAAGAAATCAAATGTGCATTTTCTTGCAGGACAAATTTACGTCTGGATGTCCACATGGTCCTTGTAGCTGTGAAGCCGCCAGTCACCCTTGCCCTGAATAGTTGGTGCTCTGAAGTGCACAAAACATGACTGCATTCAAGGTGTTGAATGGCAACAGCACTCCTCGGGGAGCTCTTGCTGGTTTGGAAAATCTCAGCAAGTAGGATTTGGGGAATAGAATCGAGGCTCACCTTACTTCAGGAGGAAATTCTACATTCTTTACAGCATAGTCTTCAATCTTTCCGGGTCGGCAGACCAGCAGAGGGGAGAGGGGATGGTTTTGCATTCGCAGCTATCACAAATGCAGCTTCGCACATGCACACACGCCTTCACCCACCACTTCCGTGGCCCTGTTCCAAATGGGCTGCGGCTTGGCAGAGGGCCACATCCCACGGGTTGGGGACCCCTACTTTACAAAATAGGACACAGCCACCAGGAATTTCTTCTATAGCCTATTTTAAAAGGCCTGGAAATACAATGGCACTTTAAGAAAAGTCTTACTGATGTGGCTTTTTCATGGGAAATCTGTCCTTAAGACACAATATTTCTCAAAGCTACTACACTATTCTAATAATTTCAATTCCTGCAATTATGGTTTTTAACTGGTTTCTCCACTCCGTGAAGTATTACAAAATATTAAACAATAAATTACATTACCTAACACTACCCTCTCAGGCTGTGAATTCTCTCTTGCTTGTATCTCTAAAATTATCTTGAAAGTTGAATGAATGTGACTCATCCTGCACGGGGAGGGCGACACTGCTCAACTACATAGAGATTCAGCACTTGCTTATACTAGTCTGCAGCATGCCACAATTGGGCCACACAAACAAGTGAAGCCCCATCCATGGTATGCAGGCAGCACGCAAAACTGCACACCTTCCGGTCCATGGAAAAATCATGGAATCTCCATGGAATCAGCCCCTGGTGCCCAAAAGGTTGGGAGCTGCTGCTATAGAAACAGCAGACAAACAGAAGGAAGTTGAACTCTGCTGCT
Organism: Azemiops feae; assembly: GCA_023970755.1. NCBI lineage: Eukaryota > Metazoa > Chordata > Lepidosauria > Squamata > Viperidae > Azemiops > Azemiops feae. The sequence goes on from JALGBA010000967.1 coordinate 125,041, forward strand.
CTCATAATAAACTAGTTACCTGCTGTAGTGGCCCAAGTTGGATCCTCCGGAAAAGGAGCCCTTGAGAAGGATTGCATTGATTTCCTCTTTCATGGAGCTCTGTTGAAATCTCTTCTGTGATCAGCTCCTGCATTTGAAACAGAAGTCTGGTTTATGATCCACATTCATTGGACTGTAATCATGTTAGTTTGCTTGCCTTACAAACTTTGCAATTCCCCAAGCCAAAGTGAGAGAACTCAGGGATTCTGATTTGAAAGTGGCTACTTTTGAGTAAATGCCTGCCATTTTTGTGAAATGATTCATTGCCTATCTTTATTTCTTCTTATCATTCTGATCAGTTGTCTTCTCTCCTTCACTTGATAGCTTTGGCCTTTCCTCCAAATGTACCTATGCCTATTCTCTCTCTTCCTCCATGAGTCTTTTCCTTTAGGTTTAAAAACCTTATCTCTTGAGTGGATGGATCTTTTCCTTTTCTTTTGGCTTCCCTATACCTCTTGCAGTGGGGAGACCTCCAGCTTGGCAATTCAGGGGCAGAGCTTGGGATGAACACTTGAGATAGTTTTGTGAGGAAGATGCACATCCAGTCTCCTTGTGGCGACTGAGATATATTTTAGAAGATGATTATCCAGTGTGACTTTTCACCTGTTCTCCTAAAGTCATTCCCGCAGATAATTACACCATACCAACATACCTTCTCTAGATGTATGTTCCCAGTGTCTGTTTGTAAAGAGAAGCAGGAATCCAGTATTTCAAAATAAGACTTGCTTATATTATAAATGAAAATGAAGTTTGAAGAATGTCAGCTGAAATGGAACAAGTCTCTCAGTTCATTTCCCATTACAGAAAAGAGAAAGGCACTGAAGGAATTCTGGCAGCCATCCTCACTGGGGGTGAATTTCTCCTTCCCATGGAATTATCTCCAAGAGGAAAAAGAAGCATTTGCCTCAAGAACAAATAAGTTGACACAATATTTCAGAAAAGCCTGGGCAGACGTCTTCTTAATTCTGATTTCTTACAGACGCTTCTAGATATACTTTATCCACACACACCCACGGACGCCCAGGATGAAATTCTCTCTCACCTGCCGGCCCTCTCCGGGGGGCTCCCGAGGGGCGGAGTCGGAAGGCGGGCCGAGCAGGAACCCCTCGGCCAGGGCCACCGCCTGGGCGCAGCTCTCCGCCCCGCACTCCCGCAGCCAGTCCGCCAGCTCCGGGGGCAGCAGGGCCAGCAGCTGCTCCAGCACCACCCGGTCCAGCATCTCGGCTTTGCCGCTCCGCTCGGGCCGCAGCCACTCGCGGCACAGCCGGTGCAGGCGGCTGCAGAGTGCCCGGGGCCCCTCGTCCTCCCGGGGGCGGCAGCTACGGAAGCGCCGGCGCTCGGCGTCGCGGGGCCCCTCGGGGAGGCCTCTCGGGCCTGTGCCGCTCCCCGCCTGAAGGGTCGCGGGGGCTGCTGCTGTTCCCGCCCCCGGAGTCGCCATTCGGTCTCCCGCTTCGGCGCAGCCTGAACGGGGATAACTCCCTCCGAGGCCGCTTTCAGTCTACGGCGGACCCGGCGCCACCCGCCGCCCCTTTCCCGGTTTCCAGAAGGGGACAAGGGCCGCTCCACTTCCTTTGGGGTTTCTGCACCTCAGCAGAGAAGCTGCAAATTGTTCCCGCCAAAATTTCCCGCGCTGTCCAGGCCTCACAGAGCTTGGACCACAGAGCGCTGCTTCCTAGAGAGACAAAACGTTGTACGCGACCGTTGGTTCCTCCCCTTGACGAGAGAGCTGCCCCTCCCCCTGCAAAAGCGTAAGCTTATGTACTGCAGGCCGTACTTTGAAGAATCTTCTGCGCATGCTCCTTTCCGTTGCGACGTCGAAGATTCAAACTCCGGCGTTGGTGAAGTGTTTTTTTGTGGGGAGGGAGAGAAGTGAGATGGAGGAGGAGGAGGAGTTCGGGGATGATGGGCACGGCGCGGCTGGAATAAACAAGGCGACTTCGGGATAAAATCTGTTTTCCTGAATATCTTAAAAATGTGGATGTGCTCTTTGGAAAGACTCGATGGAGCTCTGGAAATGAGAGATAGAGCAGTCCCAAGGCAAGCATCCAGCCTGTAAATTTATTCTTTTATTATTAAATAGGCAAGCAAATACTTTGGAGATTCCTTCAGGCCAATTTATTTGTCCTCCTTGTCTTAATTGCCATGAACTGCTTTGGATGAAATCTGTCTATTCCTGTGGTGAAGCTCAGTGAAGGTATCCTTTTTTTTCAGGAGCCCAGTCTGTCCTAGCTTTAGTTTTGTTTTCTATTTCTATTCTATCCAAATCTTATTTTTTTTATCTTCACCTTTTCGGTTTGGTTGTCTGTGGCAAGTTGATTCCTGAAGAGTTCATCAGTTTCACTGTACAAGTTTAAAAAAAAAAATCAGACAATACGTGGGCTGGGTTTGCCCCCCAGCTACGTTTAAATTGCAGACTCAATACTGCTAGCCATGATGATGGATTCAGATAAGGGGAGAAAAGAATCGGGGAAGGGAATGGCAAGGGGATTACGGATATAAAAAAAAGTTGATTAATAAAGTGCCAAGACTTTTTAACATTGAAGAATTTCTTCCCTCACATCCCTTCAGTGGTGAGGAGTAATTGTCATGGCACTGCTCACAAGGGGGTTGCCATTATGGGGAAGATCTCATATCCCTTCACTCTTCACCAGCATTCTAGAAATGCTCTCGGAAAAAGCTATCAAAAAGGCTTTAGCTAAATTTTAAGAGGAAAACGAAGAAAAAGGAGAGACACGGAGACAGTAGGAAGCACACAGAAAGTCCATATTACTGCAGTCTGGTTAGCCTTGTTAACCTCCTGGAAGGGAGATAGAAGTAGTTGGCTATGAACCCAAGGTTCTTAGCTGAGTCGCCTGTTGATGCTTTACACCGCAAAGGAAATTAAATAGGAAGGACTGCTCGTCTTACCAGTCTGTTGGATACACACCAAATGACATACCTACGTATAGGTTACAATAGTAACTGCACTACGTAGGCATAGAAACTGTGAACAATGGAGGATTGTCCATCGGAGGAGAGAAACACACAAGGACAACATGCAGATATCACGAACAAAGCACAAGACAGTCACACACACAAACTGCCTTCGAATGGAATGCTCATCTGAAAGAATGTAACAGCTTTTGCCTACTTCATGTAACTGCTATTGCTTGCCTTTTGTAACCGTTTTTACTTGCTTCATGAAATCACCTATATTTTGCTGAGCTAGAATGTAACCCCCCTTGCTTGCCCCATGTAACCACCCATATTTTGCTGAACTAATAAAAGAGATTGCCTGAATCTGTTCTGGGCCATCTCATCCCGAGGAAAAACTCTGCGTGGTGTCTTCCTTCACTGTTTCAGTCCCACTTCATGAGAGGCCCTCTGGACGCGGAAAAACCGCACCAGTCCTCAGAGAAGGAAGCAACCTCACCATTAACCCACTAATAAGGTTGAAGGATTATGGTAGAAAGAGGCTCATTAGCTGAGAAGATAAACATGAGGTGGGAGATAATACACCTCCTTGGGTATGAAAGCAATACCAGTTCTATTCCTCATGTTCTGAGTAGTAAGCAGTGTAAGTTCTTTTCCGAAACTCCAATTCCAGCTAGTATAAATTGGGACGGAGAAAAGAGAAAATAAGAATACTGTAACAGACAAAACTAAAAGTGCAGGAAAATAGAACTGGAAAAAAAGATATAAATGTATACAGGTACAGTAACGTCAAATATTTTCCACAGCAGTTATAAGTAGTTATATTTTGTGTCTGTTGTGGAGCAGATTTTAAAAAATAGGGGCAGCATTGTGTGGCAGGAATGCATTGTATAAGATAACCTCAAAGTACAAGAGTTACGGATGTAATATAACAGCAAGTATTGTTTCTTGAAGATATTCCATTCCTAGTAAGGAAGACAACTATTTTAGCTATCTTCTCTTGTGTAAACTGAGCCTTCATGACACATCTAGAAAGATTTGCTTAATGTACGTGCAACCTCCATATGCTCTACTAATGACTGATGTAATGACAGCCCATTTTGCAATGTTATAGCTTTCAGAGAAAAGATTTCATCTAAAGCAGCTTATGGATCTTTGAGGTATTAAAAACTGAGATTTACAACAAATGCAGCAAAAATTTGAATGTCTTTATTGTTTATAATTCATTCTGTGCAATCTCATGCTAGAAACAACAGCCCTCCTTGTTTTTTAGTTATACCTAAAAGAGCATTGAATTTGATTAATTTCTTGTGCCGAGACCAGATGAATCTCTGTTTCCTGCAACCAAGAAATAGTACAAATTCCTTATCAGGACGTTAGTAAAGATTTAAAACTATGAACGCCACAAGCCCACTACAACCTATGAGCTGATCTGCTGCATACAGTGTTATACTGGTAGTCTTTGACTTACAACAGTTCATTTAGTGACCATTCGACACTAAACAGCAGCAGCGAAAAAGTGACTTATGACCCTTTTTCACTTACGACTGTTGCGACATCTCGAGGTCATGTGATCACCTTTGCAACCTTCTGACAAGCCAATTCAATGGGGAAGCCAGATTCACTTAACAACGGTTCTACTAATTCAACAACAGCAGTGATTCGCTTAACAAAAGTGGCAGGAAAAGTTGTAAAATGGGGCAAAACTCACTTAAGAAATTTCTCACTTAGCAACATAAATTTTGAGCTCACTTCTGGTCGTAAGTCGAGGATACCTGTATATCAAGGCCCAGGCAACATTCTTTACTGTATGATTGCTGTCGTTTGGCTATTTGCCCTGTGCAGATCGGCATTTTAACATCTCAAAATACTTTATAATTCTCTGAATTAAAACAAGTGCAGCAGAAACAACGCTTGCATGTTTGGGCAATTAATGTCCTCTGAAAACATTGGAACATAGGAGCATTCCTGCATAATAATGAAATCAAATGCAATGTGATTTACGCATCAATCAATACATATAGCACAGAGGAGAGAGGAAATCCCATATATCCTGGTTGAAAATCACATTTGGATTTAGCTAGCAGCTCTGCTTTTATTAGTGAGATTTCAGGAAAGAAAAAAAAATACTCATGAGGAATAGCCCCTCCCCCCACCTCCACCAATAAAATCAGTTAATGGAATCAAGTCTTTTGATATTTCAAAGAGAAGGACAGTAATACAGGTAGTTCTCAACTTACAACCACAATTCAGCCTGGCATTTCTGTTGCTAAGTAAGACAGTTAAGTCTGTCTTGTCCCAGTTTGCAACCTTTTATGCCACAGTTGTTCATTAAATCACTGAAGTTCTTAAGTATGGTTGTTCAACTAACAACCATACGTATGGTTAAGTGAATGTCTTCCCACATTAACTGTGCTTGTTGGAAGTTGTTCTGTCTCAGCCTACGTGAGTCCTTGTTATGCTCACACGGAGAAACCCCTCTTCCAAGAAACAGGCAGGAACCGCAAAAAAAAAACCCAACCCCTTTTATTCTCAGACCTGAGTCAATGTCCAAGGCAAACAAACAGTCCACAGAAACTCGATCCTCAACACGAACGGTTGCCTTCGGCAACCAGCACCTCCCACACCTTCCTTTTTATAATTCAGCCAAGGCGTGGCTTCCTAATGCCTTCTCCTTTGCCTTTGGAGCCGCCCCATTGCATTCCACAGTCCTCCTCGCTTTTCTTGCCTGCGCTTTCATGCATCCTGGATTTGTCCCAACTGTTCATCACTGTCCAACTCAGGTTCCCAGCACAGCTGTGTCTCAGCCTGAGCGCGAGTAGAGGGGCCAGGCTCCTCGTCCGACTGTAAATCTTGGAGCTCCTCAGAGCCTTCCTCTGACTGTAATGTCATTCCAGGCACCTCCTCCTCATCTGATTCCTCACACTCAGCTGCCGGATCCACTGGCTGGCGAGGAATCACAACAGAAGTTTACAAATGGAAATCGCATAACCCTGGATGTCAAGTATCATAAATACAGATAATCCTTATGACAATTGAGTCCAAAGTTTCTGTAAATAGACATTTGTTAAGTGAGTTTTGCCCCATTTTATCTTTCTTGCCATCGTTAAGCAAATCATTGTAGTTGGTAAGTTAGTAACCTGGTTGTTAAGTGAATCTGGCTTCCCCATTGACTTCGCAGAAGGTCGCAAAAGAGGATCACATGACATTGGGTCACAGCAATGGTCACAAATATGAACCAGTTGCCACAGATCTGAATTTTGATCACATGATCATAGGGATGCTGTGAAGGTTAACTGAAAAATGGTCGTCACATTTTTAAGTGCCATTGTAACTTTGAACAGTCACTAAATGAACTGTTGTAAATTGAGGACTACCTGTAGATACCAGTGGCCGAGTACCCGAATTTTGATGACATGATCATTGGGATTTTGCAACGGTCATGAGTGTGAAAATTGGCCTAAGTCATGTTTTCATTTTATTTCATTTTTTCATTGTAACTTTGAACGGTCACTAAATGAATGGTTGTAAGTCGAGGAGTAGCTGTATCTGCTCTCTCCATAATATGGATTCTTTTATGAGAATTAAATTGGCCTGAGTAAACCTATTTCCACACTCCAGACATGTATGAAGTTTATTTCGTGTAGATCCTTTGATGGATAGTAAGGGCTCTGTTCTCAATGAATCTCTTTCCACACTCCCTCCAGGTATGTTTTTTCTCCCATGTGGATCCTCTCATGGCGATTAAGAGAACTTTTGAAACGGAAGTTCTTTCCACACTCTGTGCATTTATAAGGTCTCTCCCCTGTGTGAATTCTTTTATGGGAATTAAGATGTCCTTTCTGAGTAAAGCTCTTTCCACACTCCAGGCATTTATATGGTCTCTCCCCTGTGTGGATCCTTTGATGACGAATAAGAAGTTTGTTTTCAAAAAAGCTCTTTCCACATTCTGGGCATTCGTATGGTCTCTCTCCTGTATGGATTCTTTGATGGATAGTAAGGGCTCCCGTCTCAAAGAATCTCTTTCCACAATCCTGGCAACTAAGTTTTTTCTCTCCTCTGTGGATCCTGTCATGACGATTAAGACTACCCCTGAAATGGAAGTTCTTTCCACACATTGTGCAATTATATGGTTTCTCCCCCGTGTGGATCCTTTCATGAGAATTAAGTTTTCCTATTAAAGCAAAGCCCTTTCCACATTTCACACAACTATATGGTTTCACAGCTATGTGAATCCTTTGATGGCCATTAAGACCAGTCTTGCTATAGAAGCTCTTTCCACATTCTTTGCATTTATATGGTTTCTCTCCTGCATGAATTCTTTCATGAGTAAGATTTTCTTTCTGCTTTCCATATTCGATGCAATTATACAGTATCTCCCTTGAGTGGATTCTTTTATGAGAATTAAGTTTTCCTTTCTCAATAAAGCTCTTTCCACACTCCAGGCATTTATAAGGTCTCTCCCCTGTGTGGATCCTTTGATGAATAGTAAGGGCTCCGTTCTCAAAAAATCCCCGTCCACACACTCTGCAGCTATATTTTTTCTCCCCTGTGTGGATCCTCTCATGGCGATTAAGAGAACTTTTGGAACGGAAGCTCTTTGCACACTGCAAACATTTGTAGGGCCTCTCCCCCGTGTGGATTCTTTTATGAGAACTGAGATGTCCTGTCTGACTAAAGCTCTTTCCACACTCCAGACATTGATAGGGCTTATCCCCCGTGTGGATCCTTTGGTGACGAATAAGATCTTTGTTGTCAAAAAAGCTCTTTCCACATTCCAGGCATTTATAAGGTCTCTCCCCTGTGTGGATCCTTTGATGGATGGTAAGGGCTCTGTTCTCAAAGTATCTCTTTCCACACTTGTTGCACCTATATTTTTTCTCCCTGCTGTGGATCCTCTCATGACGGGTAAGACTACGCCTGAAATGGAAGTTCTTTCCACATATAGTGCATTTATTTGGTTTCTCTCCTGTGTGAATCCTTTCGTGAGCATTGAGTTTTTCTATTAAAGCAAAGTCCTTTCCACATTCCATGCAACTATATGATTTCTCAGCTATGTGTATCCTTTGATGGCCATTAAGGCTAGCATTGCTACAGAAGGTCTTTCCACACACTGTGCATTTATATGGTTTCTCTCCTGTGTGAATCCTTTTATGAGAATTAAGTTTTCCTATTAAAGCAAAGCCCTTTCCACATTCCTCGCAACTGTATGGTTTCTCAGCTATGTGGATCCTTTGATGGCCATTAAGGCTAGCATTGCTACTAAAGCTCTTTCCACATTTCGTGCATATTTTAGTTTCTTTGCTCAGGCTGGAACCCTCCCCCAATTTTACAGTACTTTGTGGTTTGTGTTTCCTATAAAGGTTCTTAGGTAAAGTAAGAGAAAAGAAATGATGAGATGTGGAGGACTTTCCCCCTCCACCTTTTGAGTGGCTTCTCTCTTGTCTTTTTGGATTCGTTTGATGGTCAGATATCACTTCTCCTTCATAGTTTGCTGTTTGCAGCAGCATTAACCCCTTCTGTTCCTCCTCCATTGCATCACCTGCTTGGAAAGAAAATAGAAATTTCTATGAGAATTTAGAACTGTGAAGGAGAGGGAGATAAGTTCTCATGGGGTGAAGAGAACCAATACCCCCATTTTTCTTTAAGGGATTTCGCCAAAACTAGCAGATGGATGTCAGGCCTGGACTGCCAAAAAATTTTCTAGAAGAAAGAGAGAACTGGAGATTGCCCATTTGTACTTTATACTGCTGATTTTTGTAAGCTGACAGCAAAACCTGTAATTTCTGCAGCCACTTGTTATCAGCTAAAAGTTGTGGGTTCCATCATGCTCTGAACCGTAAATGCCGCCTTCTCAGTTGCTGGGTGGCATTCCCTTCAGTTCATTTTAGAAAGAACATCAGGTTTCCAGCTTTCTAAAATCTTTATTTTTTGTAATCTATTGCAATATACAGGGAAGAAGTTACTTTAGAGTTGTTTTGGGAAAGCTTTAAAATGCTTTGTGAAAAAGATTTAAAATCTATGAAGTGAATTACAAAAGAACATTTTCTACTAGAAAATCTGTCTTGTTTACATATTAGTTGTAAAGCAAAACCTTGAAGGTTGATTATCAGAGCACAAGATGGCTACTTTAAAGATTTGATTTATGGGCCTTTAAAGTTTTTTAACCTTTTATCTCTTTACTGGAATCAGAAGTTAGTAACAAAAACTAACAAATCTCTCTAGAGACAACTGACAAGGCTTCACTGGAATTATAAATGCAAGTGAATGATACTGTTTTAAATTGAAATATAAGAGATCTATTTGAGTTATTTTAAGCAAATTACAAGTACGGTAGACTTGAAGGGTGATAAGAATTTGGAATGAAAAGAATATAGAAAAAATTATGGGATTAAATGATGGTTGGGAGGAAGACGTTATATGGGGGTTGGTAACGTTTAATAGTTTTTAATTCCTTTTTTCCAAAGTTTAATTGTTAAAAGAGGGATGGGCGAAAGGAGACTAAGTGGAAATGGGGAATATGTTATTAGGTATTTTTGTTAATTTTTACTGGATCTTTGCTGAATGGTAAGGAGCTCTGAAGATTTAGAGATGCGTTGATAGAATATTGGTAACATATGGAATGAAGAGGTATTTTGGTTGCTTTTTAATAGGTAAGTTGTTAATGTTGAACATACTTGATGGTGATGAAGGGGAAATTTCTTTCATATACATACAAACGTTTCTGCATTTTCTAAATATGTTTCTTCATTTTCTAAATATTTTTTTCTTTCATATTACATTGGTATGTGTCTTTTTCTGTTTAAGATAATCTTAATAAAATTATGTGGGGAAAAACCAGCTGTTAAGGAAGGAGTCTTCTCCTCTGAAAAACAGGCCCATCTGCATTCCAGGTATGGCACCAGCTATGAATCCAGTTTGGAGGTCTTGGATGCAAATTGTAAGCTAGGAAATTCTGATGATATCCAAAGGATTTTTCAGCTGGGAACCACATAAAGACTTTGCTGTTGATTGGACAACCTGGGGTGTTTCCCAAAACTATGGTAAGCATTTCTAACAAGGCCTTAAGGAAATGTGATCACCTTAAGCAACTAGACTGCAGGTATCTTCTCTGTTTACCTCCCACTGAAAAAACCTTCTTTGCCTAATGAATAGAACACAGAGCAAAGTGCAGACTTACCTAGGGTAACAATATTCTTAAAAGCCTCCAGCGTGACTTCTATGTACAAGGCTCTCTGGCCGAAATCCAGTAGTGCCCACTCCTCCTCTGTGAAGTCCACAGTGACCTCCTCAAAAGGATCAGAGGCCTAGAATGAGAATGTTCTTTAGCAGAGAATCCCAGAAAAGACATTTTCCCTCTCACTGCACAAAACAGAGCTTTGCAAGAAAACAAATGGGCATTTTCTTACAGAACAAATTTACGTCTGGATGTCCACATGGTCCTTGTGGCTGTGAAGCCTCCAGTCACCCTCACCCTAGTGCTCCAAGTGCACAAAATATGACTGCATCCAAGTTGTTGAACAGCAACACAGTACCCCTGCTGGTTTGGAAACACTCAGCAAGTAGGATTTAAGGAATAGAATCCAGAGGCTCACCTTACTTGGGGAGGAAATTCTATATACTTTACAAAAGAGGATACCGCGAGTAGGAATTTCTTCCAAGGCCTATTTCAGAAGGGCCTGGAAATTCAAAGGCACTTGGAGAATAGTCTTACTGATCAACATTTAGTCTTGATCTTAGGGCTTTTTCATTGGAAATCTGTCCTTAAGATACAATATTTCTGAAGGGGTTTATTATTATTCTATTCCAATAATTTTAATTCATGGTAGTTTTTTAACTGGTTTCTCCACTCTTCTGTGAAGTATTACAAAATATGCAACAAATAAATTACATTGCCTAATACAAGCCTCTCAGGCTCTGAATTGTCTTTTGTCTCCAAAATGATAAAGTTGAATGAATGAGGCTCATTTGGGGGGGGGGGGCGGCACTGTGTTCAACTACACATAGACTCAGCATCTGGCTATACTGTAGAAGCAGCTCATAAAAAGTGGGAGCTTGAACTCTGCTGCTCTAAGAAGAAACTTACAGTTACCTGCTGAAATAGCCCTAGCTGGAACCTCCTGAAAAGCAACTCTTGAGAAGGACTGCATTGATTTCCTCTTTCCTGGAGCTCTGCTGAGTTTTCTCCTGTGAATGGCTCCTGCATCTGAAAAAGAAGCCTGGTTTATGATCCACATTCAAAAGACAGTAACTTTGTTATTTACTTGCCTTACCTGTACAATTCCCCAACCCAAGTCAAAGTAAGAGAACTCAGGGATTCCAATTTGAAAGTGGCTATTTCTGGGTAAATGCCTGTCATTGTTGGGAAATGTTTCATTGCCTCTGTTTTTTCCCTTTTTTCATTCTGATCACGAGTTGCTCCTTTATCTTGTATCCTTCTCTTGATAGCTTTGGCCTTTCCTCCTTTGTGGATGTACCTATACCTGTTCTATCTTTTCCACTAAGAGTCTTTTCCTTTAGATTTAGTAATCTTTAACTCTTGAGTGGGAAGGAATTGCTCTTCTCTTTTCTTTTGGCTTCCCTTTGCTTCCTGTAGTGGGGAGACCACCAACCTGGCAATTTAGGGACAGAGCTTGAGATGAACACCGAGATGGTTTTGTGAGGAAGATGCACATCCAATTTCTTTGTGGGGACTAAGATACCTTGGTTGTTCAGTATGGCTTTTCAACCATTCGCCTAACATCATTCCCACAGACCCCTACACTGACTATACCAATGTGTGACTGTTTGTAAAGAAGAGAAGCAGGAGTTCAGGACTTCAAAATAAGATTTTGTTATATCATAAATGAGAATGAATAGTTTGAAGAATGTCAGCTGATATGGAGTAAGTGCCTCAGTTCATTCATGCATTAAAGGAAAGAAAGGCAGTGCACAGTAGGGATTCTGGCCTCCTCCCTCAAAGCCTTAAGACTCTCCTATAGCCCTCGGGATTGAATTCTCTTTCATTCTATGGAATTAACTCCAAAAGGAAAAATAAGCTCTTGAATGGGAAGGAATTGATCTTCCTTTTGTTATGGCTTCACTACCGCCAACCTGGCAATTCAGACAGACTTTGGGATAAACACTGAGGTGGTTTTGTGAGGGAGACGCACACTCAGTCTCTTTGTAGGGAGTGAGAAACATTTTACATGATGCTTATTCAGTCTGGCTTTTCAACCATTCCCGACATCATTCCCATATATTACACTATACCATTATCATCCTCATCCTCATTTTAGCCATTGTATATCCACTGCGGGACGAAGGCCTGTTCCGCATGTTTCAAACCAAATATAAACATACCAACGTATTTTCTCTAGATGTACGTTCCCAGTGACTGTTTGTAAAGAAGAGAAGCAGGAAAGTAAGGCTTTAAATTAAGATTTGCTCTGCCATTAATCAGAATGAGTAGTTTGAAGGAAATCAGCTGAAATGGAACAAATCCTCCATTCATTCATGCATTGAAGGAAAGAAGGAGAGGATGGAGAAGGGGTTCTGGCCTCCTCCCTCAAACTCTTGGACTCTCTTATAGCCTTGAGTGAATTTCTCTTTCCTCCCATGGAATTATCTCCAACAGGAAAACGAAGCATTTGCCTCAAGAACAAGTAAGTCCTAAAAGGATGAAGAGTCCCAAGAAGTGCAGACGTCTCCTTAATGTCTCTTATTTCTGACAGAGGTTGCTAAATAAAACACCATCCCAGGCATCCCTCGGGGTCAACTTGTCTCACCTGCCGGCCCTCTCCGGGGGGCTCCCGCGGGGCGGAGGAGGGCGGCGGGCCGAGCAGGAAGCCCTCGGCCAGGGCCACCGCCTGGGCGCAGCTCTCCGCCCCGCACTCCCGCAGCCAGCCCGCCAGCTCCGGGGGCAGCAGGGCCAGCAGCTGCTCCAGTACCACCCGGTCCACCATCTCGGCTTTGCCGCTCCGCTCGGGCCGCAGCCACCCGCGGCACAGCCGGTGCAGGCGGCTGCAGAGCGCCCGGGGCCCCTCGTCCTCTTGGGGACGGTAGCTGCGGAAGCACCGGCGCTCGGCCTCGGAGCTGCGGGGCCCCTCGGGGAGGCCTCTCGGGCCGCCGCCGTCGCCTCTCCCGGACTCCCCTCCGCCTCCGCTCTCCGCCTGAAGTGCCGCGGGGGCCGCTGCTGCTCCCGACCCCGGAGACCCCGGGGCCGCCATTCGGCCTCCCGCTTCGGCGCAGCCCGAGCGGGGGAAGCTCCCTCCGAGGCCGCTCTCAGTCACGGCGGACCCTCCCCCGCCCGCTCCTCCCCTCGCTCCGCCCCTTTCCCGGTGTCTGGGGGGGGGAAGCTCCGCTCCCAGAGCTTCTGAGGCGGAGAAGAGCAGCTGCAAATCGTTCCCGCCAAAATTTCACGCGCCGTCTTGGCCTCCTGGAGGTTGGACCTTCTCGAGCAGGGATAGGCAACCTTGGCTCTTTTATGACTCGTGGACTTCAACTCCCAGAATTCCTGAGCCAGCTATGCCATGCTGGCTCAGGAATTCTGGGAGTTGAAGTCCACGAGTCATAAAAGAGCCAAGGTTGCCTATCCCTGTCCTAGAGGTAGAGTTCTCTTTCCTAGAGAGGGAAAAGCTCATAGGCGACCGTTGTTTCCTCCCCTTGACGAGCGAGCTCTTCCCCGCCCCCAGCACAAGCAGAAGCCTCGACTCTCTTGTTGTACCGCAGGTAGTGCTGTCAAGAGTCTTTTCTGCGCATGCTCTGTTCCGTTGTGACGTCGAAGACCGAACTCCTGCGCTGGCGGAGTATTTGGTCGGAGGGGGGTGAGAAGGGATATGCCGGTGAGAAGGTCGGGGATGATGGGCACGGGAGTGGGGCTGTAATAAACAAAACGACGTTGGGATAGAAAGTGTTTCCTTGCTTTCTTGTTGGGGTGTCCCTTTTCCCAGAATCTCTTGGGAATATGGATGTCCTGGGACAGGGGAAAGAAGTGGGAGAGGAAGACTTGATGGAGCTCTGGAAATGAAAGAGGGACATAGGAGCCCCAGGGCAGGATCCAGGCAGTAGCTTGATTGATTGATTGATTATGAAATAAGCAAGCGAATAAATACTCTGGAGATTCCTTCAAGCCAGTTTATTTGTCCTCTCTATGGTCTCAATTGTGCTGTATCCTGGAGTGACACTCAGTGAAGGTATCCTTTTTTTTTTAGAGCTGAGTCTCCTTTATTTGCTTTGCTTTTCCGTTTCTGTTCTTAGCTAAATTTTAAGAAAAAAAGAAAAAGGCCAGAGAGGGAGACAGTGGGGAGCATAGAGAAAATCTCGTATTAGTGCAGTCTGGTAGCCTTGTTAGCCTTCCTGGAAGAGAGGCATAGGTAGTTGGTTATGATGCTAAGGTCAAGGCAGAGTACTTGTAAGTTTGCGGTTGATGCTTAATAACTAAGGGAAGAGGTGTACCACAAAGGAAATTAAATGGCAAGAACTCCTTATCTAACCAATCCTTAGACAGGGAAGAGCCTCGCCATAAACCCACTAATAGGCAGGGGACCTTGGAAGGGGAAAAGAACATGGTAGCACCCAGAGGCTTTTTAGCTAAGTAAACATGAGGTGGGAGATAATATAACATCTTGGGTACGAAAGCAATATCAGTTTGTTTCTCACATTCTGAGTAGTAAATGGTGTGATCTGCTTACCAAAACTGTCCAATTCCAGCTATCTCAATCAATTGGAGCAGAGAAAACAAAAAGGTAGGATAAGAATAAGAGAAAAAACTGAGTAACTGAGCCTTCTTGAAACATTCAGACTGCTTTCGTTAACCCACATGCAGCCACCACATACTCTAATAACAGAATAACAGACTTGGAAGGGACCTTGGAGGTCTTCTAATTCAACCCCCTGCTCAAGCAGGGAGACCCTGTACCATTTCAGACAAATAATTGGTCTACTGACATTCTATTTTGCAATATTGTATCTCAGAAAAGATTTTATCCAAAGCACCTTATGGCTCTTTGAGCCGTCATTAAAGACTAGAAGTTGGCATTCAATATCTTCATTCCAAAAATTCTTCACTCTAAACCAGGGGTGTCAAACTCGCTGCGTCATGTGACATGTCGTGACGTACCGTGACTTTTTTCGCATTGCCAGAGCTGGGGTGGGCGCGGTCTCTGCATGGTGCAAATGGCCCGCAGGCCGGCAGTTTGACACCCCTGCTCTAAACTGTCTCAGCTACCTGTTCTGGTTCACACTTGTAGGTGGATTATAAGCTGACAGATAGAAAGCAGCCAGGTGAAGCTAGAGAAAATCACATGGAATACCTGAATAATTAGTACAGTCTCCCCTACCCTCACAGGGCTATGTGCTCTCTCCATTTCTCTTTTCCCCCTATACCAATAACTGCATCTCGACAGATCCTTCTGTTAAAGTACTGAAGTTTGCAGATAATACAACAGTCATTGGTCTCATTTGAGATGGTGATGAGTCTGCATATACAGTAGTGGCCAAAATTGTGGAAACCTTTTGGGAAAAGTGTACAGTAGAAATGCCACCTTTGGTTACATTTCCACCAATTTTTTTTCTAATTTCTTTATAACTGTAGCCTTGTTCACTTAATAATTCTATTTTACATTGCTTTCTGGGCAACCAGTCAACTCTTTGCACCATTACTTTAATTTTATTACGTTTTACAAGCTCACTAAATGAAAGAACACAAAAAACCTCAACCAACTTGATAGCGATCACATAACACACTTGACAAATGTCCTCCTCTCAGCTTCAATACATGACATCAATAACTGAATCCTACTGGGATCTGATTGGCTCATTGCCAAAACAAGATGACACCTGATTGGCTCTCTAAACACTCATGCTCATTGGCTACATTCAGATGAAGGAAAGCTACCTGATATCAACCTAAGCAAGTTGTGCTTCCTTTTTCTGATTATTTGGCTAGAACCTTTCATAGAATACAGTACAGATAATTGAACAAACTTTGCTGCATTACATTCTTGATTAAATTCTCTTTCCATTGATATATAATTTTATGGTACTACTCCAAAAAAAAGTAGTGTTATTAGCCATCAATCCTCAAAAATACACTTTTCCCAAAAGGTTTCCACAATTTTGGCCACTACTATAGACGGGAGGTTGAACAACTGGCCCTGTGGTGCAGCAGGAACAATCTGGAGTTGAACAGATTTAAAATTATAGAGATGAGAGTGGATTTTAGGAAAAGTCCTATTCTACCATTCCATCCCTAATTAGGCTATTCTGGCTATCTTCTCTTGGGTAACTGAGCCTTCAAGAAACATCCAGAAAGCTTTGCTTAATGTACGTGCAAGCCTCCATATGCTCTACTAATGATTGATCTAATGAGAGCCCATTGTGCAGTATTATATCTTTCAGAAAAAAGTTTTCATCCAAAGCAGCTCTTTGAGGTGTCATTATTTAATAAAGACTTAAAAACTTTGGTTTGCAACAGACATGTCAAACTTGCGATGTCACGTGATGTCACGCAATGTACCGGGACTGTTTTGCCATTGCTGGCAATGGGGTGGGTGTGGCTTCCACGTGACGCGTCCGGCCCATGGGCCGGCAGTTTGACATCCCTGGTTTACAACAAATGCAGCCAAAATTTGAATGTCTTTACTGTTTATAATTCACTCTGTGTAATTGCATGCTAGAAATGACTGCCCCTTTTTAGTTATATCTAAAAGACCACTGAATTTGATTAATTTCTTGTGCCAAGACCAAATGAATCTCTCGTCTGCAGCCAAGAAATGGTAACAATTCCTTACAGGATTTTAGTAAAGATTTAAAAGTATGAATGCCATGAGTCCACTAAAACCTATGTTCTAATGTGCTGCATACAATGTTATACTGGTAGTCCTCAACTTACAACAGTTCATTTAGTGACCATTCAAAGTTACAACAGTAGCGAAAAAGTGATTTATGACCCTTTTTCACACTTATGACTGTTGCGGCATCCTGAGGTCATGTGATCACAATTGCAGGGGATCTTCTAAAAGACCATTTCCTTTGGTAGTTTAATTTCTTATGCTGAGATCAGAGGAATCCCTGCTTTTCACAATACAAATTCCTTGCCAGGAATTTAGTAATGATTTAAAACTATGAATGCCACCAGTCCAATGCAACCTATCAGCTAATCTACTGCATATAATGTTACAGATCAAGCCCCAGGCGACATTTTTCAAAGTACAAGTGCCGTTATGTTTGGGTATTTCCCATGTGCAGGTTTGCAATTTAGCATTTGCAGATACTTCATAATTATCAGGAGTACAACAGTGTAGGAGAAACACCACTTGTATCATGGTTCTGATAGATGAAACCTTTCAAAAGAACTTCGAGGCACTGTTTTCCTTAAAGAATCTTTTTATTCGGGATACAAAGTATCGGCACTACATAGTTGAACCCAAAAACTAAATCCCCCTCCCCTGGATACAAAGTAACAAAGTACAACTCCCACCTCCAATAAACAGTCATAAAGCACATCCCCCAATTAGCTTAAAGCAGGGGCTTTCCCCAGCTCTCCAGCCCGCCAAAACGTTATCAGCTCTGGACCCAGTTTGTCCTTGGGTTCCCACGGCAGAGTTATTATTATGGCTAACTGAGCTCGCATCCTAATCCCCCTCTCTGCACCAACTAATTCTAAAAGTAAGAAAAAGGGAATAGAGAAAATGGCTGCATTTTCATCTGTTGTCAAAGCAAGAACATCCGATGTTAGCAGCCTTGACAACTTGCCTGTTTGAACAATTAACATCTGTTGAAAATAGATTGGGGCATTATAATATTCCTGCATAATAATGAAATCAGATGCAATAATGTAATTTAATCACCAATTAGTACATATAGCACCCGAAAAATGAGGAACTCCCTTTGTCTGGTTTAAAGTCACATTTGTAATAGCTAGAAGCTCTGCTTTCTAAGCGGCTAAACACTGAGTTGTATAGGCTTGACATTTCAGGAAAAGAATAAAATTTGCCACTATCGCAAAGAATAAAATTTGCTCATGAGGAACAATATCTCCCTTGTAGCCAACATAATCAGATAATGGAATCGGGTCTTTTCATATTTCAAAAGGAAAGACAGTAGTACAGACAGTTCTCAACTTACAACCACAATTTAGCCCAACATTTCACTTGCTAAGCAAGATAGTTAAGTGAGTCGTGCCCTAGTTTGCAACTTTTAGTGTCACAGTTGTTCAGCAAATCAGTGCAGTTCTTAAGTGAATCATGTAGTTAAGCAAATCTGCTTTCCCTCAATAACTGGGTTTCGTGGAAGTTTACAAATGGAGGTCACATAACCCCGGGATGCTGCAATCATCATAAATGCATGCCAATTGCCTGAATTTTGATCACATGATCATGGGGATGTTGCAAAGTTCATAAATGTGAAAACTGATCTAAGTCGCTTTTTTCATTTTGCAGTATTTCATTTTTTTCGTTATAACTTTGAACAGACCCTGAAAGAACAGTTGCAAGTCGAGGACTACTGTACATGGTGTCTCCATAGTATGGATTCTTTTATGAATAGTTGTCCTTTCTGAGTACCCATTTCCAAACTCCAGGCATTTATACGGTGTGGGTCTTCTTATGGATAGTAATGGCTCCCTTCTCAATGAATCTCTTTCCACACTTCCTGCAGCAATATTGTTTCTCCCGTGTGGAGCCTCTCATGGCAATTAAGAGAACTTTTGAAATGGAAGCTCTTTCCACACTCTCTGCATTTATATGATTTCTCCCGTGTGGATTCTTTTATGAGAATTAAGTTGTCCTTTCTGAATAAAGCTCTTTCCACATTCCAGGCATTTATAAGGTCTCTCCCCCGAGCGGATTCTTGTATGATAATTAAGTTGTCCTTTCTGAATGAAGCTTTTTCCACACTCTTTGCATTTAAATGGTTTATTCCCTGTGTGGATCTTTTGGAGACACGTAAGCACTTTGTTCTCAAAAAAGCTCTTTCCACACTCTGTACATTTATAGGGTCTTTCCCGTGTGGATTCTTTTATGAGAATTAAGCTGTCTTTTCTGAATAAAGCTCTTTCCACACTCCAGGCATTTATATGGTTTATCCCCTGTATGAATCTTTAAGTGTCGAGTCAAATGAGAGTTTGCACTGAAGCTCTTTCCACACTCTGTGCATTTATACAGTCTCTCTCCTGTGCGGAGCCTGTGATGCGAATTAAGTAGTTGTTTCTGAGCAAAGCTCTTGCCACACTCTGTACTTTTATATGGTTTCGCTGTGTGAATCCTTTTATGAGAATTAAGTTTTCCTATTAAGTCAAAGCGCTTTCCACATTCCTCACAACTATATGGTTTCTCAGCCATGTGGCTCCTTTGATGGCAATTAAGACTAGGCTTGCTATGGAAGTTTTTTCCACACTCTGTGCATTTATATGGTTTCTCTCCTGTGTGGATTCTTTCATGATTAGTAAGATTTTCTTTCTGAGTAAATTGCTTTCCACACTCTATACATTTATAGGGTCTCTCCCCAGTGTGAATTCTTATATGACAATTAAGATGTCCTTTCTCAATAAAGCACTTTCCACACTCCAGGCATTTATATGGTCTCTCCCCTGTGTGGATCCTTTGGTGACGAGTCAGATGAGTGTTTCTAATGAAGCTCTTTCCACACTCTGTACATTTATACGGTCTCTCTACTGTGTGGATCCTTTGATGTACAGTAAGGTCTCTCTTCACAAAAAAGCTCTTTCCACAATGATTGCAATTGTATTTTGTCTCTCCTTTGTGGATCCTCTCATGACGATTAAGACTACACCTGAAATGGAAGCTTTTTCCACATTCTGTGCATTTATATGGTTTCTCTCCTGTGTGAATACTTTTATGAGAATTTAATTCTTCTATTAAAGCATACCCCTTTCCACATTTCCCACAACTGCATGGATTCTCAGCTATGTGGATCCTTTGATGACAATGAAGACTAGCTTTGCTACAAAAGCTTTTTCCACACTCTGTGCATTTATAGGGTCTCTCCCCTGTGTGGATTCCTTTATGAGAATTAAGACGTGCTTTCCAAATAAAGGTCTTTCCACACTCCAGGCATTTATATGGTCTCTCCCCTGTGTGGATCTTTTGGTGACGAATAAAAACTTTGTTGTTAAAAAAGCTCTTTCCACACTCCAGGCATTTATATGGTCTCTCCCCTGTGTGGATCCTTTGATGGATAACAAGGGCTCCCTTCTCAAAGAATCTCTTTCCACACTCCTGGCAGCTATAGTTTTTTTCCCCTCTATGCCTCCTCTCATGGTAAATAAGCCTACTCCTGAAATGGAAGCTCTTTCCACAATCCAAACATTTATAAGTTCTCTCCCCTGTGTGGATCCTTTGATGGCCATTAAGACTAGTCTTGCTACTGAAGTTATTTCCATATTTCAAGGATATTTTAGTCTCTCTCCTCAGACCGGAATCCTTCCCCAATTTTACAACGGTATGTGGTTTGTGTTTCTTATAAAGGTTCTTAGGTAAAGTACGAGAAAAGGAATGAGATGTTGAGGTCTCTTTCTCTCCACTTTCTGAATTGCTTCTTTCTTGTGTTTTTGGATTCCCTTGATAGTCAAATGTCACTTCTACTTCATAGTTTGTTGTTTGCAGTAGCATTAACTTCTCCTGCTTCTTCTTCTCTATTCCATCACCTGCATGGAAAGAAGAAAATAGAGAACTGTGAGGGAGGAGGAGATATGTTCTCGTGGGGTGAGGAGAACCAATACCCCCTTTTTGCTGTAGGGGATTTTGCCAAAATTGGCAGGTAGATATCAGGCTTGGACTGCCGAATTTTTTTCTAGGAGGAGGAGAGAACTGGAGATTGTCCATATGTACTTTATACAGTCAATTTTTTTAAGTAGACAACAAAACCTGTCATTTCTGCAACCACTCGTGATCAGATAAAAGTTGTGAGTTCCATCATGCTCTGAACTGTAAAATGTTTAGTTTATAGAAAATGGGTAACATATGGAATGAAGAGATATTTTGGTTGCATTTTAAGACAGTGATGAGTTGTTAATGTTGAACATACATGCTGGAAATGAAAGTGGAAATTTCTTTCATACAGACACACACACATGGGGGTGTTTCTGCATTTTTTAAATATTCTTTTTCATATATTTTGCACTGCATTTCTACATACGTTTTATCGCTTGAAGATAATCCTTAATAAAATTATGTGAAAAAAGATCTCTTCAGGAGGGGGGCTTTTCTTCTGAAAAACATGCCCATCTGCATTCTAGGTATGGCATCAGCCATGAATCCAGCTCAGAGATATTTAGTGCAGTTTTAACTAGGAAATTCTGATGTTATCCAAGAGATTTTTCAGCTGGGAACATTATGGCTTTGCTGTTGATTGGACAATCAGGGGCATTTCTCAAATCTATGGTGAGCATTTCTAACAAGGAGTGATGATCACCTTAAGCAACTTGAATACAGGTATCTTCCCTGTTTACCTCCCATTGGAAAAACCTTCCTCAATTAAGGGAACCCAGAGCAGTGGGGCCTTACCCAGGGCTGCCATATTCCTAAAAGCCTCCTGCGTGACCTCTCTACACAAGGCTCTCTGGCCAGAATCCAGCAGCTCCCACTCCTCTTCTGTGAAATCCACAGTGACCTCCTCAAAGGGATCAGAGCCCTAGAATGAGAATGTTCTTTAATAGACAATCCCCCAAAAGACTTCTGCATTTTCTCACAAAACACAAAACTGCTTTGCAAGACACAAAATTAGCAGTCTTGCAGGAAAGAAACTGCTCCAGTTCCCGTCTCCCTAATAGCTGGTGCTATAAGTGCACTAAACATGAATACATCTAAGTTTCTGAACATCAACAGCACCCCTTGGGGAGCCTCAGCAAGGATTTGGGGAATAAAAGCCATTGGCTCACTTGACTTCAGGAGCAAATTCTACATTCTTTACAAAACAGGATACATCCACTAGGAATTTCTTCTCTTCCTTATTTCAAAATGTTAGAAATAAAGCTGGAAAACTGAAGGCACTCAGTGGACATTCTTACTGATGCAGTCATTTAGTGTTGACTTTTGAGACTTTTCATGAAACATTTATTCTAAAGACGCAATATTTCTGAAGCAGTTATGCTATTATGCTATTCCAATATTTTCAATTCATGTGATTAATTTTTTTAAACTGGCTTCCCCACTCCTCTGTGAAGTATTACGAAGTATTAAATTACATTGCCAATGTAGGCCTCTCAGGCTCTGAATTCTCTCATTTGTGTCTCCAAAATTATCTTTAATGAATGAGGCTCATTCTGGGGAGGATACTGTGTTCAACTACACATAGACTCAGCATCTGGCTATACTGTAGAAGCAGCTCATAAAAAGTGGGAGCTTAAACTCTGCTGCTTTCAGAAGAAATTTACAGTTACCTGCTGAAGTGGCCCAAGTTGGATCCTCCTGAAAAGCAACTCTTGAGAAGGACTGCAACGATTTCCTCTTTTCTGGAGCTCTGCTGAGATCTCTCCTGTGAACAGCTCCTGCTTTTGAAAGAGAAGACTGGTTTATGATCCACAATCAAAGAACTGTAACCATGTTATTCGCTTGCCTTACTTTTGGAATTCCTCGACCTAAGTCAAAGAGAAATCAGTGAATTTGATTTATGGGTGGATGCTAAATGTCTGCCATTTTTATGAAATGCTTCATTGCCTCTATTTCCTTTTTTCATTCTGATCAGGACTTGCTTGCATCTTTTCCCCTGCTCTTGATAGCTGTGGCCTTTCCTACTTTGTGGATGTAGCTATGCCTGTTCTATCTCTTACTCCAGGAATCTTTTCCTTTAGATTTAGAAACCTTTAACTCTTGAGTAGGAAGGAATCAATCTTCCCTTCTGTTTGTTTTGGCTTCCCTATGCCTCTTACAGTGGGGAGGCCATCAACCTGGCAATTCAGAGAAAGACCTTGGGATGAATACTAAGATGGATTTATCAGGAAAATGCACATCCAATCTCTTTGTGGGAACTGAGATATCTTTTACACACAATGGTTATCCAGTCTGGCTTTCCACCCATTCTCCTAAGGTCATTCCCACAGACCAGGGGTCTTCAAACTTGGCCCTTTTATGACTTGTGGATTTCAACTTCCAGAATTCCTCAGCCAGCATGCATGGCTGAGGAATTCTGAGAGTTGAAGTCCACAATTCATAAAAGGGCCAAGTTTGAAGTCCCCTGCCATAGACTGTTATACCATACCAACATATGTTCTCTATGTCATGGTTCCGATAGATGAGACCAACTAAAACAGAACTCTGAGGTTAGAGTTTTCCTCTAAGAACATGTTTATTGGTTACAAAGTATTGGCATGGTCAAAAGTGAAACCAAGATTAAAAGTTATATTAATACAAAGTTAAACTCCCACCCCAGTACTGTGCAATCAATTACGTTTCCCAATAGAATAATTTGGTGGACTTTCTAACATAAGGCTTAGCCCCCCAGTCTAACGAACAAAAATAACCTTGGTTCCCACGGGACAGAGAATTGTTTGGATTAGCATAAAAAATCCATAATCATCCTCCCATTTTTTGTGGCAACCGAAAAAAAGCAAAATGGCTTCAGCCAGGTTCGTTGCAGAGTTGACACTCTACAGTAGTGGCCAAAATTGTGGAAACCTTTTGTGAAAAGTGTACAGTAGAAATGCCACCTTTGGTTAAGTTTCCACCAATTTTTCTTCTAATTTCTTTATAACTGTAGCCTTGTTCACTTAATAATTCTATTTTACATCGCTTTCTGGGCAACCAGTCAATTCTTTGCGCCATTACTTTAATTTTATTACGTTTTACAAGCTCACTAAATGAAAGGGGGGGAAAACCCAACCAACTTGATAGCGATCACATAACACACTGACAAATGTCCTCTCAGCTTCAATACATGACATCAATAACTGAATCCTACTGTGATCCGATTGGCTCATTGCCAAAACAAGATGACACCTGATTGGCTCTCTAAACACTCATGCTCATTGGCTACATTCAGATGAAGGAAAGCTACCTGATATCAACCTAAGCAAGTTGTGCTTCCTTTTTCTGGTTATTTGGCTAGAACCTTTCATAGAATACAGTACAGATAATTGAACAAACTTTGTTGCATTACATTCTTGATTAAATTCTCTTTCCATTGATAGATAATAGAGTGGTGTTATTAGCCATCAAACCTCAAAAATACACTTTTCCCAAAAGGTTTCCACAATTTTGGCCACTACTGTAGATGTATGTTCCCAGTGACTGTAAAGAAGATAAGCAGGCAAGTAAGACTTTAAAATAAGATTTGCTCTGCCATTCATCAGAATGAGTAGTTTGAAGAAAATCAGCTGAAATGGAACAAATCCTCCATTCATTCATGCATTGAAGGAAAGGAGAGGATGGAGAAGGGGTTCTGGCCTCCTCCCTCAAGCTCTTGGACTCTCTTATAGCCTTGAGTGAATTTCTCTTTCCTCCCATGGAATTATCTCCAACAGGAAAGCGAAGCATTTGCCTCAAGAACAAGTCCTGAAAGGATGAAGAGTCCCAAGAAGTGCAGACGTCTCCTTAATGTCTCTTATTTCTGACAGAGGCTGCTAAATAAAACACCCTCCCAGGCATCCCTCGGAGTCAACTTGTCTCACCTGCCGGCCCTCTCCGGGGGGCTCCCGGGGGCCGGAGGAGGGCGGCGGGCCGAGCAGGAAGCCCTCGGCCAGGGCCACCGCCTGGGCGCAGCTCTCCGCCCCGCACTCCCGCAGCCAGCCCGCCAGCTCCGGGGGCAGCAGGGCCAGCAGCTGCTCCAGCACCACCCGGTCCAGCATCTCGGCTTTGCCGCTCCGCTCGGGCCGCAGCCACCCGCGGCACAGCCGGTGCAGGCGGCTGCAGAGCGCCCGGGGCCCCTCGTCCTCCCGGGGACGGCAGCTGCGGAAGCGCCGGCGGTCGGCCTCGGAGCTGCGGGGCCCCTCGGGGAGGCCTCTCGGGCCGCCGCCGTCGCTTTCCCCGGACTCCCCTCCGCCTCCGCTACCCGCGGAGGCCGCTGCCGCTCCCGCCCCCGGAGACCCCGGGGCCTCCATCCGGCCTCCCGCTTCGGCGCAACCCGAACGGGAAAAACTCCCTCCGAGGCAGCTCTCAGTCACGGCGGACCCTCCCCCCGCCCCGCCCCTTTCCCGGTTTTGGGGGGGCGAGAAGGAGCGGGGCTTCGCCTCCTCAGAGCTTCTGAGGCGGAGAAGAGCTGCAAATCCCTCCCGCCAAATATTCTCGCGCCCTGGAGGCCTCCCAGAGCCTGGGTCAGAGTGCTGCTCTCTAGAGATGCAAGACACGACCCTCTTTTCTTGCCCTTGGCGGGAGAGCCTCCCAGCGCAAGCCAAAGCCTCTTCTTTCCTTCTTTGCACTGCAGGGATTTTTGTCAAGTCTTATTTATGCGCATGCTCAGTTCCCTTGCGACGATAAATAATTGCCCTAAAGCAGGAATTCTGGGAGTTGAAGTCCACGAGTCATAGAGCCAAGGTCGCCTACCCGCGTTTCATTATAGAAACTTGGTAACATCATTAGTACTAGTTAAGAAATGGGGTTTGTTCTCAGTTTATATTCTACTGCCTTCCCCCGTCTGTGTGCTGGGAGCGATCTGGGAGATTCTTTGGTTGAGCTGCTTGCTTTTTGCTTTTTCCCCGCAGTTTTTGATTGGGATATTCTTTACTGCTTGTAAACAATTTTGGAATAAATCTATGCTCATCTTGGTGCTGACTGCTGGTGAGATGTTTTGATCTTTTTGTTCCCTTTTTAGCTTGTTGATTGTCATATTTCAACTTAACCTGGAAGGGACTTGTAAGCAGTTGGCTACAAACCTAAGGTCAAGGTGGGGTACTTGTGAGTTTGCTATTGAAACTTAAGAGGTGCATCACAAAGGAAAGTAAATACAACTGTTTTTCTAACCAATCGTCACAGTGTATTGCATAAGACAACATCAAAGCACAAGGGATACAAATGTAATAATGATGGCAAGTAGTGTTTCTTGAAAATATTCCATCCCTAGTTGAGATAACTATTCTACATAACTTGTTCTGAAACTGAGCCTTCATGAAACATCCAGAAAGCGTTCATTAATGTATGTGCAGCCTGCGTATGCTCTAATAATCCATCTAATGACAGCCTATTTTGCAATGTTGCATTTTCAGTGAGATTTTACCCAAAGCAGCTTATGGCTCTTTGAGGTGTAATTTATAAAGATGTTAAAACTGCAACTTACAACAAAATGCAGCTGACTTATGTTCTTATTGTTTATAATTTACTCTCTGTATTTGCATGCCAGAACCAACTGCTCTCCTTGTTTTATAGTTATATCTGAAATAGTATTTAACTTGGTAATTTAAGTTCTTGTGTTGAGACCAGATGAATCCCTGATCTCTGCAGCCAAGAAATAGTGCAAATTTCTTATAAGGATTTTGGTAAAGATTAAAAAGAAGGCCACAAGTCCACTACAAACTTTGAGCTTGTCTTCTGCATACAGTGTTATATGTCAAAGCCAAGATATTTTTTAAACTGTGAATACTGATATGTTCCGCTATCTGCCTTCTGAAGGTCTGCATTTTAACATCTCCAAATACTTCATATTTATTTGGATTAAAACAAGTGCAGTAGAAACAACACTTGCATGTTTGGGCAATTAATGTTGAAAATAAATTGGGGCATTGGAATATTTCTGCATAATAATGAAATCAAATGCAATAACGTGATTTACTTGCCAATTAGTACAAAAAGCACAGAAAAAAGGAGACATCTCTTACCCTGGTTCAAACTCGCATTTGGAATAGCAAGAAGCTCTGCTTTATAACCAGAGCTTAGATGTAAGGGCTTGACATTTCTGGAGAGGAACTTAAATTCACTCACAGGTAACAAACAGCTCCATTCAGCCAACAGAATCTTTTAATGGAATCAATTCTTTTGATATTCATCAGGAAGGACAGTACTATAGGTAGTTCTCAACTTACAGCCACTATTTAACAGTGTGCTGCAGCTGCTGAAAAAGCCAACACACTGCTCGGCTGCATTAACAGAGGGACAGAATCAAGATCACATGAAGTGTTAATACCACTTTACAATGCCTTGGTAAGGCCATACTTGGAATACTGCATCCAGTTTTTGGTCACCACAATGTAAAAAAGATGTTGAGACTCTAGAAAGTGTGCAAAGAAGAGCAACAAAGATGCTTAGGGGACTGGCGGCTAAAACATATGAGGAACGGTTGCTGGAATTGGATATGTCTAGTTTAACGAAGAGAAGGACAAGGGGGGACATGATAGCAGTGTTCCAATATCTCAGGGGTTGCCACAAAGGAGAGGGAGTCAAGCTATTCTCCAAAGCACCTGAAGGCAGGACAAGAAGCAATGGATGAAAATTAATCAAGGAGAGAATAGAACTAAGGAGAAATTTCCTGACAGTTAGAACAATTAACCAGTGGAACAACCTGCCTCCAGAAGTTGTGAATGTTCCAACACTGGAAGTTTTTAAGAAGAGACTGGACAGCCATTTGTCTGAAATGGTATAGGGTTTCCTGCCTGAGCAGGGGGTTGGACTAGATCAAGGCTTTTCAACCTTTTCACAGATTGTACCACTTTTAGAACATGACAATGTTCGAGTACCACCAGTGCTTAGCAAAGTGTCAAAAACCTGATGACTGAAAAAAAGGGGCAGGATTTGGGGTTTACTAGTTAGATTCATTTGTTGTTCTAGAAATGGCTAATTTATACTATTATGGAAAAGTAAAAAGTGGAGGTTCGATGTTAATGCTTCATTCTACTGCAACAGAGGAAGTCGGAAGTCAATGCCTTTTCTTTTTCCCCTTCTCCCCCTCACTTTTTCCCTCTTCTTCCTCCCCACTGTGTCCTACTATTTGCTTTTGTATTTTATTCCATAATCTAATAAAATGTTACAAACCGTAAAAAAAAAAAAAAGGGGGGGGGAGCACCAGTTTTAATTTCTTCGGTGGCGGTTCCTTTGCTCTCAGGCCACTTGGAGGATCCTCTGCGGTGCAGGCTGCCCAAAGCCCTGGGCAATGGAGGGCAAATGCCCAGCTAAGCCCAGCCTTCCCCAAGGGGGTGCCCGGCTGGGCTTACCTTCTCCTCGAGGCTGCTGCTGCTTGGCTCGCTCTCCTCAGCCAGGTTGCTCATGGTTTGTGTGGGAGGGCAAAATGTGTGGGTCAGAGGGAGGCCCACTCCCTCTCGATGCGAGGAGACCCGGCTTTGTAACCAAAACATCCTCAGCGATAGGATGGGAGACCACCAGGGGTCAGGAGGAGGGGACAAGGGGATGGCAAAAGGGCAGCAGGGCCGGTCATGGCCAAGTGCTAAGCCAGGACTTCCCTCAGACCCTCCCTCCCTCATTATAATCTTCCTTCCTCCCTCCCTCCCTTCCTTCCCATTTTCTTTTTTTCCCTTCCCTCTTCAATCTCCTTTCCTCTTCCTTCCTTCCCCTCTTTCCTTCTTTTTCTTTGTCTTTCCTCTTTTCCTTTCCTGTCCCTTCTTGGATGCTCAAATGCAAAAGGGGAAACATTTCCCGATGCCTCCTTGCCTTGTGATCAAATGCCACTTCTGCTAGTAGTTTGTGGCCACTTAAAAGATTAAGAAAAAACCAGGCTTGCATTTAGTGGGGCTTCCACAGACAACAGTACAACAAAACTGTCAAAATGGTGGCTGTGATAGTTGATCAGAGCTCCTTCGTTTTTTATGTGCAACAGCTTTAGCGTTTAGGAACAGTGGTAGCTTAGTTGCTTTTCTATTAATACATGATCCTTAAAAGCGCTCTCTAGTAGGGACCCTGCCTTAGTCTAATTCAGACTGGAAATATAGCAAAGAAAAATATTTTTCCCCACTCTGCTTTGTTCCATTTTCCCCACTGGAAATGGCTGTTAGCAACACAAGGGAAGGGATACTTTCCTAAGAGCTCACAATTCAAGAATACCAATGTTAACTTGGATTGCCAATAAAGTTCTGTCTGTGACAAAACAGAACACAAAATTGCTTTCTCCTTTGAATTGGGGCATTTCCAACCAAGTTACCTCTCCTTCCTTCCTTCCTGCCCCTCCCTCCCTCCTTCCTTCCTTCCTTCCTTCCTCCCCTGCTTTTTTAAATTGCCAGCTGTCCTCCCCTGCCCGGAGAGTGCTCAGAACGCAGCCTCCAGGGAAGCCAGGCCATGTGTGCCCACGGGATGGGGCGGGGCTGAGGCAGCGAGGCGACCCGTCACTGGTTCTAGGGCTGCCCCGTGGATCTAAGGCTGAGTGTTTTCTGGCTTTGATGGTAGTTACAAAGTGTAAATGAGTACCCAGTCGGCCTGGGCCAGCCTCTTCTTTCTGAGCAGTCAGCAGGGCACTCGCCGGCCCCTGTGCATGCACCCAGGGGGCAGGGCGGGGGCAGCCCCTCACTTGCCCTTTCCTGCTAAAACCTCCTCTTTTTATATCTTTTCCTCTCTCTCCCCCCTCCTTTTCCATGCACCTCCAGCTCCGTGCTGCTTTCGGAAGCACCAATCAGTTGGAGCCTGGCGCTGAGCCCCGACAGCCCTGCAGAAGCGCTGATCAGCTTGTAGTCACTCGCGCAGATCCTGGGGCTTCTGCAGAGCCCCGACAGCCCTGCAGCTCCAGGTGTCTCTCCCTCGGGCTTGTGCAGCGCTGCTGCCACTTCAGCTCATTCCTCTCCTCTGCACTACCACTTCTCTAGCACGGTTGCGTACCACATGCCAGATGCCAAAGTACCACTGGTTGAAAAGCCCTGGACTAGATGACCTCCAAGGTCCCTTCCAATTTTATTGTCATTATCAACCCAACATTCCCCTTGCTAAGCAAGACAGTTAAGTCAGTCACACCCCAGTTTGCAAACTTTTATGCCACCGTTAAGCGAATCACTGGTTTTATATAATCCTATAGTCACTAAGCGACTGTCTTACCCATTGACTGTTTGTTGGAAGTTTACAAATGGGGATCACCTGACACCAGAACACTGCAGCCATCATAAATACATGCCAGTAGGCGTGCCCAAATTTTGATCACATGGGGATGCTGCAAGTTATAAGTGTTAAAACTGGTCTAAGTCACTTTTTTCATTTTTTTCACTGTAACTTTGAACGCTCACTAAATAAACGCTTGTAAGTAGAGGACTAACTTTATATGGCCTATTCTCAGTATGGATTCTTTTGAGATTTAATTTGTCCTTCCTAAGTAAAGCTCTTTCCACACTCCAGTTTATTTCCTGTGTGAATCTTCTGGTGTCGAGCTAGATGAGACTTTGTATTGAAGCCCTTTCCACACTCTTTGCATTTATACAATATCTCTGCTGTAAGGACCCTTTGACAGATAGTAAGGTCTCTCGTCTCACAGAATCCATTTCCACACTCCCTGGAGGAATGTTTTTTCTCCCCTCTGTGCATCCGCCCACAGCGACTAAGAGAACTTTTGAAATGAAAGTCTGTTCCACACAATGCGTTTCTAGAAGCTCTCCCATGTGTATTGTTTTATGCACAGTAAGGTCTCTCCTCTCATAGAATCCTTTTCCACACACTATTCAGTTATGCTGTTTCTCCCCTTTGTGAATCCTCTCATGGCGATTAAGATTACCTCTGAAACGGAAGCTCTTTCCACACTCTGTGCATTTATATGGTTTCACTCCTGTTGTAAACCCTGATCAGAAAGAGACCTTTTCTGAGTGAACTGCTTTCCACACTCCATGCATTTATATGGTCTCTCCCGTGCGGACTCTTTCCACACTCCAGGCGCGCTTGCAGAGGAAGTAGAGATCTATCAAGCCTGGAACAAGTACCGAGCAGCGAGATCCTGGAAGAAATCCCCTCCAGAGAAGAGAGAAACAGCTAACCTCAAAGTTTGCAAGCCAAATCTACTGCCTGCTTCAAGTGTGGCCAAGAGGGCCACCGGATGCAAAACTGGTTGTCCAGCCAAGAAAACCAACCCAACCCCCATGGGGAAGCCCACTAAGGTGCCACTGCGAGCCAAAGAGACAGTGTTGAAAGGAGTGGAGGTCATGGAGTTTACCCCATCGCCAAAAACGGCTGAGGGAACTCTGACCGCACCAGACGACAGCCAGGACTTCACAGACACCGACAACAAACCCCTGGTAAGTGACCCGGTCACACGTGACTGTCCCTACTGAACTAAATTTCCCTGGGTCCAGGCTGAAAGCTAGTCTCAGAGCTCTTCTAGACACGGACTGCGCCAGGTGCTTAGTAAATCCAGCACTGGTCAAGAAACTGGGAATCCGACTGAGGCGGATAAAAGTCCCGGTGGCATTTTGTCAGTTGGATGGCTCCATCGCAGGGGGCATCCCAGCAACTTTTGCCACTGAACCTATAGGCATGCAGATGGGGACGCACTCAGAAGTCATGAGCTTCATAGTGGCACCAGGAATGGGCACCAGGGCTGGGCTGGCTAAAAAAGTGGAACCCTTATGTAAACTGGAGAAAGGGACTGCTAAAGTTTCAAATAAACCATTCCTCCCGAACCCAAGAGAACAAATAAGGCAATTACCGCAAAGAACAAACTAGGGGCCGCTATGCATGGAAAGGACCTTCCTGTCATCTCTAAAGAATGAGAACTTCAGAGGTATTTAGCAAAAGGGGCTCAGATGAACTCCCCCCTCATAGACTGATGGACTGTGCTATAGAGATCTTGCCTGGTGCTAAACTGCCAAAACTGAAACTGTACTTGATGACCCCTAAGGAATTGGAAAAGCTCCAGTTGTTCATTGATAAATACCTGCCCCACGGTTTCATCCAGCCTGCGTGACTCAGGGTAGCAGCCCCAGTCCTGTTCTGGGAAAAGAATGGGACCATGTGCGTAGAGAATATTTACCCCCTACCTCTGATGAAGGACAAGGGCAGAATCTTTACTAAGCTGGACCTGGGGGAAGCCTATTACCGCGTGGGAATCAGAGAAGGGGATGAATGGAAAACTGCTTTTAGCTGTCCACTGGGCTGTTTCCAATTTAAAGTACTCCCCTTTGGACTGCAGGGGGCCCAGCTGTGTTTATGCCATTAATTAATGAGGTCCTGCATGTTCATCTTTACAAAGGGGTGCTTGTGTATTTGGACATCTTAATCTACACCGAAACCAAAGCAGAACATGTGAAGCTCCGTGAGAGCAGTCCTCCTAAAACTACAAGCTGCCAAGTTGTAGGCCAAACTCTCTAAATGCAAGTTCCACCAGAGTAAAATAGACTAACTGGGCTATCGTATCTCGCACGAAGGGATTGAAATGGACCCGAAAAAAGTTAGAGCCATGCACCACCCTGCACTAGGAAGCAGCTACAAAGCTTCCTAAGATTTGCACTTTTACTAGCAATTCATTCCCTCATTTGCCCAGATAGCACTCCCCATCACAAACCTACTCAAAACAAAAGGAGGGAACAAACCTAAATCTAGTCAACCACTTAAGTGGTCAATGTAATGCCAAACCACTTGTGAAAAGCTCAAGCGTTTGTTTGCAGCCAAAACAGTGTTAAAACATCCTGACCCAACGAAGCCATTTGTCATACAAGCTGATGCGAGTGATGTGGCTGTGGGAGAAGTGCTTCTGCAGAAAAATGAAAGCAGAAAACTGCAGTCTTGCACTTACACCTCCAAAAAGCTTTCTGAAACTGAGCAACGATTGGCAGTGTGCGAGAAAGAGGCTTACATTGTGAGATGGGCACTCTTGGCCTGGAGACACTTCTTAGAAAGGAGTAAAATATCTTTTGAAGTCTGGACTGATCACAAGAATTTAGAGGCACGTCAAACCCCTCACAAACCTTCTCCTAAACAAGCACAATGGGCACAGTACTTTAATCGCTTTTACTTCGCCTTACACTATCTCCCTGGGAGGAAGACTTTTTGGCAGATGCACTGTCACGGATGCCACAATACAATTGCTCCAAAGCAAAATAATCAAGCCAGTGCTCCCGTGACCACCCAAGCCCAGGGGAAAGAAAAAGTGCCGATACCCAAAGATGTGACTTCTGCTCTATAATTCGCACAAAAGGATAATAATGGTTTCAAACTCACCGCAACATTTGCTCAATCCAAAACAGACTAGCCTGGGTGGGGGCGAAACTTTTTATGTTTCAAAAAGTCAGAAACTTGTGGTTTTGAGTTGTCATGACTCTAAAACGGCAGGACATTTTGGTTTCATGAAAACGCTGCACCCACGCTTCCCCAAAAATAAGACGTATTATATATATATATATATATTTGCCTCCAAAAGAGGCATTAGGGCTTATTTTTGGGGAAATAACAGTATCAGGGTGATCAGCCCGGTAGGGCACCCCACCCCCCGACGCATGCACAAGAGGCAGCAAACTGCGCGGTGGCCAACGGTGTCCAGCAGCAGCCGCAGCCTGCTGGTCCCTTGGTGCAGCACAGGTAAGTCCAAGCGCAAAGGCAGAGGCATGGGGGGGGAGGCAGACAATCCGGACGTGTTGTGCGACCATCTGGCTCGGGAGAGGTTTGGAGGAGGCTCGCACGGCAGCAGCAGGTGGGGGCAGAGGCATGGGCCCCTCTAAAAGAACCACAGGAGAACTGAAGGGCTTCGGTGCCAGCGCCGAGCAATGCCACAGGAAGGAGACTGGCTGGGAAGAAGTTGTTCATTAAAAAATCCACCACTAGCTCCACGCACCTCTAAACCGACTCGGATGCTCCGCTGGAAGCCAAGGCTGAAGATGGGCTGCACTGAAGCAGCTCCGCAAACAAGCCTCCCCCGCAGACTGGCTGGAAGAAGGGACTAAGGCGGCCCACATCTGCAGTCCCTCCGTCAGTCCCGCCTCCCTCCCAGATTGAGTCTCCACACCTGGCCTTCCTGCCTCCAGTTTTTCCATGTTTTCTCAATCCTATGCAGAGGTTTTCTCGTTCAGTACCTCCTCCTCCCCCAAAGCCAGGCGGCTGTGCAGCATGTCTGGATTGCTTCCCCCCCCCCCCGGGTGACTCTGTCTGCTGATGCCACATGAGCCTCCCCCGAAGCCAGGCGGCTGCACAGCACATCCGGATTGCCTGCCTCCCCCCCCCACCTCGACACCATCAGCCCCCGTGCACTCGCCGCCTCCTGTGCTGGCCACGCCCACCCTACAGGCTTATTTTTGGAATAGGGCTTATATTAAAAAATATAGAAAATCAGGCTAGTTCTTATTTTCGGAAAACATGTTAGTTAAGAGGCAATTTTGGTGGCCATCTCTCAAGAAAGACTGAGTGCTACGTTGCCAGCTGTCCAGTGTGTGCTTCGGCAAAGCGACATCAAGGAAAATCTCTGGGGCTTCTTCAAACAGTAGCTGAGCCGTCAGCACCTTGGAGAGAGATCTCTATGGACTTTATTGTGCAATTCCCCCAAAGCGTGGGAAATACAGTAATTTGGGTGGTGACTGATCTGTTCTCCAAGAAAGTGCATTTTATTCCTTGTCAAAAGATCCCAACTGCCCAAGGTCTTGCTAAAGCTAAACTATTTCTGCATCATAGTTATAGAATACATGGAGCACCTCAACGTATTATTTCAGATAGGGGGGGGTGTAATTCACCTCTAAGTTTTGGCAGGCCTTTTTGGACTTATTGGGATGACCAAGGACTTACTCCAGTCACCACCCCCAAACAAATGGGGTATGTGAACGAATGAACTTAGTATTGGAACAATACCTTAGATGC
The DNA here is from genome assembly GCA_023970755.1 of Azemiops feae. NCBI lineage: Eukaryota > Metazoa > Chordata > Lepidosauria > Squamata > Viperidae > Azemiops > Azemiops feae. The sequence goes on from JALGBA010000967.1 coordinate 159,615, forward strand.
TTTATTATCAACAAGATAACTGGACTGATCTCTTGCCATTTGTGGAAGTGTCATTTAATTCTGTGCACAGCAGTACTGGCTTCACTTTTCCGAGTGGCTACCAGTCAAGACTTCACACCCATGCCAGAACTCCCCGTTAATGACCCTGGGTTACCGTCCCTGAAGCTATGGGTCTCCCAATTACAAAATACCTGGCCTGTTGTACAAAAGGTGCTCACAGATGCTAGTGACATCTATAAAGCACAAGCTGACAAAAAAAAAGAACCAAGCAAAAACTTTTAAAGTGGGAGATGATAGAGGGTGAACAACACTTTGAGGTGAAGGAGATATTGGATTCCTGTAATCATAGGAAAAACCTCCAATATTAGTGGCATGGAAGGACATTCGTAGTGGCCAGAATGAATGGGTTAATTTTCAGCATGTTAGAGCCCCTAGGCTAGTGAAACGTTTTCATAATATCCTGATAAACCTAAATGGTTAGAATTGTCTTTTGTCTCCCAGCTTTTGCAGGGTTAATCCTTCTCTTTGGGAGGGGCAGCATGTCAGGTCCCCTTTTTGGGTGCCCTGCCATTCTGGTGGAGAGGGGAGGACGACATTCTGGAGGAGCATTCTTTGCACTTTCGCTTTGCTATAACCACATGGGAATTAGGGCAGGGGCTCGTGTGCAGACAGAGGACGGTCTCCTTCCCAGCCTGGTTCCAAGGTCACTGCGCCCAAAAGATGACCCATTATCTATCCTGTACCTCAGCGCTCTCAAAACAACTTTGCAGCACAGTATTGGCTGTTGGTGGACTGGTCAGGGGGGATGGGCTTTGAAGGGGGAAGAATAATTTGGTGCTTTGCGTTGGAATGTTAGATTCCACTTGACTTTGCTACAACCACTGTTTCTCAGTAAAAGTTCTCTTGATTAACCACATGGAGTCAAGAGTCCTATTTTCCTGAGAGGGACAGCTGGGACAGGTCCTTATAGGACGCTTGGAAGGTAGGTAAGATTCCACTTCAAACCAAAGATCTTTGCACATTGCATACAATAATAAGCTTTCTCCCATGTCTGGCTCCTTTGATGAGAAATTTGACTGTTTCAAATGAAGCTCATTCCATGGATTTGTATGATTTTTCCTGTGTTAATCTTTTTATTAGAACTAAGCGCACAATTCTTAATGAAGCTTGTTCCACATTCCATTTTCTCCTGTGTTGATCCCTTTATGACAAACATGCTGTAGTCATGAAAGCCTTTTTCAGGGCATTTATATGATCCCTCCCTCGTGTGGATACTTTGTTGGCAAATAAGGTCTCTGTTGACAATCAAGGTCTTTCCCCATTCTAGGCATTTATATGGGTTATCCCATGTGGATCCATGCATTTATATAGTCTCTCTCCTTTTATGAGAATTAAGCTTTCTTAGGAAAGCTCTTTTCACACTCAGTACATTTATATGGTTTCTCCCGTGTGGATTCTTTCATGATCAGTAAGATTTCCTTTCTGACTGAATTGTTTTCCACACTCCATACATTTATATGGTCTCTCACCAGTATGGATTCTTCTATGAGAGTTAAGTTGCCCTTTCTGGGCAAAGCTCTTTCCACACTCCAGGCATTTATACGGTTTATCCCCCGTGTGGATCCTTTGATGGCGAGTAAGATCTTTGTTCTCAAAAAAGCTCTTTCCACACTCCATGCATTTATATGGTCTCTCCCCAGTGTGGATTCTTTTATGAGAATTAAAATTTCCTTTCGAAATAAAGCTCTTTCCACACTCCATGCATTTATATGGTCTCTCCCCTGTGTGGATTCTTTTATGAGAATTAAGATTTTCTTTCGAAATAAAGCTCTTTCCACACTCCAGGCATTTATACGGTCTCTCCCCAGTGTGGATCCTTTGATGCATAGTAAGGTTTTTCCTCTCATAGAATCCTTTTCCACACTCCATGCAACTATATTGTTTCTCTCTGTGGATCTTCTCGTGGCGATTAAGATTACCCCTGAAATGGAAACTCTTTCCGCACTCTTTGCATTTATATGGTTTCACTCCTGTGTGAACCCTTTCATGATCTGTAAGATATCCTTTCTGAGTGAACTGCTTTCCACACTCCATGCATTTAAACGGTCTCTCCCCTGTGTGGGTCCTTTGATGGATGGTAAGTTCTTTTTTCTGAAAGAATCTCTTTCCACACTCACTGCAGCTATGTTTTTTCTCCCTTCTGTGGATCCTCTCATGGTGATCAAGAGTATTCCTGAAATTGAAGCTCCTTCCACTCTCTGTGCAATTATGTAGTTTCTCACCTGTGTCAATCCTTTTATAAAAATTAAGTTCTCCTATTGAAGCTAAGGCCTTTCCACACTCCAAGCATTTATACGGTCTCTCCCCAGTGTGGATCCTTTGATGGACAGTCATGTCTTTCCTCTCACAGAATCCTTTTTCACACTCTATGCAACTAAGTTGTTTCTCTTCTCTGTGGATCTTCTCATGGCGATTAAGATTACCTCTGAAACGGAAACTCTTTTCGCACGCTTTGCATTTATACGGTCTCTCCCCTGTGTGGATTCTTTGATGAGAAATAAGATTTCCTTTCAAAATAAAGCTCTTTTCACACTCCAGGCATTTAAACGGTCTCTCCCCTGTGTGGATTCTTTGATGAGAAATAAGATTTCCGTTCAAAATAAAGCTCTTTCCACACTCCTGGCATTTATATGGTCTCTCCTCTGTGTGGTTCCTTTGATGGATGGCAAGAGCTGTGTTCTCAAAGAATCCACACTCCTTGCAGCTATGTTTTTTCTCCCTTCTGTGGATTCGCTCATGCAAATCAAGAGTACTAAAACAGCTCTTTCCACATTGTAAGCATTTATATAGTTTCTCACCTGTGTGAATCCTTTTATGAAAATTAAGTTTTTCTATTAAAGCAAAGCTCTTTCCACATTCCTCGCAACTATATGGTTTCTCTGCTATTTGGCTCCTTTCATGACCATTAAGAGTAGCTTTGCTACTGAAGCTCTTTGCACATTTTCTGTATATTTTAGTCTCTCTGCTCAGTCTGGAATCCTTCCCCAACTTTACAATGGTATGTGGTTTGTGTTTCCTATAAGGCTTCTCAGGTAAAGTAACAGAAAAGGAATGATGAGGTATAGAGGATTCCTTCCCTCGACCTTCTGACTGGCTTCTCTGTCTTTTTGGATTTGCTTGGTCAAACATCATATCTACTTCATAGTTTGTTGCTTGCAACGGCATTAACCTCTCCTGCTTCTCATTTTCATTCTTCATTCCGTCACCTGCTTGGAAAGAAGAAAATAGCAATCCCTGTTGGAATTTAGAACTGTTAGGGAAGGGGAGATAATATTTTATGTGGTGAGGAGAACCAACACCCGCATTTTTCTGTATGGGATTTTGCTGAAATTGGCCGGTGGATCTCATATTTGAATAGCCAGATTTTTTTCTAGAAGAAAGAACTGGAGATTATCCACATATACTTTATACATCTGATTTTTGTAAGCTGACAGCAAAACCTTTCATTTCTGCAGCCGCTTGTGATCAGATAAAAGTTGTGGGTTCCATCATGCTCTGAACTATAAATGTAGCCTTATCAATTGCTGGGTGGCATTCTCTTCAGTCCATTTTAGAAAGAATATCATAGTTTTGCAGCTTTCTAAATTCTTTTTTGTTGTAATCTATTGCAATATACAGGCAAGAGATTTTAGAGTTGTTTTTGGAAAGCTTTTAAATGCTTTCTGAAACTGATTTAAAGTTTATGAAGTTAATTACAAAGATCATCTTGTATGTGAAAAATATGTTTTGTTTACATATGAATTGTAAAAGCAAACCTTGAAGGTTGATTACCAGAGCACAAGATGGCAACTTTAAAGGAATGTTTGATATTTGACATTTGAAGTTTTTCTACCTTTTATCTTTTTACTGGAATGAGGGTTACGAACGATAACCAACAAATCCCTCTGAAGAGAACTGACAAGGCTTCACTGGAATTACAAATGCGATTGGATGATACTATTTTAAATTGAAATATAAGAAATTTACTGGAGTCATTTCATGGAAATTACAAGTGGACTTGAAGCATAAGAATTTGAAGAAAAAAGGATTGTTTGGGATGGATTGTGTTTCTTGTAGAACTATTTAATGGGGTGATGAATTAGTTTTTCTATATCTGAGATTGGTAATGTTTAATAGTTATAAATTCCTTTTTTGCAAAGTTTAATTGTTAAAAGTGGGATGTGGAAGGAAAACTAAATGGAAATGGGGACTATATTAGTAACTACATGTCATTAGTTTTAGTTTTTTACTATATCTTTGCTAATTACCGTGTTTCCCCGAAAGTAAGACCCTGTTTTACTTTCTTTTGGGCTCTGAAGTAAGCACAAGGTTTTACTTTTGGGGAGGGCTTACTTTTTGCCGGTACCGGCACCAGTAGGCTGCGAGCGCGCGGGGTTGGGATGGGGCCTGTGCATGGGGTGGAGAAGCAATGCGGCGACAAGAGCATGGTGGTGGACCAGTTGCTTCCCTCCGCCTGCCAGACACCTGCCAAACCTGCGCAGGGTAAGGTTGCTGTGTGTGTGTGGGGGGAGTTGCATCCCTCTGCCTGCCAGACACCTGCCGAACCCGCGCAGGGTAAGGTTGCTGTGGGGGAGGGAGGGTGGAGTTGCTTCCCTCCGCCTGCCAGATACCTGCCAATCAATCAATCAATTCCAACTTCGTGAGATCTTTTTTTTTTTGCGAGAAGTTGGAATTGATTGATTCCCCCCCCCAACGTTAGGGTTGGGGGGCAGTGGGGGTTAGTTAATGTACGGTAGGCCTGGCAGCGGCATTGGGTGCAACATGCGAGGCGACAAACGGCCGCATCATGCCAAAACCAGCCGTTTACCTCCTCCTGCCCAATGTCGCTGCCATGAGGCCACGGAACAAGCCGGGTGGCGGTAGGGAACCAGTATAACAACACATGGGTCAGAAGAGGGGGAGGATCCGCCAGGCCTCATGGCAGTGGCATTGGGTGCGACGCACGAGGCAGCAAACGGCTACAGCCGGCAACAAACAGCCGCGTCGCACTGAAACCGGCCGTTTACCTCCTCCTGCCCAATGTCGCTGCCATGAGGCCGTGAAACAAGCCAGGTGGCGGCAAGGAAGCGGTATATGGGTACTGTGGGTCAGATCCCCCCTCCCCCATTGGCTTCGCCTCATCACAGGCAGACCGTTCGTGCAGGCCCTTAAGTAAGGCTTACTTTCGGGGGGAGGTTTACTTTCGGGGAAACACGGTAGTAAGAAGATCTAAATATTTAGAGATGAGTTAATAGTATATTGGGCGACATATGGAATGAAGAGTATTTTGGTTGTATTATAAGAGACAGCGATGAGTTGTTAACATTGTACATACATGCTGGAGATGAAGGGAAATTCATCACATAAGGAGTGTTTCTGAGCTTTGTAAATATTTATCTTTTTAACGTATTTTGAATTCCATTTGTGTATGTATTTTATCTGTTTAAGATAATCCTTAATAACTTATGTCAAAATAAACACCAGCTGTTAAGGAGGGGGTCGTCCTCTCAAAAGTATGCCTGTCTGAATCCAATTTGGAGATGTTGGGTGCAAATTGTTAGTTAGGAAATTCTGATGATATCCAAGGAATTTTTTAAGCTGGGAACCACAATAAGACTTTGCTGTTGATTTGACAATCTGGGTTATTTCCTAAAGTTGTGGTGAGCATTTCTAACAAGGCCTTAAGTACAGATGATCATCTTAAGCAATTTGAGTGCATGATCTTCCCTGTTTACTTATGACTGAAATAACTTTCCCCAATTAATAAAACCCAGAGTAAAGTGGGGCCTTACCCAGGGCAGCCATATTCCTAAAAGCCTCCAGCGAGACTTCTTTGCACAAGGCTTTCTGGCCAGAATCCAGCAGCGCCCACTCCTCTTCTGTGAAGTCCACAGTGACCTCCTCAAAGGCATCCAAGCCCTAGAATGAGAATGTTCTTTAATAGACAATCCCAAAAAACGTGTGCATTTTATCTTACTGCACAAAACAGCTTTGCAAGAATGAAATGAGCATTTTCTTGTTGAATAAAAAGTCCTTGTAGCTGTAAATTCTCCAGTGCCCCTCTCCCTAATAGCTGGTGCTTTAAGTACACAAAACATGACTGCATCCAAGTTTTTGAACGGCAACTCCTTGGGGAGTCTCCTGTTGGGTTAGAATAACTTAGCAAGGATTTGGGGAACCGTTTTCACTGGCTCACTTGACTCACTTCACTCCATTCTTCAATGAATGGAGATCACTCGGGAGGATACTGTGTTCAATTACACATAGACTCAACATTTGGCTATACTGTAGAAGCAGCTCATGAATAGAGGGAGCCTGAACTCTGCTGCTCTCATAATAAACTATAGGTACCTGCTGTAGTGGCCCAAGTTGGATCCTCCTGAAAAGCAGCCCTTGAGAAGGACTGCATCGATTTCCTCTTTCCTGGAGCTCTGTTGAGATCTCTCCTGTGAATGGCTCCTGCATCTGAAAAAGAAGCCTGGTTTATGACCCACATTCAAAGGACTGTAACCATGTTACTTCGGTTGCCTTACCTTTGGAATCCCCCAACCCAAGTCAAAGTGAGAGAACTCAGGGATTCTTATTTGAAGCTGGCTGCTATTTCTGGGTAAATGTCTGTTATGTTTGTGAAATGTTTCATTGCCTATCTTTATTTCCTCTTTTCATTCTGATCAGGACTTGCTTGCATCTTTTCCCCTTTTCTTGATAGCTGTGGCCTTTCCTCCTTTGTGGATGCAGCTATGCCTGTTCTATGTCTTACTCCAGGAATCTTTTCCTTTAGATTTACAAAACTTTGCCTCTTCCGAGTGGGAAGGAATTGATCTTCCCTTCCTTTTGGCTTCTTTATGCCTCTTGCAGTATATGTAAAATGTTTAAATGTGTGTTATGTGTAACCTTTGAGAGCAAGCAACTAAATTTCATTTTTAATGAGTACCGTTGTGCCCACAGTAAAAAAATGACAATCATCACAGCCATTGTCTATCCACCGCGGAATAAAGGCCTCTTCCGCATGTTTCCAACCAAATATAAACATACCAACATAGGTTCTCTAGATGTATGTTCCCAGTGACTGTAAAGAAGAGAAGCAGGCAAGTACGGTAAGACTTTAAAGTAAGATGTGCTATGTCATTAATGAGAATGAGTCATTTGAAGAATATCAGCTGAAATGGAACAAATAAATCCTCCATTCATTCATGTATTAAAAAGGAAACAAAGGGAGTGCAAAGAAAGGATTCTGGCTTCCTCTCTCGAACTCTTGGACTCTCTTGCAGCCCTGAGGGTGAATTTGTCTTTCCTCCCATGGAATTATCTCCAAGAGGAAAGCGAAGCATTTGCTTCAAGAACAAGTAAGTTCTCAAAGTATTAAGAGTTCCAAGAATTGCAGACATCTTTCTTATTAATGTCTCTTATTTTTTATAGTCTGCTAAATATATCAGCGGCTCATGCATTCCCTCACTTTGGTTAACTTTTCTCACCTGCCGCCCCTTTCCCGGCTCCAGGGTGGCTGCGGGACCGAGCAGGAATCCTTCAGCCAGGGCCACCGCCTGGGCGCAGCTCTCCGCTTCGCACTCCCGCAGCCAGCCCGCCAGCTCCGGGGGCAGCAGTGCCAGCAGCTGCTCCAGCACCAATCGGTCCAGCATCTCGGCTTTGCTGCTCCGCTCGGGCCGCAGCCACCCACGGCATAGCCGGTGCAGGCGGCTGCAAATCGCCCGGGGCTCCTCTGCCTCCTGGAGGCGGCAGCTGCGGAAACGCCGGCGCTCATCCTCGGAGTTGCGGGGCTCCTCGGGTAGGCCGCTCGGGCCGCCGCTCCCCGCCTGAAGGGCCGCGGGGGCTGCTGCTGCTGCTCCCGCCCCCGGAGACCCTCGGGCCTCCATTCGGTCTCCGGGTTCAGCGTCGCCCAAGGCCTCTTTCAATCATGGCAGAGCCTCCGCCACCGATCCTCTCCCTATCGGTCCTTTCCCGGTTTCAGGGGGAGAGAAGAAGGGCTCAGCTTCCTCAGAGCTTCTGCGCCACAGCAGAGCAGCTACAGATAGTTCCCGCCAAAATTTCTCGCGCCGTTCTGACCTCACAAAGCGCTTCTTCCTAGAGAGGTAAAACGCGTTTCCTCCCTTTGACGAGAGAGCTGCCCCTCCCCCCCCGTAAAAGCGAAAGCGTGGCCTCTCCTGCCGTATGTACTGCAGGCCGTAGTTTCTTCTGCGCATGCTCCGTCCCATGGTGACGTCCAATACTCGAACTTCTGCGTTGGGAAGGACAGAGGGAGAAGTGAGATGGGAGAGGAGGTCGGGGATGATGGGCACGGCGGGGCTGAAATAAAGAAGGCGACCTTTGGATCAAAGCTGTTTTCCTGAATATCTTGAAATTGTGGATGTGCTCCTCGGACATGGGGAAGAAGTGGGAGAGGAAGACTTGGTGGAGCTCTGGAAATTAGAGAGATGAACAGAGCAGCCCCAAGGCAAGCATCCAGCCTGTAAATTTATTCTTTTATTATTAAATAAGTAAGCAAGTAAATACTCTGCAGATGCCTTCTGGCGGTTTATTTGACCTCCTTGTTGTCTTAATTGTATTCCTGTGGTGACACTCAGTGAAGGCAGGACAAGAAGCAACGGATGGAAACTAATCAAGGAGAGAAGCAACCTAGAACTAAGGAGAAAACTTCCTGACAGTTAGAACAATTAACCAGTGAACAACCTGCCTCCAGAAGCGGTGAATGCTCCAACACTGGAAGTTTTTAAGAAGAGACTGGACAGCCATTTGTCCGAAATGGTGTACGGTTTCCTGCCTGAGCAGGGGGTTGGACTTGATGACCTCCAAGGTCCCTTCCAACTTTATTATTATTATTATTATTATTATTATTATTATTATTATTATTATTATTATTATTATTATTATTATTATTATTATTATTATTATTATTAACAACAACAAAACAACAACAACAACAACAACAACAACAATAATAATAATAATAATCCTTTTTCTCTGGAGCCGAGTCTGTCCTTTATTTACTTTAGTTGGTTTTCTATTTCTATTCTATCCAAATCTCATTTTTTTTTATCTTCACCTTTTCGGTTTGGTTGTTTGTGGCTCGTTGATTCCTGAAGAGTTGATCAGGTTTCCAGTGGCTGTACAAGTTTTTTTTAAAAAGGACACCGACTCCCTGGGCTGGTTTTACTCCCACCTCTGTTTTAAGTGTCAGATTGTCAGACAATCTGGGCTGGACAATTAAGATTAAGATAACCTTTATTGTCATTTTTTACTGTGGGCACACTGGCACATATAAAATATGAAATTCTGTTGCCTGCTCTCAAAAATGTACACATACATAACACACATATAGACATGCTATATGCATACATATGTATATGCATACAATACCTGGGCTGGGTTTGCCCCACAGCTGTGTTTAAATTGCAGGTTCAGTACTGCTAGCCACGATGATGGATTCCGATAAGGGGAGAAAAGAATACACAGAAGAGAATGGCAGGAGGATTACAGATAAAAAAAGAGTTTATTAATAAAGTGCCAAGATTTGTAACATCAAAGAGTTTCTTCCCTGACATCCTTCAGAAAGCTTCAGTGGTGAGATGTAATTTGCCATGGCACTGCTCACAAAGGGGTTGCCTGTATGGGGCAGATCTCATATCCCTTCAGTCTCCCCCCCCCTCTAGAAATGCCCCCCCTCAGAAAAAGCAAACAAAATGGCTTTAGCTAAATCTTCAGAGGAAAAGAAAGAAAAAGACCAGACAGGGAGACAGTAGGAAACAGAAAGAAAATCTCATATTACTGCAATCTGGTAGCCTTGTTAACCTCCTGGAAGGGAGGCATAAGTAGTTGGCTATGAACCCAAGGTCATGCCAGGGTGGTTGAGAGTTTGCTGTTGATGGTTTGCAAGGAAGCAAAGAGATGGACCACAAAGGAAATTAAATAGGAAGGACTGCTTGTCTAACCAATCCTCAGACAAGGAAGCAGCCTAACCATATATAGACCAAGGGGAAAAAAGATGACACCCCTTACCTTTGTTCAAAGTCACATTTGGAGTAGGTAGAAGCTCTGCTTCTTAAGCAGCTAAATGCTGAGATTTAAAGGCTTGACATTTCAGGAGAGGAGCATAATTTGCTCATGGAGCACAAAACAACCCCCCTTCGTCAACAAAATTGGTTAATGGAATCAAGTCTTTTGATCTTTCAAAAGTAAGGACAGTGGTACAGGTAGTTCTCGACTTTCAACCACAATTGAGCCCACACTTGGAATACTGCATCCAGTTTTGGTCACCACGATGTAAAAAAGATGTTGAGACTCTAGAAAGAGCACAGAGAAGAGCAACAAAGATGATTAGGGGACTGGAGGCTAAAACATATAAGGAACGGTTGCTGGAATTGGGTATGTCTAGTTCAGGGGTAGGCAACCTTGGCTCTTTTATGACTCGTGGACTTCAACTCCCAGAATTCCTGAGCCAGCCATGCTGAGGGGAAAGGGAGAGGTTTCGAAGCTGAGCCATGCTGGCTCAGGAATTCTGGGAGTTGAAGTCCACGAGTCATAAAAGAGCCAAGGTTGCCTACCCCTGGTCTAGTTTAATGAAGAGAGGGACGAGAGGGGACATGATAGCAACTCTTCCAATATCTCAGGGGCTGCCCCAAAGAAGAGGGAGTCAAGCGATTTTCCAAAGCACCTGAAGGCAGGACAAGAAGCAACGGATGGAAACTAATCAAGGAGAGAAGCAACCTAGAACCAAGGAGAAACTTCCTGACAGAACAATTAACCAGTGGAACAACCTGCCTCCAGAAGTGGTGAATGCTCCAACACTGGAAGTTTTTAAGAAGAGGCTTGACAGCCATTTGTCCGAAATGGTATAGGGTTTCCTGCCTGAGTAGGGGGTTGGACTAGATGACCTCCAAGGTCCCTTCCAACTTTATTATTATTATTATTATTATTATTATTATTATTATTATTATTATTATTATTATTATTATTATTATTATTATTATTAAGTTTTTTTTGTCTCCTCTCTGTGAATCCTCTCATGGCAATTAAGATTACCCCTGAAACAAAAGCTCTTTCCACACTCGATATATTTATAGGGTCTCTCCCTTGTGTGGATTATTTTATGAGAAGTTGTTCTTTCTGAATAAGGCACTTTCCAGGCATTTATATGGGGTTTTCCCTTTTGCAGTGAAAGTGATTTAATCTGACATACTGGATTTGTATTGTAAGTACTTTGTATTTTACTAGTTTTTAAAAGTACTCCGTTGCTTCATTTTATTTTTGTATACATCTCTGTCCTTTTTTACTTGAAAAGACAGGAACTTTCCCCTTTCAAACATTTTTTTACTATGAGAACATTTATCTCTGCTTCTTTTGCAGTTAACTTTGTTATTGAATACATACTCTGTTTTCCCTTGAGAAGGAACTGTCTAGAGTCTGCCATGAAGGAGGGATTTGGATTATATTAAAATTAAAGTAACAATAAATTAAGGACTTTAGATTTTACATATTATATATTTTCTACAATGCCCCCAAAGAATGATATAAAAGAAAGACGGGAGTCAGGTGATTTTAATGCTAAAACCTTCTTGGAAATTTTTGAAAAAAATATTTCTTAACTTTCAAATTTTAAATGAAAAACTAGATAAAAGGTTCAATGAATTAGTAAGAGTTTTAAATCAACCTAAAGAAGACATCCTGATACAGGTAACAGCAGTTAAACCAGACATGAAACTGAGAGCCTCGTTAAAGGTGGCTGATGGGACCATTCATTTAAAAGATTCCGTTATAACAGATGACAGAAAGGATGAATGAAGAACTGGATTTTCTTAAGAAAGCTGATGGAGTTTATGGAATAGACTTACTATATGCAACCAGAAGACAACTCTCAAGAGACAGCACATTTCAACCTGCAGGAAAAATCTATTGAACAATAAGTGCTGTGGAGATATTTTCAACAGTAATCTGTGATTTGGGGGAGTGAGGTACAGTGATTTGAAAAGATCCATTATAATTTTAAGGAAAACTAAAGACAATAAACGAAGAAATTATCTTTACTGTCAAGAATCAATCATAGGCATTCAATCCTGAATGGATCAGGGTGTCTTTCTTCTGGTTATTAATGTTTCCATATCTCTTTCGGGTTCTGCCATTTTCCGGGGAGGGAGGGGGGGCTATCGGGATGCTACAGTGTATTTCCCTTTGCTTGGCTTTCGCTTTGTTCTTACTCTATCCTCTTTGAAGTATATTCCTCAGGGATGAGAATGGAATGTGCCTCTGGCCATCTGCCTTATCTCTGGGAGGGGAGATGAAGCCGCAGAGACCTGACAGCCTTGAGAGCTGCCTTATCAGTCTGTTCCCACAACAATTTCACACCTATGGATTGGCCTGTTTGAACTAGCTGGATGGACAGTTGGGGTGGGGTTTTTAATGCTTCCTTTAAACTATTGTTTCGCGTGGGAATTTCTCAGATTGTGCCTTCTGTTCCTGCTGTCAACACCTTCCAATAAAAGTTCCTGTTGAAAGGATGCACACTTCAAGAATTCTGCTTTCTTGGGAGATTTAATTGAGTCAGGTCCTTACATTAGGCCGGATCTGCAAAGTGGTCAACCCGGAGGGAAAACCCCTACCGTGGGACCATGCAAAACGATGTCGTTCGCTTCTCAGCCTTTGCCACGTGTTTGTGGGACTATCAGTAAAAAAAAAAAAGTTCCATCAGACTTTCTAACTTCTTGAGATCTCGTGAGAAGTTAGAAAGTCTGATGAAACTTTTTTTTTTTACCGATAGTTCCACAAACAAGCGGTGAAGGCTGAGAAGCGAACAGAGAAACAATGCAGCTAAAAGGCAGGTTAGTAAAAAAAACGCTTGGGGGAGATGAGGACATCTGGGCGGGGGTGGGCGCGGCAACCTTACCCTGCACGGCTTCAGCAGGTGTCTGGCAGGGGGAGGGAAGCAACTGGTCTACCACCATGCTAGCGCCGCCACGTTGCTTCTCCACCCCATGCACAGGCCCCGCCCCACCCCTCGCACGGAGCGCCCTCCTGCCACTCCCCACCCCCACACGGCACCTTCTTTCCAGCTCTGATGCGTCACTTCCTCTGCCACTGTGTGGGAGTAAAAATAAAGTTCAATCAATTCCAACTTTGCAAGATCTTTTTTTTCCCACGAGAAGTTGAAATTGATTGATTGATTGAACTTTTTTTTTTTTGGCCATTGCGGTGGAGGCCTAAAGCGAAAAGGTTTTATAAAACCCAGCTTGCCCGGGGAAATTTTGATGCAGGTTGCTCATGGACGGGACTGAAGGCCCAGGACTGGGGCGACGGCCCACATGCCCACAGAGAGGGCTCTGTGTGCCACCTGTGGCACACGTGCCATAGGTTCGCCACCACGGGTATAAGGTCTACTGCCTAAGCAGGAGGTTGGACTAGAAGACTTCCAAGATCCCTTCCAATTCTGTTATTCTATTATAGACGTTTATATGGACCTGTTTTAGAAGAAGGGAAAATTACTACTGTTTAAATACATCAATATTCAACCAGGGGCCACTCCAAGGGTGTGCTGTCCAGGAACTGGGAGTGAGCTTAGGAGGTTGGAACACACCACTGACACTACACCGGGAGGGGGTGGGGTGGCATCTTCTACAGTTAACAGCCTGTCCTCTGGCTCCCATAGCATCACTTGCCTATCACCAATCTAATGCACTATCCTGCCCCGTGATCCGCAAGTTGATCATCCCTCCACTCCCCGACCTTCCTGGATCCCTGGGATTTCTTTCTCCCCAGATCCTCTTCGAAATGCAGATGTGGTTCTGGGACACATGGAAGAAGGGGGAGGGGGAAGAGATTTGAGGAAGGGTGCTGGAAATGTGAGAAATGGAAAGTCCCAGGACAGGGCCCAGCAAGTAAATTTATTCATTTATTACTAGATAAATAAATGCTTCGAGGAGTCCATTAGGCTAGGGGGGGGGGGTTTGTCCTGTTTGTTGTCTTATTTCTGTTTCCCTATGGCGATTTTATGGCTTCCTTTTTCTAGAGTACAATCTGCCTTTTACCTGTTTAGTTTCCATTTTCTATTTCTGGTCTGTGCAAATCTTGACTTTTTATTCACCTTTTCTGCTTGGCTGTGCCTGGCTAGTTGATTCCTCTTCACGAGTTGTTTTCCAAGGGATTATACAAAAAAAAAAAAACCTGAACAGAAATGGGTTTTCCTCCTACGTGGACTGAAACATGGCACTCAGTATTACTGGCCGTGACAACTGGGTCACATATTGAAAAAAGAAAACACGGAGACAGTGGGTCAAAAGTTAACCAATTAACTTGCCATGGCAACTGCTGAACAAGACTTTTCCTTTGAGAAGCTGATGTGATAGCCGCTCACTCTTTCCCACGTCCCAAGGAATACTCACCCTGGCCAGAAGGGAAATCACAAGATTTCTGTAGCTAAATCTTAACAAGAAAGAAAAAATGCAACTAATAAACAGTAGAGAGCACACACGGAAAGCCACTTACCAGTATTAGTGCAAGCTTTAAGCCTATGGAGAAGTGAGTTGGCCACAATGAGTTTTAAGCTTAGGGCCAGAGCTTGGGTGTTAGTGGCTGGCCGTTAGCCAGCAAATGGTGCACTGCACAGGAAAATAAATAGAAATAGCTACTTGTCTAACCAGCCATTTTTCAGGTGTTAATTAAAAATGGTATGTCACTCTGAGGACACTCTTACAAAGAAGAGTAACCTTAGAGCAGGAGACCACAATGTCAAGTCCAACCTTAGGCATGAAAGCCAATCACTCTCTCTCAGCCCAACCCACCTAACAGGGTTATTGTGGGGATAAAGAGGAGAAAGTTATGTTAGATATGTTCACCACCTTGAATTATTTGTAAAAATGTTGGGATACAAATAAATAAAAATAAAAAACTAACCCATTAATCAGCAGTGACTCTTGGAAAGTGAAGGGAAGGTGGCAGCACTTGGTGGTTCTATTTTGAGAAGGAAAATGTGGGGTAGGAGATATTCTTGGCTATGAAAATAATGCCATTTCTTCTTTATCACATCCTGAGTAATAAACTGTGTGATCTTCTATCTCAAAGTGTCCAACTCCAGTCTATTTCAATTTACTGAAGTCGAAAATATCAAGTGTTTTTGAAATATACTTTTTATTGAAAGTTTTAAAAACAACAATAGAAACTGTTTTAGAACAGAAAAGGGGGAGAAATAACAGAAAAAGCTGAAAGTGTTATAAGAAAATAGAAGTAGGAAAAAAGAAAAATATATAATGTTCTTCACAGGTTGTAAGTACAATTATATTGTAACCTTTATCTTTTCAAGTTACAGCATTACGCTGTTTCTTCTATGTATCTGTCTAATCATCAAAACCATAAATCACAAAGTCATTTTTAATTTTTCTTTAGGCAAACAGCATAAATGGTTTCCAGTGTTTTGTTGCTTCATCTTTTACTGCATTGAGCTTTTCTATATTCAGTGTTCCAGTTCCCACTGGAACTTTACTGTTTTGGATTTTCTTTTCCTGTATAACATCAGCAACTAGATGCCCCAGGGATTTAATCTAGCACAGGGGTCTTCAAACGTGGCCCTTTTATGACTTGTGGACTTCAACTCCCAGAATTCCTCAGCCAGCATGCCTCTAGCAATTCCTCAAAGAAAGCTCTTTCCACACTCCGTGCATTTATAAGGTTCCACTCCTATGTGAATCATTTTCATTCATTCATTCATTCATTCTTCATATTTATTATAGTTGATCATCTCCCAAAACATGACACTGGGTGGCATACAATGAAAAACATTCTACGATTTAAAAAAAAAAAAATTACTAAGACTAGGAAAAAAGATTCAATATGATAAGGAATGCCATAACCTCACTGGTTCAACAGTTCTTTGAGATTCCTGAAATCTGTTGACATAGCCATGTTGTTTTGAGGGACTTCCAGAAAGATATCAAGGATGGGTGCCAGGGCAGAGAAGGCCCATTTCTTTGGTCCCACATGTAACTCCTTAACAGAGAGGACCCGCAACACACATCTTCTGCCAGAAGGGGTCCCTCATGTATCACAGCTTCTTGCCCTGAAAGCCTTTAAAGATCAAAAACAGCACCTTGAATTGGACTTGGAATCAAAGTGGCAATCGAGCTGGAAGGGACCTTTGAGGTCTTCTAGTCCAACCCCCTGCTCAACAGGAGGCCCTATACCATTTCGGATAAGTGACTGTCCAGTCTCTTCTTAAAAACCTCCAGTGATGAAACATGTGCAACTGGAGATCATGACACCAGATCGCTGCAACCATCATAAATACATGCCAGTAGGCGTGCTGAAATTTTGATCACATGATCATGGGGATGCTGTAACAGTTATAAGTGTGAAAACTGGTCTAAGTCACTTTTTTCATTTTGTTTCATTTTTTTCACTCTAACTTTGAATGCTCACTAAACAAACACAGGACTAACTTTATATGTTCTATCCACAGTATGGATTCTTTTGAGATTTAATTTGTCCTTCCTAAGTAAAGCTCTTTCCACACTCCAGTTTATTCCTTGTGTGGATCTTCTGATGTTGAACCAATTGAGTTTGTATTGAAGCCCTTTCCACACTCTTTGCATTTATACAATATCTCTGCTGTAGGGATCCTTTGATGGATAATAAGGTCTTTCCTCTCATAGAATCCATTTCCACACTCCCTGGAGGAATGTTTTTTCTCCCCTCCTTGCATCCTCTCATAGCGACTAAGAGAACTTTTGAAAGCCTGTTCCACACAATGCATTTCTAGAAGCTCTCCCGTGTGTATTATTTGGTGCACAGTAAGGTCTCTCCTCTCATAGAATCCTTTTCCATACACTATTCAGTTATGCTGTTTCTCCCCTCTGTGAATCCTCTCATGGCGATTAAGATTACTTCTGAAACGGAAGCTCTTTCCACACTCTGTGCATTTATACGGTTTCACCCCTGTGTGAATCCTTCCATGATCAGAAAGAGACCTTTTCTGAGCGAACTGCTTTCCACACTCCATGCATTTATATGGTCTCTCCCCTGTGTGGACTCTCTTATGATAATTAAGATTTGCCTTCGAAATAAGGCTTTTTCCACACTCCAGGCATTTATACGGTCTCTCCCCTGTGTGGTTCCTTTGATGGATGGCAAGTTCTCTTTTCTGAAAGAATCTCTTTCCACACTCACTGCAGCTATGTTTTTTCTCCCTTCTGTGGATCCCCTCATGGCCATCAAGAGTGTTCATGAAATTGAAGCTCCTGCCACTCTCTATGCAATTATGTAGTTTCTCACCTGTGTGAATCCTTTTATGAAAATTAAGTGTTCCTATTAAAGCAAAGGCCTTTCCACATTCCTCGCAACTATATGGTTTCTTCCTTGTGTGGATCCTTTGATAGATAGTATGGTCTTTCCTTTCACATAATTCTTTTCCACACTCCATGCAACTATGCTGTTTCTCCCCTCTGTGGATCTTCTCATGGCGATTAAGATTACGACTGAAACGGAAGCTCTTTCCGCACTCTGTGCATTTATATGGTTTCACTCCTATGTGAACCCGTTCATGATCTGTAAGATATCCTTTCTGAGTGAACCGCTTTCCACACTCCAAGCATTTATATGGTCTCTCCCCTGTGTGGATTCTTTTATGAGAATTAAGATTTCCTTTTGAAATAAAGCTCTTGCCACACTCCAGGCATTTATACGGTCTCTCCCCTGTGTGGTTCCTTTGATGGATGGTAAGTTCTCTTTTCTGAAAGAATCTCTTTCCACACTCGCTGCAGGTATGTTTTTTATCCATTCTGTGGATCCTCTCATGGTGATCAAGAGTATTTCTGAAATTGAAGCTTTCACTCTCTATGGAATTATGTAGTTTCTCACCTGTGTGAATCCTTTTATGACAATTAAGTGTTCCCATTAAAGCAAAGGCCTTTCCACACTCCAAGCATTTATACGGTCTCTCCCCAGTGTGGATCCTTTGATGGACAGTAAGGTCTTTCCTCTCATAGAATCCTTTTCCACACTCCATGCAACTATGTTGTTTTTCCCCTCTGTGGATCTTCTCGTGGCGATTAAGATTACCCCTGAAACGGAAACTCTTTCCACACACTGTGCATTTATACGGTTTCACTCCTGTGTGAACCCTTTCATGATCTGTAAGATATCCTTTCTGAGTGAACTGCTTTCCGCACTCCATGCATTTGTATGGTCTCTCCCCTGTGTGGATTCTGTTATGAGAATTAAGATTTCCTTTTGAAATAAAGCTCTTGCCACACTCCAGGCAGTTATATGGTCTCTCCCCTGTGTGGTTCCTTTGATGGATGGTAAGGGCACCCTTGTTAAAGAATTGCTTTCCACACTCCGTGCAGCTATGTTTTTTCTCCCCTCTGTGGATCCTCTCATGTAAATCAAGAGTACTCCAGAAACAGAAGCTCTTTCCACACTGTATGCATGCAAATAATTTCTCACCTGTGTGAATCCTTTTATGAAAATTAAGTTTTCCTATTAAAGCAAAGCTCTTTCCATATTCCTCGCAACTATATGGTTTCTCTGCTATTTGGCTCCTTTCATGGCCATTAAGAGTAACTTTGCTACTAAAGCTCTTTCCACATTTTCTGTATATTTTAGTCTCGCTGCTCAGTTTGGAATCTTTTCCCAACTTTACAATGGTATGTGGTTTGTGTTTCCTATAACATTTCTCAGGTAAAGTAACAGAAAAGGAATTACAAGGTGTAGAGGGTTCCTGCCCTCGACCTTCTGACTGGCTTCTCTCTTTTCTTTTTGGATTTGCTTGGTGGTCAAACATCATTTCTACTTCATAGTTTGTTGTTTGCAGCATTAACCTCTCCTGCTCCTCATTCTCTTTCTTCATTCCGTCACCTGTTTGGAAAGAAGAAAATAGCAATTCCTGTTGGAATTTAGAACTGTTAGGGAAGGGGAGATAATGTTTTATGTGGTGAGGAGAACCAACACCCCCATTTTTCTGATTTTGCTGAAACTGGCCAGTGGATCTCAGGTTTGAATAGCCATTTTTTTTTCTAGAATGAACTGAAGATTGTCCAAATATACTTTATACATCTGATTTTTGTAAGCTGACAGCAAAACCTTTCATTTCTGCAGCCACTTGTGTTCAACTAAATGTTGTGGGTTCCATCATGCTCTGAATCATAAATGCAGCCTTATCAATTGCTGGGTAGCATTCTCTTCAGTTCATTTGAGAAAGAATATCATAGCTTTGCAGCTTTCTAAATTCTTTATTTTTTGTAATCTATTGCAATATACAGACAAGAGATTATTTTAGAGTTGTTTTTGGAACGCTTTTAAATGCTTTGTGAAACTGATTTAAAGCTTATGAAGTTAATTAGAAAGAACATCTGGTATGGGAAAAATCTGTCTTATTTACGTATGAATTTGACTTATTTGAAGTTTTTGATCCTTGTATCTTTTTATTGGAATCAGGGGTTACGAACAAAAACCAAATCCCTCTGAAGACAAGGCTTCACTAGAATTACAAATGCAATTGGATGATACCATTTTAAATTAAAATATAAGAGATTTATTCAAGTCATTTCAGGGAAATTACAAGTGGACTTGAAGCGTAAGAATTTGAAGAGAAGGGAAAAGGATTGTTTGGAATGGATAGTGTTTCATGTAGAAATCTTTAATGGGGTGATGAATTAATTTTACTATATGTGAACAAGACATTATATAAGGGATTGGTAACGTTTAATAGTTTTAAATTCCTTTTTTGCAAAGTTTGTTAAAAGAGGGATGTGCAAGATAGACTAAAAAGAAATGGGGACTATATTAGTAACTACTTATGTCATTAGTTTATTTTTAATTATATCTGCTAATTAGTAAGATCTAAAGATTTAGTTTATAGAATATTGGGCGACGTATGGAATGAAGAGTGTTTTGATTATATTATAAGAGACAGCAATGAGTTGTTAACATTGTACATACATGCTGGAGATGAAGGGGGAATTTTCATATACGTACTCATACACAAGGGGGGTTTTCTGCGTTTTGTAAATTTTCTTTTTAATGTATTTTGAATTCCATTTGTGTATGTATTTTATCTGTTTAAGATAATCCTTAATAAATTATGTCAAAATAAACACCAGCTGTTAAGGAGGGGGGGTCTTCTCTCAAAAGTATACCTGTCTGCATTACAGGTATGCCATCAGCCATGAATCCAACTTGGAGGTGTTGGGTGCAAATTGTTAGCTAGGAAATTCTGACATCCAAGGAATTATTTAAGCTGGGAACCTCAATAAGACTTTGCTGTTGATTAGACAATGTGGGCCATTTCCTAAAGCCATGGTGAACATTTATAAAAAGGCCTTAAGTAGAGATGATCACCTGAGTGCATGATCTTCCCTGTTTACCTATGACTGAAATAACTTTCCCCAATTAATGGAACCCAGAGCAAAGTGGGGCCTTACCCAGGGCAGCCATATTCCTAAAAGCCTCCAGTGAGACTTCTTTGCACAAGGCTCTCTGGCCAGAATCCAGCAGCACCCACTCCTCTTCTGTGAAGTCCACTGTGACCTCTTCAAAGGGATCAAAGCCCTAGAATGAGAATGTTCTTTAATAGATAATCCCAGAAAAGACCTGTGCATTTTCTCTCTTAGTGCACAAAACAGCTTTGCAAGAATGAGCATTTTCTTGGAGAATAAAAAGTCCTTGTGGCTGTAAATTCTCCAGTGCCCTTCTCCTTAATAGCTGGTGCTCTATGTGCACAAAACATGACTGCATCCAAGTTTTTGAATGGCAATAGCACTCATTGGGGAGCCTCCTGGTGGTTTACAATAACTTAGCAAGAAGTTGGGGAACCGATTCCACTGGCTCACTTGACTTGGGGAGCAAATTCTACATTCTTTACAAAACAGCACACATCCACTAGGAATTTCTTCTCTTTCAACATGTTAGAAATGAGCCTTGAAATCTTAAGGCACTTGAATAACATTCTTACTGTTGCAGTCATTTAGTGAACTTCGGGGCTTTTTCATGAAAATCTGTGCTTAAGACATAGTATTTGTGAAGCAGTTATTATGCTATTCAATAGTTTCATGAGTTGGGTAATCTCAACTCATGAGATTACTTTAACTGGTTTTCTGATTCCTCTTTGAAGTATTACAAAATATTAAGCAAGCAAAATACATTGCCTAATTGTAGACTTTGAGGCTATAATCTCTGGTATGTATCTCCAAAATGATCTTGAAAGTTCAATGAATGAGGCTCACTGGGGAGGATACGGTGTTCAACTACACATAGACTCAGCATTTGGTTATATTGTAGAAAGAGGTCAGGAACAGAGGGAGCTTGAACTCTGCAGCTCTCATAATAAACTATAGTTACCTGTTGCAGTGGCCCAAGTTGGATCCTTCTGAAAAGCAGCCCTTGAGAAGGACTGCATTGATTTCCTTTTTCCTGGAGCTCTGCTGAGATCTCTCCTGTGAAGGGCTCCTGCATCTGAAAAAGAAGCCTGGTTTATGACCCACATTAAAAGGACTGTAACCATGTTACTTTGGTTGCCTTACCTTTGGAATCCCCCAACCCAAGTCAAAGTGAGAGAACTCGGGGATTCTGATTTGAAGGTAGCTATTTCTGGGTAAATGTGTGCTATGTTTGTGAAATGTTTCATTGCCTATCTTTATTTCCTCTTTTCATTCTGATCAGGACTTGCTTGCATCTTTTCCCCTTTTCTTGATAGCTGTGGCCTTTCCTCCTTTGTGGATGCAGCTATGCCTGTTCTATGTCTTACTCCAGGAATCTTTTCCTTTAGATTTAGAAAGCTTTGCCTCTTGAGTGGGAAGGAATTGATCTTCCCTTCCTTTTGGCTTCTTTATACCTCTTGCAGTGGAGAGACTGCCAATCTGGCAATTCAGACAGACTTTGGGATAAACACCGAGGTGGTTTTGTGAGGGAGACGCACACTCAAGTCTCTTTGTAGGGAGTGAGAAACATTTTACATGATGCTTGTTCAGTCTGGCTTTTCAACCACTCCCAACATCATTCCCATATATTACACTATACCATTATCATCCTCATCCTCATTTTAGCCATTGTATATCCACTGCAGGACGAAGGCCTGTTCCGCATGTTTCCAACCAAATATAAACATACCAACATAGGTTCTCTAGATGTATGTTCCCAGTGACTGTAAAGAAGAGAAGCAGGCAAGTACGGTAAGACTTTAAAGTAAGATGTGCTATGTCATTAATGAGAATGAGTCATTTGAAGAATATCAGCTGAAATGGAACAAATAAATCCTCCATTCATTCATGTATTAAAAAGGAAACAAAGGGAGTGCAAAGAAAGGATTCTGGCTTCCTCTCTCAAACTCTTAGACTCTCTTGCAGCCCTGAGGGTGAATTTGTCTTTCCTCCCATGGAATTATCTCCAAGAGGAAAACAAAGCAACAAGAAAAAGTAACTTCTCAAAGTATTAAGAGTTCCAAGAATTGCAGACATCTTTCTTATTAATGTCTCTTATTTTTTATAGAGTCTGCTAAATATATCAGCAGCTCATGCATTCCCTAACGGTTAATTTTTCTCACCTGCCGCCCCAGGGTGGCTGCGGGACCGAGCAGGAATCCTTCAGCCAGGGCCACCGCCTGCGAGCAGCTCTCCGCTCCGCACTCCCGCAGCCAGCCCGCCAGCTCCGGGGGCAGCAGCGCCAGCAGCTGCTCCAGCACCACCAGGTCCAGCATCTTGGCTTTGCTGCTCCGCTCGGGCCGCAGCCACCCACGGCATAGCCGGTGCAGGCGGCTGCACAGCGCCCGGGGCCCCTCGTCCTCCCGGGAGCGGCAGCTGCGGAAGCACCGGCGCTCAGCCTCGGAGCTGCGGGGTCCCTCGGGGAGACCTCTCGGGCTGCGGTTTTCCCCAGACTCCCCACCGCTGCTCTCCGCCTGAAGGGCCGCGGGGGCTGCTGCTGCTGCTGCTGCTCCCGCCCCCGGAGACCCTCGGGCCTCCATTCGGTCTCCGGGTTCAGCCTCGCCCAAGGCCTCTTTCAGTCATGGCAGAGCCTCCGCCACCGATCCCCTCCCAACCGGCCATTCCCGGTTTCAGGGGGAGAGAAGAAGGGCTCCGCTTCGTCAGAGTTTCTGCGGCTCAGCAGAGCAGCTACAAATAGTTCCCGCCAAAATTTCCCGCGCCGTCCTGGGCTCACAGAGCCTGGATCACAGAGCGCTCCTTCCTAGAGAGGCAAAACGCTGTACGC
This sequence comes from Azemiops feae, assembly GCA_023970755.1. Lineage (NCBI taxonomy): Eukaryota > Metazoa > Chordata > Lepidosauria > Squamata > Viperidae > Azemiops > Azemiops feae. The sequence goes on from JALGBA010000967.1 coordinate 182,850, forward strand.
GTATCCTCCCTTTGACCGGAGAGCTGCCCCTCCCCCCGTAAAAGCGAAAGCGTGGCCTCTCCTGCCGTATGTACTGCAGGCCGTAGTTTCTTCTGCGCATGCTCCGTTCCATTGTGACGTCCAATACTCGGACTTCTGCGTTGGGAAGGACAGAGGGAGAAGTGAGATGGGAGAGGAGGTCGGGGATGATGGGCACGGCGGGGCTGAAATAAAGAAGGCGACCTTTGGATCAAAGCTGTTTTCCTGAATATCTTAAAAATGTGCATGTGCTCCTGGGACATGGGGAAGAAGTGGGAGAGGAAGACTTGATGGAGCTCTGGAAATTAGAGAGACGAGCAGAGCAGCCCCAAGGCAAGCATCCAGCCTGTAAATTTATTCTTTTATTATTCAATAAGTAAGCAAGTAAATACTCTGCAGATGCCTTCTGACGGTTTATTTGACCTCCTTGTTGTCTTAATTGTATTCCTGTGGTGACGCTCAGTGAAGGTATCCTTTTTCTCTGGAGCCGAGTCTGTCCTTTATTGACCTTAGTTGGTTTTCTATTTCTATTCTATCCAGATCTCATTTTTTTTATCTTCACCTTTTCGGTTTGGTTGTTTGTGGCTCGTTGATTCCTGAAGAGTTGATCAGGTTTCAAGTGTCTGTACAAGTTTTTTTTAAAAAGGACACCGACTCCCTGGGCTGGTTTTACTCCCACCTCTGTTTTAAGTGTCAGATTGTCAGACAATCTGGGCTGGACAATTAAGATTAAGATAACCTTTATTGTCATTTTTTACTGTGGACACACTGGCACATATTAAAAATGAAATTCTGTTGCCTGCTCTCAAAAATGTACACATACATAACACACATACAGACACATATAGACATGCTATATGCATACATATGTATATACATACAATACCTGGGCTGGGTTTGCCCCACAGATGTGTTTAAATTGCAGATTCAGTACTGCTAGTCACGATGATGGATTCTAATAAGGGGAGAAAAGAATACACAGAAGAGAATGGCAGGAGGATTACAGATAAAAAAGTATTAATGAAGTGCCAAGAATTGTAACATCAAAGAGTTTCTTCACTGACATCCTTCAGGAAGATTCAGTGGTGAGTGTAATTTACTGTGGCACTGCTCACAAATTTGTTGCCTTTATGGGGCAGATCTCATATCCCTTCAGTCTTTCCCCCCCCCTCTAGAAATGTGCCCCCCTCAGAAAAAGCAAACAAAAAGGCTTTAGCTAAATCTTCAGAGGAAAGGAAAGAAAAAGATCAGACAGTAGGAAGCAGAAAGAAAATCTCACATTACTGCAAACTGGTAGCCTTATTAATCTCCTGGAAGGGAGGCATAAGTAATTGGCTATGAACCTACGTTCATGTCAGGATGCTTGCAGTTGATGCTTTGCAAGGAAGCAAAGAGGTGCAGCATTTTAAATCAACCTGAAGAAGACATCCTGATACAGGTAACAGCAGTTAAACCGGACATGAAACTGAGAGCCTCGTGAAAGGTGGCTGAAGGGGCCATTCATTTAAAATATTCAATTATAACAGAGATGACTGTCAAGAATCAATCATAGGTATTCGATCCTGATCGGACCTTCCAATAAAAGTTCCTGTTGATACGGTGCACGCTTCAAGCGTTCCGCTTTCTTGAGAGGATTAATTGAGGCAGGTCCCTGACAATAGTAGTAGTGGGTAGTGGTAGTGGGTTCATGGGAGATTAAAAGCAATTTGTGGACTTTCTCTGAGTTAAATACAATAATAGATTGTTAACAGAGGATTTTGAAGCTTAGTGTAGGGATTACTTATCTTTTTTTTCTACAGTAGATAGATGGTAGGTCAAATTGGTTGATTATAATAGATTTTCATATCTCTGATATTTTTAATGTTTTATACTAATTTAGCAAATGGTTATGTCTAGTTTAATGAAAAGAAGGACTAGGGGTGACATGGTAGCAGGGTTCCAATATTTGAGGGGATACCACCAAGAAGAGGAGACCAACTTATTCTCCAAAGCACCTGAAGACAGGACAAGAAACAATGGATGGAAACTAATCAAGGAGAGAACCAACCTAGAACCAAGGAGAATTTTCCTGATAGAACAATAAATCAGTGGAACACCTTGCCTTCAGAAGTTGTAGGTGCTCCTCCACTGGAGGTTTTCAAGAAGAGATAGCACAAACACTTATCTGAAATGGTATAGGGTGTCCTGCCTGAGCGGGAGGTTGGACTAGAAGACCTCCAAAATCCCTTCCAACTCTGGTATTCTGTTATAGACATTTATGTGGACCTGTTGTGCCAGGGGAAAAAATTGTTGTTGTTAGTTGCGAAGTCATGTCCGACCCATCGCGACCCCATGGACAATGTTCCTCCAGGTCTTCCTGTCCTCTACCATCTTCTGGAGTCGATTTAAGCTCACGCCTACTGCTTCAGTGACTCCATCCAGCCACCCCATTCTCTGTTGTCCCCTTCTTCTATTGCCCTCAATCTTTCCCAGCATTAGGCTCTTCTCCAGTGAGTCCTTCCTTCTCATTAGGTGGCCATAGTATTTGAGTTTCAACTTCAGGATCTGGCCTTCTAAAAAGCAGTCGGGGTTGATCTCCTCTAGGACTGACCGGTTTGATTGCCTTGCAGTCCAGGGGACTCGCAGGAGTCTTCTCCAGCACCATAGTTCAAAGGCCTCAATGCTTTGGCGCTCAGCCTTTCTTATGGTCCAACTTTCACAGCCATACATTGCAACTGGGAAAACCATGGCCTTGACTATATGCACTTTTGTTGGCAGGGTGATGTTTCTGCTTTTTAGTATGCTGTCTAGATTTGCCATAACTTTCCTCCCCAGGAGCGTCTTTTAATTTCTTGGCTGCAGTCCCCATCTGTGGTGATCTTAGAGCCCAGGAAAATAAAATCTGTCACTACCTCCATTTCTTCCCCATCTATTTGCCATGAATTGAGAGGGCCGGATGCCATGATCTTGGTTTTCTTAATGTTGAGTTTCAAGCCAACTTTTGCACTCTCCTTCTTCACCCGCATCAAGAGGCTCTTTAGTTCCTCTTCACTTTCTGCCATTTGAAATATATCAGTATTCAACCAGGGGCCACTCCCAGGGTATGCTGTCCAGGAATTGGGAATGAGCTTAGGAGGCTGGAACTCACCACTACACGGGGAAGGGGTGGGATCTTCTACTATTAATAGCCTGCCCTCTGGCTCCCATGTCACCCCTTGCTGATCACCAATCTAATGCATTGTCCTGCCCCATGATCTGTAAGTTGATCACCCCTCCCCCCCAGACCTTCCTGGGATTTCTCTTTCTCCCCAAATCCTTTTGGAAATGCAGACGTGGTTCTGGGACACATGGAAGAAGGGGGAAGGGGAAGAGATTTGAGGAAGCGCTCTGGAAATGTGAGAAATGGAAAGAGTCCCAGGGCAGGGCCCAGCAAGTAAATTTATTCATTTATTACTAGATAAGTAAATGCTTCGAGGAGTCCATTAGGCTAGGGTTTTTTTTGTCCTGTTTGTTGTCTTATCTCTGTGTTTCCCTATGGTGATTTTATGGCTTCCTTTTTCTACAGAGTACAATCTGCCTTTTACCTGTTTAGTTTCCGTTTTCTATTTCTGGTCTGTGCAAATCTTGACTTTCTATTCATCTTTTCTGCTTGGCTGTGCCTGGCTGGTTGATTCTTCAAGAGTTGATCCTTTTTCAAGGGATTATAGTTTAAAAAAACCAAATATACCCAACAACAGACAACCTTGCTGTCAAGCAAAATCAAGCTTTTAATAGTGAGTGCCACACCAAGTGCACTAATCAAACAGGTGGTAAGGAAATAGGGAACCCAGGCACCACACAGGTTATGTAGAAAGTAAACACAGGGTCAGTCAAAAAGGATTCAAATGTCTATACACCAATGCACAGAGTATAAGCAATAAACAGGGTGAATTAGAAATTCAAGTAAATGAGGGCAGATACGATATTGTTGCCATTACGGAAACTTGGTGGGATGAAACCCACAAATGGAACATACAGCTAGAGGGATTTAAATTATTTAAAAGGAACAGACCAAATAAAAGAGGAAACGGAGTTTCTCTCTATATAAGAAATAACTGCATCTCTACAGAAATAGAGCATAACAATGATGAAAACTGTCTTGAATGCATTTGGGTCAATATAAAAGGGGGGGGGGAATGACTGCCATAGGTGTATACTATCGGCCACCCAACTAAACAGAGGAAATAGATGAACTTTTTGCTAGTCAGCTAACTAAGGTATGTAGGAAGCACATCACAATAGTAATGGGAGACTTTAATTACCCTGACATCAACTGGGAGACAAACTCTCCATTTTATAATGCCTTGGTAAGGCTACACTTGGAATACTGCATCCAGTTTTGGTCACCACAATGTAAAAAAGATGTTGAGACTCTAGAAAGAGTACAAAGAAGAGCAACCAAGATGATTAGGGGACTGGAGGCTAAAACATATAAAGAACAGCAATTGGACATGTCTAGTTTAATGAAGAGAAGGACTAGGGGTGACATAATAGCAGTGTTCCAATATCTTGGGTTGCCACAAAGAAGAGGGAGTCAAGCTATTCTCCAAAGCACCTGAGGGCAGGACAAGAAGCAATGGATGGAAACTAATCAAAGAGAGAAGCAACCTAGAACTAAGGAGAAATTTCCTGACAGTTAGACAATTAAGTTAGACCAGTGATGGCGAACCTTTTAGAGACTGAGTGCCCAAACCGCAACCCAAAACCCACTTATTTATCGCAAAGTGCCAGAGCCGCATCAGCATTGTGGTGCCTTCAGGGGGGGGCAGGGAGGCGCCTCTGAGTGCCGCCTCTGGCATGCAAAAAACGGTGCAAAAAGGGGCCACCGTGCCGCAAGGCACAGAAATGGCTGCCGCCGCGCCGGGGGGTGCAGATACAAGGTGCTGCACCAGGCAAGAATGGGGCAGGGCTAGTGAGTATCACGCACACACTAGCCCCGCCCCATTTGCAGCGCGTGCGTGCTCACAGCGCATGCATGCATGTAAAATGCTTCCCCCTCCCTTTTCTTCCAGTCCACCAATCGACAATGGTTGGTGATCTCTACCACCTCTACTCGAGCTTGCTAGTCGGCCTCTTTGCCTCCTTTGTGCTGGGCGGGGCTCCTGCTCTGGGCGGCGGTGGCGGCCTGATGGACCTGCTGCTGGTGGCGGTGGCACGCGTGCCAACAGAGGGCTCTGAGTGCCGCCTCTGGCACCCGTGCCATAGGTTCGCCACCACTGAATTAGACACTGACAATTAATCAGTGGAACAACCTGGCTCCAGAAGTTGTGAATGCTTCAACACTGGAAGTTTTTAAGAAGAGACTGGACAACCATTTGTCTGAAATGATATAGGGTTTCCTGCCAGAGCAGGGGGTTGGACTAGAAGACCTCCAAGGTCCCTTCCAACACATTATTATGTTGTTGTTGTTATTATTGTTATTATGTTGTTGTTATTGTTGGTTTTCCTCCTAGATGGACTGAAATGCGGCACTTGCTATTGCTGGCCATAACAAATGGGTCAGATATTGAAAAAAGAAAAAATGAAGACAGCAGGTCACAAGAGATAATTAGATCCCATGCTTGCAACGTTTAAGAATTTCTTTCCTAAGGTATGCTGAATTGGTAAGGAGTAATTGCTATGGCAACTGGTGAACAAGACATTTTTTCCTTTGAGGAGCTGATGTGATAGCCCCTCACTCCTTCCCCCTCCCCTAGGAATACTCATCCTGATCAGAAGATAACAAGGGAAATCACAATATTTCTGTAGCTAAATCTTAAGAAAGAAAGAAAATGCAAATTGTAAACAGTAGAGAACACACACAGAAAGCCACTTATACTAGACTAGAGCAAGCTTCGTTAAGCCCATGGAAGGGAAGTGCTCCACAACGAATTTAAGCTCAGGACCAGAGCTTGGATGTTAGTGGCTGGCCACTAGCCAGCAAGTGGTGCACTGCAAAGGAAAATAAATGTCTAAGCAGCCATTTTCTAGGTGTTAATTAAAAACGGTATGTCACTTTCAGGACACTCAGAGAAAGAAGAGTAACCTTAGAACAGGAGACCATGTCATCAAGTCCCACCTTAGCCAGGAAAGCTAATCACTCTCAGTCCAACCCACCTCACAGGGTTGTTGTGGGGATAAATAGGAGAAAGGTGTGTTGGATATGTTCGCTGCCTTAAACTATTTGTAAAGGCGGGATACAAATAAATAATGAAAATTAAAAAAAGTAAACTTCCATTAATTAGCAGCGACTCTTAGAAAGTGAAGGGAAGACTGCAGCACTTGGTGGTTCTAAGTTGAAAAGGCAAATGTGGGGTGTGAGGTGATATTCCCTTCTTGGCTATGAAAACAACGTCATTTCTCCTTTATCACACCCTGCGCAATAAACTGTGTGTTCTTCTGTCTCCAGGTGTCTTAACTCCGGTCCATTTCCATTTGCTGAAGTCGAAAATATCAAGTGTTTTTGAAATACACTTTTTATTTAAAAAAATTAAAAACAATAATAGAAACTGATTTAGAACAGAAAAGGGAGAAATAACAGAAAAAGCTCAAAGTGTGATAAAACAGAAGAAAGTAGGAAAAAAGAAAAAATATGTAAAGAACGCTCTTCACAGGTTGCAAGTACAATTATATTGTAACCTTTATCTTGCCAAGTTACAGCATAACATTTTTCTTTCTACGTATATCTTGTCTAATCATCAACACCATAAATTACAGTCATTTTTAATTTTTTTACGCAAAGAGTTCATAAGTGGTTTCCCATGTTTTGTTTCATTTTTTACTGTAGTGAGCTTTTCTATATTCAGTGTGTTCCAGTTCCCACTATAATTCCGACTTTTAATGCTTTGGATTTTCTTTTCCTGCATAACAATAACATCAACAACTAGATGCCCTGAGGCTCTAATCTAGCAATTCTTCCACACTCCATGCATTTATAAGGTTTCACTCCTCTGTGAATCATTCATTCATTCATTCATTCATATTTATTATAGCTGAACATCTCCCAAAACATGACGCTGATTGGCATACAATAAAAAAACATTGTACGGTTTTTTAAAAAAATCAAAATTATTATTAAGACTAGGAAAAAAGGATTCAATGTGATAAGGAATGCCTCAACCTCACTGGTTCAACAGTTCTTTGAGATTCCCCAAATCTGTTGACATAGCCATGTTGTTTTGAGGGACTTCCAGAAAGATATCAAGGATGGGTGCCAGGGCAGAGAAGGCCCATCTCCTTGGTCCGGCCACATGTAACTCCGTAACTGAGAGGACCTGCAACACACATCTTCTGCTAGATCTGATAGGATAGGCAGATAAACTCAGGAAGAAGTAATCCAGCTTCATGCCCTGAAGGCTTTTAAAGATCCAAAACAGCACCTTGAATTGGACTTGGAATCAAACTGGCAACTAATGCACCTTACAGAGCAGAGGTGTAACATATACTGGTATAGGGGCCCACATAACTGCCCACATAATCACATCTTGTATCTGGATGCTTCTGGATGCTGAAGGGCAGCTCCGTGTAGAACGCAATTACAGTATTCCATCTGGGCATGAGTGACTGTAAGCAGAGCCTCCTGATCAAGGAATGGCCACAATTGGCACACGACATGAAGCTGTTCAAAGGCCCTCTTAGCCAAAGCTGCCACCTGCGCTTTGAATAGAAGTCATGATTCTGAGAGGACCCCTGGTTGTGCAGAGTGTCTTTCAGCAGTACGTAACATTACTCTTGGAATTTAACAGTATTTATATAGTTTCTCATTTGTGGGCATCCTTTGCTTGCAAGTGGGAGTACTGTTTACAATAAAGTTCCTTCTACAAGTTACACAATCTACAGTTCCTGTTCGTATCTGAAATCTTTAATGGAAATTAACACAACTATTCAGATTGAAATGCGTTCTAAATGTTATAAATATAGACAATTTCTGTTTCATACAGAGGTTTTTTTTAAGGTAAATTAAGAAGAAAATCAAAGAAGCCATCAGTTTTTTGAATTCCTTAATCTTTTTGTGGACTCTGACTGCCCAGGACAGATGCCATTGAGAAATAACGAAACCAATTCATTTATAGAATTTGGAAAACTGAAAAATTAGTGGGAAATATCATAGTTTGAACAAAGTCACTTGGATTATAAAAACATGCAGTTGAATGGATTGAAATGTTAAAAATGGGAAATATAACTCATTTCCCATTTTAACATTTGAATCCCAGGCAGATCAGAAATCCTGAAGTCCTGCATGAATCTCCCTCAAGGACTACAAAATATTAGTAAAATAAAATAGAAAATATACCTCCTCTTCACCTCCTTCACCTATATAGTTTTTATCCTTTTATTCCACCTTCCACAGCTGATTATTATGCACATCTTCTAGATTCATTTGACCACAAACCAAGCACTCAAGCCCTACTGAGGTAACCTAGCTTTTAAAGAGATATGTTTTCCATGTCTCAGAATTTGAGAACTCAGTATGTGTAGAAAGTATAAAATGAATGAGACAATGGTGCACTTTACTGACTCACCCATTCTCCTGTACATTTCCGTAACTCCCCAGTATGATCATCCTATGACTAGTAAGGCCATTGATCTATCTTCAGCTCTTATTGCATGCAAGCACTTAGGTATTTTCCTGTGGGGATGTGCCAGGTCCCCTTTTTGGGTGCCCTGCCATTCTGGGAGAGGGGGGGAGAGAAAGGACGCTCTGGGGGAGCATTCTTTGCATGCTGTCGCTTTGCTGTAACCACATGGAAATTAGGGAGGGGGATTGTCTTTGGAGACAGGACGGACTCCTTCCCAGCCAGTTCCCGCCTGTGTATTTGGACAACACCTTAATCTACACTGAAATCAAGCAGAACATGTGAAGCTCCATGAGAGCAGTCCTCCAAAAACGACGAGCTGCCAAGCTGCATGCCAAACTCTCTAAATGCGAGTCCCACCAGACTAAAATAGATTACCTGGGCTACCGTTATCTCACATGAAGGTATTGAAATGGACCCGGAAAAAGTTAAGAGCTGTGCTGGATTGGGCGCCATCCCACACTAGGAAGCAGCTGCAAAGCTTCCTAGGATTTGCAAACTTTTACTGGCAATTCATTCTCTCATTTGCCCAGATAGCACTCTCCATCACGAACCTACTCCAAATGAAAGGAGGGGACAAACCTAAACCTAATCGACCACTTAAGTGGTCGATGGAATGCAAAACCGCTTTTGAAAAGCCTGAGTGCTTGTTTGCAGCCGAACCAGTGTTAAAAAACACCCTGACCCGACAAAGCCATTTGTTATGCAATGTGATGTGAGTGATGTGGCTGTGGGACCAGTGCTTCTGCAGGGAAATGAAAGCAGACAACTGCAGCCTTGCACTAACATTTCCAAAAAGCTTTCTGAAATTGAGCAATGATCGGCAGCATGGGACAAAAAGGCTTACACTGTGAGATGGGCACTCCTGGCCTGGAGACACTTCTTAGAAGGGAGTAAAATACCTTTGGAAATTTAGAGGCACTTAAAACCCCTTGAAAACTTTCTCCTAAACAAGCATGATGGGCACAGTACTTTAACCTCTTTGACTTCGCCCAACGTGTCTCCATGGGGGGGGGGGATTTTTTTTAGCAGATGCACTGTCATGGATGCCGCAATACAACTGCTCCAAAGCAGAAATAATCAAGCCAATGCTCCCGTCCCATCAGCTGCTCAAGTGATCACCCGAGCCCAGGGGAGAGAAAAAGTGCCAATACCCAAAGATGTGACTTCTGCTCTATAATCCGCCCTGAAGGATAAGTGGCTTCAAATTCACAGCAATGTTTGCTCAATCCGAAACAGAGTAGCCTGGATGGGGGCAAAACTTTATGTTCCAGAAAGTCATGAGTTCTTGTCATGACTCTAAAATGGTGGGACATTTTGGTTTTGTGAAAACATTGCACCTAGTTAAGAGGTAATTTTGGTGGCCATTCCTCAAGAAAGACATTGAGGGCTACGTTGCCAGCTGTCCAGTGTGTGCTTCGGAAAAATGACATCAAGGAAAAACTCGGGCTTCTTCAAACAATAGCTGAGCCGTCAGCACCTTGGAGAGAGATCTCTATGGACTTTATTGTGCAACTCCCCCAAAGCGTGGGAAATACAGCAATTTGGGTGGTGACTGATCTGTTCTCCAAGCAAGTGCATTTTATTCCTTGTCAAACGATCCCAACTGCCCGAGGTCTTGCTAAACTGTTTCTGCATCATATTTATAGAATACATGAAGCACCTCAACGTATTATTTCAGATAGGGAGGTGTAATTCACCTCTAGGTTTGGCAGGCCTTTTTGGACTTATTGGGATGACCCTTAGCTCGAGTCACCACCCCCAAACAAACGGGGTGTGTGAACGAATGAACTCAGCATTGGAACAATACCTTAGAGGCTCTATTATCAACAAGATAACTGGATTGATCTCTTGCCATTTGTGGAAGTGTCATATAACTCTGTGCACAGCAGTACTGGCTTAACCTTTTCGAGTGGCTACCAGTCAAGACTTCACATCCATGCCAGAACTCCCCGTTAACGACCCTGGGATACTGTCCCTGAAGGTATGGGTCTCCCAATTACAAAATACCTGGCCTGTCATACAAAAAGCACTCGCAGATGCTCGTGATACCTATAAGGCACAAGCTGACAAAAAAAGAGCTATCTACTCTACTCCATCTACTCACTATTTGCACTTCAACCTTCCAAGAAATTCAGACCTACGTTTGTGGGACCTTTCCCCATCAAACGCCTGATTAACCGTCACGGTAGAATTAGACTTGCCAAAGTCATTGCACTGGGTCCATCTGGTTTTTCATTGTAGTTTATTGAAACCCAAGGTTTCCTTGCCCCTTAGGCCAGTCCCTCTCCTGGTTTCCGAGCCTTTAATGATAAAGGGTGAACAATACTTTGAGGTGAAGGAGATATTGGATTCCCATAAGCACAGGGGAAACCTCCAACATTTAGTGGCATGGAAGGACATTCCTATCAGCCAGAATGAATGGGTTAATTCTCAGCATGTTAGAGCCCCTAGGCTAATGAAACATTTTCATAATCAATATCCTGATAAACCTAAATGATTGTTGTAATTGTCTTTTGTCTTCCATCTTTTGCAGGGTTAATCCTTCTCTTTGGGAGGGGCAGCATGTCAGGTCCCCTTTTTCAGTGTCTGGTGGAGGGGAGGACAACGTTCTGGGGAGCATTCTTTGCATGTTTTCACTTTGCTGCAACCACATGGGAATTAGTGAGGGGGATTGTGTGCGGAGAAGGACGGACTCCTTCCCAACCAGTTTCAGCCTGGTTCCAAGGTGCCCTGAAGATGACCCATTATCTGTCCTGTACATCAGTGCTCTCAAAACAACCTTGCAGCACAGTATTGGTTGTTGGTGGACTGGTCAGCTTTGAAAGGGGAAGAATAGTTTGGTGCTTTGCGTAGGAATGTTAGATTCCACTTGACTTTGCTACAACCACTGTTTCTCAGTAAAGGTTCTTTTGATTAAATACATGGCATCAAGAGTTGTACTTTCCTGAGAGGGACAGCTCGTCCAGGTCCTTACAGGATGTTTGGAAAGTAAGTTTCCACTTCAAACCAAAGATCTTTGCACATTGCATACAATAATAAGCTTCCTCCCATGTCTGGCTCCTTTGATGATGAGTAAGTTGACTGTTTCAAATGAAGCTCATTCCATGGATTTATATGATTTTTCCTGTGTTAATCTTTTTATTAGAACTAAGTGCACAATTCTCAATGAAGCTTGTTCCACATTCCATTTTCTCCTGTGTGGATCCCTTTATGACAAGTAAAGATGCTGTAGTCATTAAATCCTTTTTCACACTCAGTGCATTTATATGGTCCCTCCCTTGTGTGGATACTTTGTTGGCAAATAAGGTCTCTGTTGACAATTAAGGTCTTTTCCCATTCTAGGCATTTATATGGGTTATCTCCTGTGTGGGTCCTTAGGTGGCGTGTAAGGTCTCTCTGATCGAAATAGCTCTTTCCACACTCCATGCATTTATGTGGTCTCTCCCCTGTGTGTATCCTTTTATGAGAATTAAGCTGTCCTTTCTTTGCAAAGCTCTTTTCACACTCGGTACATTTATACGGCTTCTCCCCTGTGTGGATTCTTTCATGATCAGTAAGATTTCCTTTCTGACTGAACTGCTTTCCACACTCCATACATTTATATGGTCTCTCACCAGTGTGGATTCTTCTATGAGAATTAAGTTGTCCTTTTTGGGCAAAGCTCTTTCCACACTCCAGGCATTTATACGGTTTATCCCCCGTGTGGATCCTTTGGTGACGAGTAAGATCTTTGTTGTCAAGAAAGCGCTTTCCACACTCCAAGCATTTATATGGTCTTTCCCCTGTGTGGATCTTTTGGTGTCGAGCCAGATTACAGTTTGTACTGAAGCCCTTTCCACACTCTGGGCATTTATAAGGTTTCTCCCCTGTGTGAACCCATTGATGAGAATTAAGCTGTCCTTTCTGAGTAAAGCTCTTTCCACACTCCGGGCATTTGTATAGACTCTCACCTGTGTGGATCCTTTGATGGGTAATAAGATCTCTATTCTCAATGAATCTCTTTCCACACTCTCTGCAACTATATGTTTTCTCCCCTGTGTGGGTCCTGTGATGACGAATTAGATGACCATTTGTTCTGAAGGCTTTTCCACACTCAGTACATTTATAAGGTTTTTCCCCTGTGTGGATCCTTTCATGACAAGTAAGATGTCCTTTCCTAGTAAATCCCTTTCCACACTCCAGGCATTTATATGGTCTCTCGCCTGTGTGGATCTTTTGGCAGGAAATACTATTTCGATTGTCAATAAACCTCTTTCTCCACCCCAAGCATTTATTTAGTCTCTCCTCAGTGTGGATGTTTTTATGATGAGTAAGTGTTCTATCCGGACAAAAGCTTCTTCCATACTCCATGTATTTATATGTTCTCTCCCCTTTGTGGATCCTCTGATGGTGATTAAAAATACTGTTGATGCTGAAGCTCTTTCCAGACTTCATGCACACTTTCATGTCTCTGCTCAGACTGAAATCCTTACCAACTTTTAGAGATGTATGTGATTTGTATTTCCTATACAGTTTCTTAAGAAAAGTAAGAGAGAAGAAATTATTGACGTATTTTCCATACGTTATAAAGCCTTTGGTCTGACTTCTGCTAGACTCGTGCAAATCAAACCTATTTTCCTCCCTTTTGCTGGATTTTTCCTTTTTCTTCCCTTTCTGGGTCAGGAAGCCATGGATTTCAACAGGAAGAGAAGTCGGGAATCTGTCGCCCATGTCTTCTGAGTGTCTTCTCTCTTGACTTTTTGGATCCCCTTCACAGTTAACCATTATTTCTTCTACTTCATGCTTTGTTGTTTGCAGTGGCTTTAACCTCACCTGCTTGTCATTCTCCTTCTCCAGCTCATCACCTTCTTGGGAAAAAGAAGAAATCCCCATTAGAATTTAGAATGGTTAAGGAGGGGAGTCTACCCATCTCAAAAACATGCCTATTCATGTTCCAAGTTTGGCACCAGCCATTTGAGCAAAATTTCCCCTAAAGGCCCTATGTTTGTTTGTGATCTAGTGGGGCTCTGGTCATTGATTGGTTTTATTAGGAAACATCTGAAAGGAGTACACTAATTCAGGTGATGGCCAGGTAGGTGTCAATGATCATCTTAAGCAACTGAGTGCAGGGATCTTCCCTGTTTACCTCCCTCTGAAAAACCCTTCCCCAATGAATGGAATGCAAAGAAAAGAGGCTTACTCAGAGCAGCCATATTCCTAGAAACCTCCAGCAGGACTTCACTGCATAAGGCCCTCTGTCTGGGATCCAGCAGTGCCCACTCCTCCTCTGTGAAGTCCACAGCCACCTCTTCAAAGGAATTAGAGCCCTAGAAAGAGAATGTTCCTTATCATTCAGTCCCAGGAAAGACCTTGTTAAGTTTTCCCTCCTACTGCACAAAACCAAAAACAGAGCTTTGTAAGGGACCAAATAGACATTTTCTTATAGGAGAGGTTTATGTCTGTATGTGCACATAGTTTTTGGGGCTTGGAAACCTTGCCTCTGTCTTAACTTCACAAATCATGGCTTAGGTGCATCCAAGCTGTAGAATGGCAACAGAGCCTCCGTTGGGAGCCTCCCAGTGGCCCAGAATAACTCAGCAAGGAGGTTTTGGGGAGCAGAATCCCCTGACCTCACTTCAACTTGGGGACCAAATTCCAAATTTGTTAAAAAAACGGGATACACCCACTTGGAATTTCTTCTAGCTTAATTCAAAACGTTGGATATAAGCCTGTAAATCCAAGTCATTTGACTAACAATCTGACTGTTGCAGCCACGTAGCACTGCATCCGGTTTTAGTCACCACATTCCAAAAAAGATGTTGAGACTTTGGAAAAAGTGAAAGGAAGAGCAACTAAGATGATTAAAAGCCTGGAGACTAAAGCATATGAAAAACAGTTGCAGGGATTGGGTATGGCAAATCTAAAGAAAAGAAGGACTAGGGCTGACAAGATAGCAGTATTCCAGTATTTGAGGGGCTGCCACAAAGAACAGGGGGTCAACTTATTTTCCAAAGCACCAGAAGGCAAGACAAGAAACAATGGATGGAAACTAATCAAGGAGAGAAGCAACCTGGAATTAAGGAGAAATTTCATAAACAGTGAGGACAATTAACCAGTGGAAGTTGTGCGCGCTTCATCACTGGAGGTTTTTAAGAAAAGACTGGACAGCCACCTGTCTGAAGTGGTACACAGTCTCCTGCTTGAGCAGGGGGTTGGACTAGATAGAAGACTTCCAAGGTTCCTTCCAGCTCTATTCTGATTGGTTGGTTGGTTGGTTGATTAGGGAATTTTACATGGGAAATCTATGATTCATTTTTAAGTGGATATGCTGGTACATTTCTGTAGGGGTTTTTATGCTATTACTAGTCTATTCATGGATTTCATCTTTTTAATTGGTTTTCAGTAACTTTTTCAACAAAGAAATTACATTTCCTAATACAAGCCTCTCAGTCTATGAGTTGTCTCTTGTCTGTATCTCCGAAATAATCTGAAAGTTGAACGTAAGTAATTCATTGGCTCATTCAGGGGTGTGGGGGAAGAACACACTGTGTTCAAGCACACAGATTCAGCATTTGGCAGAAAAAGCAGCTCACAAATAGAGAAAGCTTCAACTCTATTGCTTTAGGTGTGTGTCATGTATGTGTTTCACTTTGAGAGCGGGCAACTAAATTTCATTTTTGATGTGTGCCATTGTGCCCACAGTAAAAAAATGACAATAAAGGTTATCTTATCTTATCTTTCAGAGGAAACCTACACTTACCTGGCAAGGTGGCCCAAGTTGGATCCTCCTGAAAAATAGCTCTTGAGAAGGACTGGATTGGTCTCTTCTTTCTTGGGGCTCTGCCGAGATCTCCCTTGTGAACAGCTCCTGCATCTGAAAGAACAGCCTCGTTTATGATCCACTTTCAGAAGATCATAACCATGTTGGCTCACCTGCCTTACCCTCTGTCTCTCTACTTATACTTCTACAACCCAGATAAAGAGAAGTCAAGGTTTCTGCTCTCTCTCTACCTGCCCTTTCTCAGTAAATCCCTGCAATTTTTGTGAAATGCTTAATTGCCTCTTTTTATTTCCTCTTTTCATTCTGATCAGGAGTTCCATCTTTACCTTCTCCCCTTTTCTTGATAGGTGTAGTGTTTCCTTCTTGGGTGGATCAACTTGTTCCTGTTCTATCTCTTCCTCCAGGAGTATCTTCCTTTACAGTAGTGGACAAAATTGTGGAAACCTTTTGTGAAAAGTGTACAGTAGAAATGCCACCTTTGGTTAACTTTCCACCAATTTTTCTTCTAATTTCTTTATAACTGTAGCCTTGTTCACTTAATAATACTATTTTACGTCGCTTTCTGGGCGACCAGTCAACTCTTTGCATCATTACTTTAATTTTATTACGTTTTACATGCTCACTAAATGAAAGAACACAAAAAAAAACCAACCAACTTGATAGCGATCACATAACACACTGACAAATGTCCTTCTCTCAGCTTCAATACATGACATCAATAACAGAATCCTGTGATCTGATTGGCTCATTGCCAAAACAAGATGACACCTGATTGGTTCTCTAAACACTCGTGCTCATTGGCTACAATCAGATGAAGGAAAGCTACCTGATATCAACCTAAGCAAGTTGTGCTTCCTTTTTCTGGTTATTTGGCTATAGCTTTTCATAGAATACAGTACAGATAATTGAACAAACTATGTTGCATTACATTCTTGATTAAATTATCTTTCCATTGATATATAATTTTATGGTACTACTCCAAAGAAAAGTGGTGTTATTAGCCATCAAACCTCAAAAATACTTTTCCCAAAAGGTTTCCACAATTTTGGCCACTACTGTAGATTGAGGGTCTCAGATAGCAAAATATTCAGAGATCAGAGGAAGATGGAATGTGTATATTGAAACACTTATACAGTAGAGATTTGGACATCCACTTTCCTTAGAAGAAATTTCCTAATTGCAAGAAACTCTAGTAATAGAAGATGAAGTCTGATCAGCACTCCCTTTATGACCAAGTCGATATAGGAACAAAAGGAATATCCATAGAAATAGGCAAGTAAAAGAAGAAGAAATAAAAGTTCTAACCAAGCTATGTCGGCAAATCTAGATTATGACGACACAGTAGCCAACAGACTGAAAGAGATCAATCTATATTCTAATACCATAAAAGGAGACTTATATGTGCAGGTAATCCTCAACTTACAACCACAATTGAGTCCAACATTTTCATTGCTAAGTAACACAGTGTGATGACCCAGGGCCCCGAACGGCTGGCAAGAGAAACAGTCCTTTAATCACTGCCAATATCCCCCAAAAGCTCCCACACATGCTGGCAAGAGTTCAACCACACATATGTTCCTTTCACCTGCCTCTGGCTAAAGGCAATTTCAATACAGCCGGAGAAGTTTACAATGTTCTCCAGGCAAAACAGATAACAAGAAAACAAAACAAAAACGTAAAGAGTCCTTTTAACTCTCAGCTTGCCTGGAGTCTGCAAGGAGAGACTCAGAAATGCAGTCTGTGGTTGTGAAGCAGGAAACCAACCGGTCGGGAATTCAAAGTGTCCAGGTTAAACCAAGACAAAAGCACAATTCACAACTATCTCAAGATACCACGTTTGTTCCCGGCAAATGCCCCACCCCACAGCGTCTCCTTAAATCTTAATCCCCAGGTGTGCCTTGTGGAGTGGGGCTGGACGCTCTCCTCCCGAGCAATTGAATTGAGCCTGACTCCGTTGTTCTCTCCTCCTCTCTGCTCTCCTTGCTCTAGGATCAGGTGGGGAGGGGCCTTGCTCCTTGCCTGAACTCTGCCTTCCCTGTCCCAAACCTGAGGGGCCCTGGCCTGCCTCAGCCTGCTCCTCCCTACAGTCCTCCGAAGCCACAGACACCCCCTCCTGGGCCTCAACAGAGAACTCCATCTCTTCCTCGGAGTCAGGCTCGGACGGAGGCATGACACACACTTTTTAAGTGAATTTTGCTTAATTTTACAACCTTTCTTGCCACAGTTGTTAAGTGAATCACTGCAGCTGTTAAATTAGTAACACAGTTGTTAAGTGGATCTGGCTTCTCCCATTGACTTTGCTTGTCAGAAGGTTGGAAAAGGTGATTGCACGACTCCACGATATTGCAACTGTCCTAAATATGAACCAGTCGCCCCAAGTGTTTGAATATGTGACCACAGGGATGCTGTAATGGTCATAATTGTGAAAAATGGTCATAAGTCACTTTTTTTCAGTGCCTCTGTAACTTCGAACAGCGACTAAACAAATGGTTGTAAGTCGAGGATTACCTAAATTAAGGAAAGCTGGATTGGAAGAAATGGTTTTTTAAATTGCAGGAAGAAACTTTAGTTATTTGTGCTGTTATCCCGATAGCCTGAAAATGAAAAGGATCTGCAAGCCCTAGTAATAAAATAGCAGAGTGGAAAATTGGACTAAAACTATATATAAAGAGGACCAAACAGAACATAGATAATAAATAAATAAAACATAAAAGAAATAAATGTATGTAAATTAATGTAATGTATGTATAAATTTATTTTATAAAGAAATAGAATAAAAATAATAAAATAACAGAATAAAACAAACGACGATAGGTACAGTAACCAGCCATAGAATTGGCAATGAAAATATCAAAGTAGGGGAGAGGCTCTGCCTTTTAGGATCAACCATCAACACTAATGGAACAAGCAGTCAAGAAATATACCACAGATCAGTACTTGGTAGAGTAGCCACGAAGTCCTGGGAAAAGATATTTATATGCCGTCATGTCTATACCTACAAAAATCAGAATTGCGCAAGCCAGGGTCTTCCCTGTTTGACACTCTCTGTCAGCGAAAGGTGAAGCAAGACAGGAAGACTACTTGACTTTTGAATTTTGGTATCGGAAGATTCCTGAGAATATCACGGACAGCCAATTAAACAAACCGATGGATCACTGAAAAAATCACCCCCGTGTTCTCAATAGGGGCACACATAACCAGGCTCAAATTACCCTATTTCAGATACATTGTGCAAAAACCAAGCTTTTGGGAAAAAGTAGTAATCCTGGAAAAGGTAAAAGAAAAAAGAATGAAGAGCATGACCAGCAAGATAGATGGATTCAGTGGAGGTGGTGACAAACGATTCACCTTTGGGAGACCTGAAATAGCAACTTAGGGACATATCGTTATGGAGAAGATCTATCTATAAGGTTGCTAAAGTTGAAAACCACTTGAGGGCATAGAATCAGTGAAGCTCTTTAGCAGGATGCTATTTCCCCTTTCTTTTCAGTTTAGCTTCCTTTCGCATTTTGTGATGCATAAAGCTTGATTTAGACTTGTCTGCAACTACACATAGGCATCAATGTATATCTACACTGTGAAGGGGTTGATGGGTAAGTATAAGTTGTAGATGGTTGCAGGCAGACTTCCCAAATCTCAGCTATGCATTGTGTGCATCCTGCATGCTGATTGGTTGATCCGGCTTCCTGCGCTTTGTTCTAAGCAAAGTTAATTGGGGAAGCCAAATTTGCTTAATGACCGAAGGATTCATTTAATGTGTCCCAAAGGTGCTTTTTCACGAGGCAACTTGTTTTTTCTTTGAAGACGTTTTGCTTCTCCTTCAGGAAGCTTCTTCAGCTCTGACTGGATGGTGGCCTCAACGACTCTCTAAAAGGAGGCAAACGACCAGCTGTCTGCAAGGAGTATAAATCCTTCCACTCCCCACCATGTAGTCAGAGCAGAAGAAGCTTCTTGGGTGAGAAGCAAAACGTCTTCAAAGAAAAAACAAGGAAGTCCAGTTGCCTCGTGAAACAGCACCTTTGGGACAACCATGACCTGGATGACAGAATCTCCAGAGAGATTCATGTAACAATTGCAGTGATTCGCTTAACAACCATGGCAAAAAAGGTTATAAAATTGAATGTAACTCACTTAACAACCACCTTGCTTAAAAATAGAAATGCTAGCCTCAGTTATGGTCCTAAGTCGAGGAGTCCCAAGGAGACCTCTTAAATTCAGGTTTGGACTCTACATCCCTGGTCTGGAAACCATTGATCAGCCTTTTGAAGTAGTCCAGACAAAAAGTAGGACAGTAAATACTAGCTCGATCTTTATCGTAAAGTCACATTTAATAGAATCTTGCAATTCTGAAAGTATTTCTCTCATCCTCTCTTTATACTCACTGGAAAACTAGGAAAGGGTTTTATGATTTTTTCCCCCCATATCCCCCTCCCGCAGTCATCTTTTGGGGACTGAGATTATCTTTTACATTATGACTTTAACCAAATGCACAGGTACAGTACAGGTGGGACCTGGCTCAATATCAGTAACTGTGAGAGGGATTTTGGAGTCCTAGTGGACAAACACTTAAATATGAACCAGCAGTGTGCTGCAGCTGCCAAAAAAGCCAACACAGTCCTAGGCTGCATTAACAGAGGGATAAAATCAAGATCATAGAATCAAGATAGTGCCACTTTATAATGCCTTGGTAAGGCCACACTTGGAAATACTGCATCCAGTTTTGGTCACCACAATGTAAAAAAGATGTTGAGACTCTAGAAAGAGTGCAGAGAAGAGCAACAAAGATGGCTAGGGGACTGGAGGTTAAAACATATAAGGAACGGTTGCTGGAATTGAGTATGTCAAGTTTAATGAAGAGAAGGACGAGGGGTGACATGATAGCAGTGTTCCAATATTTCAGGGGTTGCCACAAAGAAGAGGGGGTCAAGCTATTCTCCAAAGCACCTGAAGGCAGGACAAGAAGAAGCAATGGATGGAAACTAATCAAGGACAGAAGCAACCTAGAACTAAGGAGAAATGTCCTGACCGTTAGAACAATTAATCAATGGAACAACTTGCCTCCAGAAGTTGTGAATGCTCCAGCGGTGGAAGTTTTTAAGAAGAGACTGCACAACCATTTGTCTGAAATGGTATGGGGTTTCCTGCCTGAGCAGGGGGTTGGACTAGAAGACCTCCAAGGTCCCTTCCAACTTTTCTCTTCTCTTCTCTTCTCTATTCTCTCTTTTGGAGAACAAATCACAGCCAAAATCTAAAACCCGAGCTACAAGTATTTTCTATTATTTCAAAGTTATATGGGTGTAAACTTATTATGGCCTGGTATTCCACCAAAGGAGCAATTAACCAACGGAAACCAGACCATTCAAAGTGCCAATCAACAAGAGAACCAATCAGCTGCTCGGAATTTGAATATAGCTCCAAACGAACAATCAAACAAACAACTGCACCACCAACTGACCACACTGGAACACAAGACCTTTATGAACTAAGGAGAATAGGACAAGAAAATGCTGCTGCTGAGGTTACCTAGTTTGGTAATGAAACGTTCAGGAATTATAGTAAAGCAAGCTCTGAGAACCACAGCCAAAATCTAATCTCTAGTCTCCTCTATTCTATGGCTGCCCAGTCTATGGCTTGTCTGCATCTTCTACAGTTATTCCCACATATCATTAGACCAGGGGTCTTCAAACTTGGCCCTTTTGTGACTTGTGGACTTCAACTCCCAGAATTCCCCAGCCAGGCATGCCTGGCTGAGGAATTCTGGGAGTTGAAGTCCACAAGTCATAAAAGGGCCATGTTTGAAGACCCCTGCATCAGACCATCTCAGCACACGTTCTCTACCTGTGTTTTCTCTGCGATTGTTTCGTAAAGAGGCATGTAAGAGGATGAAATTCCCTCTCACCTGCCGGCCCTCTCCGGGGGGCTCCCGCGGGGCGGAGGAGGGCGGCGGGCCGAGCAGGAAGCCCTCGGCCAAGGCCACCGCCTGGGCGCAGCTCTCCGCCCCGCACTCCCGCAGCCAGCCCGCCAGCTCCGGGGGCAGCAGGGCCAGCAGCTGCTCCAGCACCACCCGGTCCAGCATCTCGGCTTTGCCGCTCCGCTCGGGCCGCAGCCACCCGCGGCACAGCCGGTGCAGGCGGCTGCAGAGCGCCCGGGGCCCCTCGTCCTCCCGGGGGCGGCAGCTGCGGAAGCTCCGGCGCTCGGCCTCGGAGCTGCGGGGCCCCTCGGGGAGGCCGCTCGGGCCGCTGCCGCCGCCGCTCCCCGCCTGAAGGGCCGCTGCTGCTCCCGCCTCCGGAGACCCCGGGGCCGCCATTCGGCCTCCCGCTTCGGCGAAGCCCGAACGGGGGAAGCTCCCTCTGAGGCCGCCCTCGGTCACGGCGGACCCTCGCCCCGCCCCTTTCCTGGTTTCAGGGGGGCGAGAAGGGGCGGGGCTCCGCTTCCTCAGAGCTTCTGAGACGGAGAAGAGCAGCTGCAAGTCGCTCCCGCCTCAGCTTGCCCCGCCCTCCTATCCCCTCAGAATCTCAGTCAGAGAGTGCTGCATCCTAGAGGGGGAAACCCTTATAAGCCCCCTCCCCTCCCGCCTTTCGTTTACTGCTCCTGCCTAGAGCGTCTCCTACTGCAACCCACCGCTTCTCCCGTCAAAGATCTGCGCGTGCTCCCTTGCGAACGTTTAAACCAGGGGGTCTTCAAACTTGGCCCTTTTGTGACTTGTGGACTTCAACTCCCAGAATTCCTCAGCCAGCGTGCCTGGCTGAGGAATTCTGGAAGTTGAAGTCCACAAGTCACAAAAGGGCCAAGTTTGAAGACCCCCCTGGTTTAAACAATTGGAGGGTGGGAAAAGATGGGACGGTGTGGAGAAAGGCGAAGGAGCTGGGGATGATGGGTACCGTGGATGAGCGGGGGCTGAAACGAGCAAAGCGGCCCTGGTTGGAAACTGGTTGGATTTGCTGCTTCAGTACAGCTGGGATTTCTCTTTTTCCCAGAATCCTCTTGGAAATGTGGACAGGTGGAAGAAATTGGGGAGCGGGGAGATCTGATGTCGGACTCTGGAAGTAAGAGAGATGGAAAGAACCCCAGGGCAGGCATCCAGCTAGTAAATGTATATATCTATTATTAAATAAAGAGGCAAGTATAGAATACAGATAGTCCTTGACTTACAACGGTTCATTTAGTGACCGTTCAAGGGTATCACGGCACTGAAAAATGTGACTTATCACTGTTTTTCACAGTTACAACCTTTGCAGCATCCCCATGGTCAGGTGATCAAAATTTGGAGGGTTGGCAACTTACTCATATTTATGGCCGTTAGTGTCCCAAGGTCATGTCATCCCCCTTTTGCGACCTGCTGACCAGCAAAGTCAACGAGGGAAGCCAGATTCACTTAACAATTGGGCTACTAACTTATTAACTGCAGTGATTCACTTAACGACTGTGGCAAGAAAGGTTGCAAAATGGGGCAAAACTCACTTAACAAATGCCTCACTTAACAACAGAAAGTTTGGGCTCAATTGGGGTCATAAGTTGAGGACTACCTGTAGAGAGTAAGAGTTGGAAGGGACGTTGGAAGTCTTCTAGTGCAACCCCCTGCTCAAGCAGGAGACTCCCCAGAGTTGCTGGGGTATCAGATAGCTCTTATATTTAATTAGTTAATATATTTAATCACAGTACACAGTACACAGAACGACGTTTAAAAAGAAGGGTGCATTAGGGAGGAAAAAAGAGACAATATTTCCCACACAGTTGCTTACTAAGAGAGTTGCTTTTTAGTTTAAAATGGCCTTGCATCCCAGTCTGCCTCTTAGTATCTTCTCCTAGCTTTTATTAACATTCTTGGCTTTTTAAGTGTTTTATGGCTGAGCTGATAAGGTTTATTGCCTAAGTACCCAGGAAGAAAAGAGATTAAGGCTTTGAAGAAGCAATTCCTATACTGGCAATAGTTTTCTCTACACAACTTTATGGAAGCAAAAGTTGGAGAAGCAGGATAGAAAGAATATTGATGCTTTTCAACTTTGGTGTTGGAGAGGATTCTTGAAAATAGCCAGTCAGGAAAACCAATATATGGATCGCAGAAAAAAAAATCAATCCATGGTTATTTATTAAATTTCTATGCCACCCATCTCACTGATACAGCAATTCTGGGCGACTTACAATACCTACTTGGGGCATAAAGTGACCAAATTCCATCATATTTGAAGAACATTATTCAAAGACCCAACTCCACTGAAATGATGGAAGGAAAATGAATAAAAACAAGGAAGGTGGCTTTTATTACAGAAGCAATGAACACACCTTGGAGAATCCTAAAGAGCCAGGTATCTTGGACAAGTTTTATCTGGTGATTGGTAAGAGTAGGCACTGCTTTGATGGCCCATCAATCAATCAATCAATGATTTATGTGATGGCCCAGTTCAAACAGTACCATTTGCTCAGCAATGATACGGCAGTAATTTCCACAACCGAAATCAGACATATTGTTTTAAACTTCCCAGTCTAGCAGTGCTTTGCCCCAGAGAGAAAAAGTTTCAGGCAATAAACACACACAATAAAAATCTGAAATAATTTATTCAACAAAGCAAATATTTTTTTGCTGCACATAGGTAGACAAGAAGATGAGTTACAGATAAGGGAATAATTAGTTATTTTCAGGAAAGGAGTATGTCCAAGGAAAAGTATATAGAGTCAAAGATGGACTCTTAACCCTACAGGCTTCATTCTCCTCAGACATTATTATGGGCCTTTAATCTTGGAATTCCTGATTACCTCCTGTCCCATCTCTAACCAGGGCTGATCCTGCTTATCTAGACAAGGTTGACCAAGTGCCAGAAATTACCAATTGGGTTTTAGTCTTACCTGAGGTTTCAGGAACCCAGTTAGTGGGTCTGTTTATCCAGAATCTTCCATGATTAATTTCAGTACTGGAGATCTCAGACTTACCTTTTAAGCTAAAAAAAATCCCAAATGTTGCCACCTTATTTTCGAAGGAACCTAGGACAATTACTAACCAACTGCATTAAGTTACAATATCTGAATTTCAAGGTCAGGCTTCTTATCAGACACCCCCAAAATGGGCAACCACAATTCAGCCCAGTTAGTAGGGCAAATTCAGCCCAGCTGGTCAATTTCTTGTTCAGCAAGTTTTGGAATCATTTAATTAAATATATATATTTTCATGGGTGTTTGTATGTAGGTCTTTGGTAATTCGGGTTTTCTCCCGTGTAAAATTGAAAATGTCTTGGCAACGTTTCGACGAAGTCCCATTCGTCATCTTCAGGCTGGTGTCTTCGGCTTCGAGCTTCTAGGAGCAATGTGTGATCGCAGCTGTTTCTTCCTTTTAACTGCCAGTGGAGGTATGAACTGATTGGATGGGAGCTTGGCTGTGTTCTGATTGGGTGGAGGTGTGTTCTGATTGGTTAGGGGCTTGGCTGTGCTCTGATTGGATGGGGGGTTGGCTGTGCTCTGATTGGATGGGGGGTTGGCTGTGCGCTGATTGGATGGGGGTGTGCTCTGCTTGGGTGGGGGCCCTGTTGTGCTAGGATTAGTCTGAGTTGCAGGGGAATTTGAGATGGAGAGCTGCATTGCTGTAGTTTGGCTTCGCGTTCGTGGTCGTGCCACATCTTCAAGGTGGGTGTCAGTTTGCTTCACGTATGGAATGGAGGGGTTTAAAATGGCCAATGATGCAGCTGTGGTCTGGTTTCTGGTCCGCGGTCGTGCCTCATCATCGGTGCGGGTTTGAGTCTGCTTTTTGCGTGGATGTGTGGTGGTGACATGTGTGGTCTTCATGAGTGTGGGTCCAGTGTCGCTCCTTGTGCTAGGGATTCGTCTGTCAATAAGGCTGGGTTTCCAAATGGCTGGTAGGCGGGAGGTATCATCTCGTTTATTCATGCTGTGTGGGCGTTTTTCTATCTCGATGGCTTCTCTGATTATTCTGTTGTTAAAGTGTTCAGTTTTGGCAATAGTTCTGGTATTTTTAAAGTCAATTTTATGTCCTGTGGCTTTGAGGTGTTGGACCAGGGAGGAAGTTGGTTCCTCTTTTCTGACTGAGTTCTTGTGTTCTTCAATGCATGCGCTTATTCTTCTGTTGGTTTGTCCGATGTATGTGGTGGGGCAGGCGGTGCATGGGATTTCATATACTCCTTGATTTTCTAACTCAATTTTGTCTTTGGGGTTTCTTAGGATGGTAGATATTTTTCGGTTTGTGCAGAATGCTGTCTTGATGTTGTGTTTGTGGAGGATCTTGCTGATTTTGTCTGTGGTGCCTTTTATGTATGGGAGCACAACAGGGCCCCCACCCAAGCAGAGCACACCCCCATCCAATCAGAGCACAGCCAACCCCCCATCCAATCAGAGCACAGCCAAGCCCCTAACCAATCAGAACACACCTCCACCCAATCAGAACACAGCCAAGCTCCCATCCAATCAGTTCATACCTCCACTGGCAGTTAAAAGGAAGAAACAGCTGCGATCACACATTGCTCCTAGAAGCACGAAGCCGAAGACACCAGCCTGAAGATGACGAATGGGACTTCGTCGAAACGTTGCCAAGACACTTTCAATTTTACACGGGAGAAAACCCGAATTACCAAAGACCTACATATATATATATGCTTCAGTGGTCTTAAGTGTGAAAAACGGTCGTAAGTCACTTTTTTCAGCGCCACTGTAACTTTGGACGGTCACTAAACAAGCGGTTTTAAACCAAGAACTACATGTCATATATATATATATATTTTCACACTTAAGACCACTGAAGCATCCCCATGGTCATGTGATCAAAATTCAGACACTTGGCAACTGGCCTGTACTTATGACATTTGTCGTGTCCCGGAGTCACGTGATCACTTTTTGTGACCTTCTCACAAGCAAAGTCAATGGGGGAGGCCAGATTCCCTTGACAACTGTGTTACTAATTTGACAGCTGCAAGGATTCACTTCACAACCGTGGCAAGAAAGGTCGTAAAACGGCGCAAAACTCACAACAACTGTCTTGCTTAGCAACAGAAATTTTGGACTCGACTGTGGTCATACGTTAAGGACTACCACCTATATGGGAATACAGCCATATGGAAAAGAAGGGAGGGGAAAGTGAGGAGAAACATCTGAACGAAGGAGAAAAAAAAACAAAAGGAAAATCCTTTCTCTTACAATCCAAATCACTAACCATTGCACCTGATTTTCAAGTGCCCTAGACCAGGGGTAGGCAACCTTGGCTCTTTTATGACTCGTGGACTTCAACTCCCAGAATTCCTGAGCCAGCATGGCTCAGCTTGGAAACCTCTCCCTTTCCCCTCAGCATGCCTGGCTCAGGAATTCTGGGAGTTGAAGTCCACAAGTCATAAAAGAACCAAGATTGCCTACCCCTGCCCTAGACCATAGGCATCAAACTCGCCGTGTCACGTGACGTATCGCAACATATTGTGACTTTTTTTGCATTGCTGGAGCTCGGGTGGGTACGGTCTGCGTATGATGCCTACCCCTGTCCTAGACAAAGGATACATCACGTCACGTTCAAGAAATCATCAAATTCAGTCATGGAATTTGGGAAATCTATCCAGGTAGTCCTCGACTTACAACAGTTCATTTAGTGACCGTGCAAAGTTACAACGGCACCATAAAAAAGTGACTTATGACCGTTGTTCACACTTACGACCTTTGTAGCATCCCCGGGATCAGGTGATCAAAATTCAGACGTTGGGCAACTGGCTCATACTTAGGACCGTTGCTGGGTCCCAAGGTCACGTGATCCCCCTTTTACCACCTTCTGACAAGCAAAGCCAATGGGGAAACCAGATTCATTTAACAACCGGGTTACTAACTTAGCAACTGCAGCAAGTCACACAACCTCGGTGGCAAGAAAGGCCGTAAAATGGGGCAAAACCCACTTAACAAATGTTGACTCAATTAACAACAGAGGTTTTGGGTTCAATTGTGGTCGCTAAGTCGAGGATTACCTGTACAAAACTGGGAACAAACATAATTTGGGCAATGTAGATCGAAGGAGGGACATGCAGTTTGGAATTCATTTACCTTGGTTATATTAAATGTTAAACTTGCAGGGGTAGGCAACCTTGGCTCTTTTATGACTCGTGGACTTCAACTCCCAGAATTCCTGAGCCAGCCATGCTGAGGGGAAAGGGAGAGGTTTCCAAGCTGAGCCATGCTGGCTCAGGAATTCTGGGAGTTGAAGTCCACGAGTCATAAAAGAGCCAAGGTTGCCTACCCCTGGTCTAGGGCACTTGAAAATCAGGTGGTGACCAAAACTGGATGCAGTATTCCAAGTGTGGTTTTGTAAATGAGGGAAGCTGGATTCACTTAATGACAGTGTCATTCAGTTAACAACTGCAGTGACTCACTTAACAACTGTGGCAAAAAAGTCGTAAAATGGGGCAAAACTCTCTTAACAACTGCTTTGCTTAATAATAGAAATTTTGGGTTCAACTGTGGTCATAAGGGGGGAAATTACCTCATTAACTGTATTAATTTACCTCAGGTAAAAGGAAAAAAAAGAACATCAATTTCTCTCAACGATAAATTGCATTTCTTTATTACAATAACAGCCTCTCAGCTTGTATATTTTCTCTTTGTAGCTCAACAACAGTCTTGAAGGGGGTATACTATACTGAGTATGACTCAATAGGTCACTGAAGCTTGGCCTCCATGCCCTCTTTTGCTGAGAAACAGGTTGTGTACTGAGCCCCATACCAAACAGTCCCCTGTTGGGATTCAACCCCTTACCTGAGTTGGATGCACAGCTGCTACTTTTGCTCCATCACAAACAGGTGCCATTTCACGGGTTTCCATTGATGTTCTTCCCTGGCCTGTTAAGGAGAGAAATGGGAGGGAAACAGATTATTGTAGGGCCTGTGAATAAGATCTGGGAATGCACAATAAACAAAAGGAGACAGGCCTAGAATTTCATGGCCAAAGCAGATCATCAAAAGAAGGAGGTTGGGCTTTCAGGAGATGCTTTCACTTACATGGGGAAGTGACCTGAGGTGGGTCTTCTTGCGAGATCCTCCTGAAAAGCTCTTGAGAAGGACCTGGTTGATCTCCTCTTCCCTGGGAGACTGCTGAGGTCTCCTCCACGAACAATTCCTGCATCTAAAAAACCAGCCTGGTTTACGATCCACTTTCTGATGACCATGACTGCAGTAGCCTCCTGGCCTTGCCTTCTCCCCAACCCAAATCAAACTGCTAATGATTCATCTTTGTATTTGGCTAAATCAGGGGTAGGCAACCTTGGCTCTTTTATGACTCGTGGACTTCAACTCCCAGAATTCCTGAGCCAGCCATGCTGAGGGGAAAGGGAGAGGTTTCCAAGCTGAGCCATGCTGGCTCAGGAATTCTGGGAGTTGAAGTCCACAAGTCATAAAAGAGCCAAGGTTGCCTACCCCTGGGCTAAATGCTCTGCTGCTTTTGTTACATGATTCTGAGCCTCTTTTGATTATTTCCTCTTTTTATTCTGATTACGAGTTCTCCTTCTGCTTTTGTTTCTTTATTAAATTTGTTTGCAGCCCATCGAACCACAGGACAACTGTGGTTTGTTTCTTCAAGGATGTGGCCCTTCTTTCTTTGTGGTTTTAATTAGGTCTGTTTAGAGCCGTGATGGCGCAGTGGTTAGAATTCAGTATTGCAGGCTAATTCTGCTTACTGCAAGGAGTTCGATTCTGACCGGCTCAAGATTGACTAAGCCTTCCAAGGTCGGTAAAATGAGGATTCAGATTGCTGGGGGCAATAGGCTGACATTGTAAACCGATCAGAGTGCTGCAAAGCATTATGGGGCGGTATATAAGTAAGTGCTATTACCACCTGGAGTATTTTGAGTTAGATTTAAGGACAACCTTGGCTTTCTGTTGCCTCTTGCAATGGGGAGACCACTGGCCTGGCAGTTTAAGGTACAGCAATATTGCGATACTTTTGTGGGGAAGGCACATATCCTAACCCAGTGGTGGCGAACCTATGGCACGGGTGCCAGAGGTGGCACTCGGAGCCCTCTCTGTGGGCACACGTGCCATTGCCCCAGCCTTGCCTCCCCCTGCGACCCCCTCACCAGCAGCCCCCCTGGAGGAGTCGCCCCCGAGCGTGGCCCACGTGGAGCAACGCAGCCAAGGACATGGTAGCCAGGCAGCGTACACAAGACTCTGCCCTCACGCCCCATCGCGTACAGTTGATGCTGTGGGGCGCGGGCAGAGGGTGTGGCCACCATGGTGCCGCTGGGCTCCCTGGGCGATCTGCGGCGGGCCCTGGAGGCGGTGAGTGGCCCTGCGGGCAGGCGGGGTGGGGGCGGGGCAGGGGGTGGAGAGGGGGGCAGGGCCAGTTTTTGGGCACTCGGTCTCTAAAAGGTTCGCCATCACTGTCCTAAGCACATTAAGACTGCAGTTGAAGGGCAACTCGAGCAATGCATTCCATCCAGTCTCTAACTGCTCATTAAGTTTAAATTTTTAGTTGTACATATTTACAGATATGTAGGTGAAGTTCCCTTTTAAGCACCAAATAATAGCATTAATGTCTTATTTAGTATCATTTTTATTCTTTTTTCTACTAATTTGCACCTGTGCAATGTACCTGTTACTTCTTTTTTTCCTCTTTTATGTTAAAAAAAAAAAAGGAACCGAGGAGAATAGTTGCAGAAAAGATGGACAAGGCCTTTAAAGAATTTAGGAATTCAGGTCATTGCTGGTTACATCTTAGAAAGCTCCCATAATGAAATTCTCTCACCTGCCACTTTCCCAACTCCTGGGGGACGGCTGGACCGAGCAGGAACCCCTCAGCCAGGGCCACTGCCTGGGCACAGTTCTCCACCCCACAGTCCCACAGCCAGCCCGCCAGCTCTGGGGGCAGCAGGGCCAGCAGCTGCTCCAGCACTACCAGGTCCAGCATCTCAGCTTTGCCGCTCAACTCGGGCCGCAGCCACCCACGGCACAGCCGGTGCAAGCGGCTGCAAAGCGCCCGGGGCCCCTCGGCCTCCCGGTAGTGGCAGCTGCGGAAGTGCTGGCACCCAGCCTCGGAGCTGCGGGGCCCCTCAGGGCGGCCTCTTGGGCTGCCGCTTCCCCCAAATTCTCCTCTGCTTCCAGGCCAAATGACAGGCTCCTGGGCTTCAGCGGCTCCTCTCCCTGAAGACCGTCTGAGTTCCATTCTACCTGGTCAAGTGTAGTTCAAAACAGTGTAAATGCTCTCTGCCTCCACAAAGTGGCTTTCAATCAATCAATCAATCAGAATAGAGCTGGAAGGGACCTTGGAGGTCTTCTAGTCTGACCTCCTGGACAGCACACCGTTGGCGTGGCTCCCGGTTGCCTACTGACATATTTCAACAGTAGTAATTCCCCCCGCCTTGCAAAACAGGTCCGCATAAATGTCTATAACAGAATAACACAGTTGGAAGGGATCTTGGGAGGTCTTCTAGTCCAACCCCCTTCTCAACAGGAGACCCTATACTATTCCAGACAAGTGACTGTCCAGTCTCTTCTTAAAAACTTCCAGTGTTGGAGCATTCATAACTTCCGGAGGCAGGTTTGTTCCACTGATTAATTGTTCTAACCGTCAGGAATTTTCTCCTTAATTCCAGGTTGCTTCTCTCCTCGATTAGTTTCCATCCGTTGTTTCTTGTCTCGCCTTCAGGTGCTTTGGAAAATAGGTTGACACTCCCCCCTCCTTTTTGTGGCAGCCTCTCAAATACTGGAATACTGCTATCATGTCCCCCCAATCCTCCTTTTCTCTAGGCTAGCCATATCCAGTTCCTGCAACTGTTCTTCATGTTTTTGTCTGATCAGAATCAGAATAGAGCTGCAAGGGACCTTGGAGGTCTTCTAGTCCAACCCCCTGCCCAAGCAGGAGACCCTATACCATTTCAGACGAGTGACTGTAGACAGTCTCTTCTTGGAAAACCTCCAGTGATGAAGCACCCACAACTTCTGAAGGCAAGTCGTTCCACTGGTTAATTGTCCTCACCGTTAAATGTTGCTCCTTAATTCCGCTTTAATTTGTAACAGTTCAGCTTTAAATCAAAATAACTCTAGAGAGTAACCTCATAAATATTCCCTTTATGATTTACTATTTTCATAAGAGACATCACAGGCAATTCCCAATTCCAAGAGG
Organism: Azemiops feae; assembly: GCA_023970755.1. Lineage (NCBI taxonomy): Eukaryota > Metazoa > Chordata > Lepidosauria > Squamata > Viperidae > Azemiops > Azemiops feae. The sequence goes on from JALGBA010000967.1 coordinate 214,290, forward strand.
GGGAAAAAACAACAAAGAATTGCAATCCAAATGTCCACTTGTCTCCTGTCTTGAGCAACGCAACATCCAGAATTCCCACCACCACCCCCCTAGGGCCCTCCAGGATCAGGAACCGGGTGACTTGGGGAGCGAGAACGCAGGCGCTTTCCAATCTCTCCGGATCGCTGCAGCTGCTGAGATCCAGCTGGGGATCTGCTGGTTAACCAATGAGGATGATGCTTCCCCGCCTCTTTGCACGCTGGGGGCAATGGGATCCCCCTCCCACTCAACAGCCCTTTCCCAGTCTTCCTGGTAAATCCCCTTTTTTTGGGGGGGAGTGGTATTTGCAATCAGGCTTCCTCGATTTTTGCTGGCAAAGAGAAGCCCCGCGCCCTCTTTGTCCGGTGGCGCCTGGGCATGAGGGTGAGAGAGCGCCTCTTCCTAGAGAGGCAAGGGGGTTTTCGTTAGGCGACTTTCACTTCCACTCCTCCGCTCAAGCTTTACCAACAAAGCTCTACGGCGCATGCTCAGCTTTCTTCGGACGTTATCCTTTCCTAGAGCGTCTCGCCTCTCTAGGAAGAAGCGCTATGCTCGGCCTTCTTCCTTTCCTGGAAAGCAAAGGGCAAGCGTGGATCCGGGTATGAGTTGCAGTCGCTCATCCCGGGAATAACAAGCGAGGAAACGAAACCTCAAATCGCTGGAAATCCGGGAAGGGGGTGGTGACTGGGGAGAGGGGAGACCATTTTGTCCCCCGGTAGGAGAAGAGGAGGAAGGGGATGCCCCGATCAGGTAGGGGAAGCCCTTCTCTGACTTCACCCGCAGCTCCCCGGCTGGCTGTCGGCGCTTCCAGCGATCCAGGAAACTTGGAAAGGATCTTCCCCGCTTATACCAGGCAGTCCTCGACTTACGACCACAATTGAGCCCAGGGTTTATGTTGCTAAGCGAGACGTGTTAAGTGAAAGTTTTGCCCCATTTTACGGCTTTTGCTTGCCACAACTGTTAAGTGAACCCCTGCAGTTGTTAAGTTAGTCACAGGGTTGTTAAATGAATCTGGTTTCCCCATTGACTGTTTTTCTGAAGGTCGCAATGGGGGATCCCATGACCCTGGGACGCTGCAACCGTCATAAATGTGAGTCAGTGGTCCAGCGTGCAAATGTAAATCACATGACCGTGGAGATGCTGCCACGGTCGTAAGGGTGAAAAATGGTCATAAGTCACTTTTTTTCAGTGCCGTTGTAACTTTGAACGGTCACTAAATGAATTGTAAGTCGAGAACTACCTGTGCTTGAAGGGAAGGAACTTTGGCTGACTGGCTCTCCAGCCTTCTCCAGGGATCAGGTGTTAGGAGTGGGGTGGGGATCCTTCTCTGTTGGAAATCCTGGAGGAGAGGCTGGATTTGGATCTTAGAGTGGTGTGTGGAGAGGAGCCCCCTCTACCAAAAACCTTCCAGAACAGAAGAGTGCTGGTAAAAAGTAGCTGAATAAGCCAGCTTATTTTCATGGAAGAGAGGAAGGAGTTGTGCCCCGTCTGAAAAAAGACTGCTGATTGCGGATCTTCCTGGATTTTCATTCTGGAGGGATTTTAATGAGAAGATCTGATGGGACAAAGATCGCATTATGATTCTCTGCAATTGGATGGCAAGGACTGCACTTCTCTCCTATTCTCATTTTTGTTTCGTTTTGTTTTGTTCCGTTTTTCAGTTCATGTTCAGATTGAAATATATGCCCCAAAGGTGCTTTTTCAAGAGGCAACTGGACTTTCTTGTTTTTCTTTGAAGACGTTTCGCTTCTCATCCAAGAAGCTTCTTCAGCTCTGACTGGAAGGTGGGGAATGGAAGGATTTATATTCTTTGCAGACAGCGGGTCATTTGCATTCTTTGGAATATAGGCAAGCGTGTTAACTTGCTTTTTTAAAATTTATTATGAAACGTAGAAGCCGCCCATCTCGCCAAGGGGCGACTCTGTTAATTTGCTTTTGAAGTGACTCCTTGTCTAGAACCGAAAATAAATCACAGCCAAATCTGTTCCTGTAAAATATAGACCTTGCGACTAAACATTGATCTGTGGACCAGGAAATTTTTGGTTCTACTTGGAGGTGCATTAGAGCAGAAATAAAAAAAAATAGATATGCAAAGGTCAGCAGGACTGAGAGCAGAAAAAGGCTCTCCTGCCATTCAAACTGGAAACAGTAGAAAATTTTGGGAAACAACCAGCCAGGAGATCCCCTATGAGAGCACTATCAATTCAGATGTTCAGCATTGGCGCTTCCAGAATTTCTGCTACCAGGAGGCTAAGGGACCCTGGGAAGTTTGCAGCCAACTCCACCAGCTTTGCCATCAATGGCTGAAGCCAGAAAGGAGCACCAAAGCTGAGATGCTGGATCTGGTGGTCCTGGAGCAGTTCCTGGCCATCCTGCCTCCAGAGATGGAGAACTGGGTCAGGGAGTGCAGAGCTGAGACCTGTTCCCAGGCGGTGGCTTTGGCTGAAGGCTTTCTTCTGAGTCAGGCAGCAGACAATGAGCTGGACATGAAGCAGGTGAGAGAATTTCATCCTTGTAGCTGCAACAGGGTTATAATGTGTCTAGCAATGTCCGTGCTTCCTTAAGTTCCTAGTCAATCTTTCTTCGAATGTATAATTGGAGATTTTTTATTTAGGCAAATGATTCTGTTTCCGCTACCAGATAATTCCAGAGAAGGGGAAACCTCAGACTATTTCTATTACACACACAGAGAGACACAGACACAGACACAGACACATATACATATATATATATATGAATTGAAGGCAGAGGACAAGACATCTCCTTCCATTATGTGTTTGTTATGTGTTTGTAAGAGTCGTGGTGGCGCAGTGGTTAGAATGCAGTACTGCAGGCTACTTCTGCTGACTGCCAGCTGCCAGCAGTTCGATTCTCACTGGCTCAAGGTTGATTCAGCCTTCCATCCTTCCAAGGTCGGTAAAATGAGGACCCATATTGTTGGGGGGGCAATAGGCTGACTCTATAAACCGCTTAGAGAGGGCTGTAAAGCTCTGTGAAGTGGTATATAAGTCTAAGTGCTATTGCTAGTACTATTGTTCTAACTCTCCTTCTTGCCCAGGTCTTGAACCAGTGTCTTAACAGCTGAGCCACCATGCCACCCTTTATGTCCATCATAAAGAGGATATAAATAAAAATGTAAAACAGTGGCCTGCTGTATTGGACCTCTGGCCCATCTAGTCCAGCAATCTCTTCTCACAGTAGCCTGCCAACCATACAAGGAAGCCCACTACTCTCCTAGCAGATGGCTTTCAGAGGCAGTCACACTGCCATAAAGGCTAATAGTGTTGATACTCATGAATTGGCCCAACTCCTTTTTGAACGCAGACAAGATGGTAGCCAGCATCACAACTCATCAGGCCTTCTAATACTAGCTGGTCTTTCAGGTGGAGGAGCCATGGATGGAAATGATCACAATGCATCCCAAAGGAAGGGGAGATCTGTTCAGTTCCTCTCAGGAACTACTCTTTGGGAAGGTCTCCCAGGATAATCCAATTATTGTCACTTCGTCAGGTAAGAGAAGGTCTTTTTTTTAAAGGCATTGAGACTGAGCTTCTTTCGCACCAAATCCTAGGTGTCGAGGTTCCGACTGACGAACCCAACGAAGTAAGCACAGCTGAGATGATCCAATCTCTAATGCAGGGGTGTCAAACTGCCGGCCCATGGGCCGGACGCGTCATGCAGAAGCCGCACCAACCCCATTGCCAGCAATGGCAAAAACAGTCCCGATATGTCGCGCGACATCACGTGACGTCGTGAGTTTGACATGTCTGTTCTAATGCAAAACTTTATTGAGTACATCATTTCAGCACAGGTGAAAGGAAAACCAGCTCTAGTTAATTGGCGCCTAAATCGGTATATTAAAAGCATAGACGTCTCCCTCCCCTCAATCCAGCAGGTCACATTATCCAATTAAACGTTAGACACTTGTTATGAGAGAAAGTGTTTAGTTCTCAGTAAACAACTTTCGAAAGACCTTGGTTCTCACAGGAATGAATGGAACAGCATAAGAGTTCTTCGAAGCTTGACCCTAGGCTTGTGCATGAGGATGGCTTTTGTATATCGTGCTTCCTAAGAGCTTGTTCACAAGACTTGAAAACAGTCTGTTTCCCCCATTTTTCTCTTGTTCACAGGGAATGGAAAGGCATTAATAGAAATCCCCGAAACGTCTCCTCTTTGTAATGGAGCAGAAAGAGCAGCTATGCCCCCAATTCAGGTAGGGAAAGTTTCATCAGAGAATGGAACCATATGCCCCCCCCCCCCCCCCCAGGCTCAGATTATGGCCAGTTCTTTGGCAAGATGGAGTGTCTGGTTCTTCTTATCGCACACTTGCACGTCTTGGTTTGTTATACAGGGTTGGTGTGAAAATGCAAAATCCAGGATCCAAAACAGGTGTAAAAATAGAAAATGGTTTTGCGTATTGTGAAAGTACAGTAGTGGCCAAAATTGTGGAAACCTTTTGGGAAAAGTGTATTTTTGAGGTTTGATGGCTAATAACACCACTCTTTTTTTTTGGAGTAGTACCATAAAATTATATATCGATGGAAACATAATTTAATCAAGAATGTAATGCAACATAGTTTGTTCAATTATCTGTACTGTATTCTATGAAAAGCTATAGCCAAATAACCAGAAAAAGGAAGCACAACTTGCTTAGGTTGATATCAGGTAGCTTTCCTTCATCTGATTGTAGCCAATGAGCATGAGTGTTTAGAGAGCCAATCAGGTGTCATCTTGTTTTGGCAATGAGCCAATCAGATCACAGTAGGATTCAGTTATTGATGTCATGTATTGAAGCTGAGAGGAGGACATTTGTCAGTGTGTTATGTGATCGCTATCAAGTTGGTTGGGTTTTTTTGTGTTCTTTCCTTTAGTGAGCTTGTAAAACGTAATAAAATTAAAGTAATGATGCAAAGAGTTGACCGGTCGCCCAGAAAGAGATGTAAAATAGAATTATTAAGTGAACAAGGCTACAGTCATAAAGAAATTAGAAGAAAAATTGGTGGAAACTTAACCAAAGGTGGCATTTCTACTGTACACTTTTCCCAAAAGGTTTCCACAATTTTGGCCACTACTGTACTCAAAGCCAGTTAATGGAACGAGTGAAGTAAAGCATGGCATAGAAACCACTACAAGTGTAGGACAAATTCCTTTGATTATGAGGTAATAATGTGAAATACCGATCTCCCACGTAAATAGTCTCACCGTCACAAGCTAAATCTCTCATACCGTAAAAATGTTTTGGTCACACTATGAAGAAGTAACGAAAGCTGCGAGATAAAAAAAAAATGTCGGTGAAGTCAGTCAGGATTTCCAAGCTTGCCTCCAGGATAACAATAAAGGAAAAAATTGTTGTGATGATGATGTTATCTAGTTTGGGTCATGAAACATCTGCAAGAAAACAACCAAGCTCAGAGAGCACCAAGGATCCCAGAATCATCTTCCTCTCCAAACCCCACTCCCCTCTAGCACTGGTGAGGTTACCTAGTTTGGGTAATGAAACGTCTGCAAGAAAACAACCAAGCTCAGAAAGCATCATTGTCTCCAAGGATTTGAATAGTTACAGGAAAAAAATTCCTACCATGTTTGTGTGTTGTCTAAAGTCCCTGTGATTTGCTTATACAGGCAGGCGGAGGTGGGGCATACTGCTCCCCTAAGCACCCGTGCTGCTTTCTGGGCCAATGAGAAGCTCTCCAAGGGGACCTCTTCTGCTGGTCTGCCTCCTGGATGTAGCTAAATCATATAAATTGAAATAATCCTGTGTATGTCAACGCTGTTAATATAGGATATTGTTGCTTTGACAAGATATGCAGAGCTGTCTGGTATTTTTGGAGTTAATTTGGATGGCAGGGAGGGAGGAGATTCGTGAGGAAAGCCCGGGAAAGAAACGGAAGTAAATCTTTGGCCTCCAGCCTAATTGGAAGACGTAATTCATGACTGTAAAATAAGGGAGGGGTGTAGCAAGAAAAGAAAGACGCAAGCCAGAGAAATTCAGTTTCTGGCATCCATCCATGTAAGTGCCAAGGTTGTTTTTGCAATTAAAAAAGATTCAAAGAGGAAAAATGCCTCATGTTTCTTTGAAAAGCAATCTTCCTTTGGAACCAGAACAGTGTACTTTGGAATAGCTTTGTCAACTTTGTAGTCATTCCAACAATGCAAGAAAGTGGGCATTGCTCCACAGGCTCACTCGCTGCTCACTCGCTGTTCCCTCCAGGACTTTGATTCTGAGCAGCTCCAGGTTGACTCAACCTTCCATCCTTCTGAGGTCGGTAAATTGAGGACCCAGATTGTTGGGGGCAATATGCTGACTCTGTAAACCGTTTAGAGAGGGTTGTAAAGCACTGTGAAGCGGTATATAAGTCCCAAGTGCGAGTGCTGTTGCAAAATTGTGTATTTTAATTTTATGAAATAAGAGGAAATTTAACATGTCCTCCTCGGGGCTATCTGTTAAGGAAAATGTTCTTCCTCTTTCAGCGTTCTGTGTCCTTTGAAGAAGTAGCCATGAGTTTCACAGAGGAGGAATGGGCACTGCTGGATTGTTGTCAAAGAGCCTTGCATAGGGAAGTCATGTTGGAGAATTCTCAGAACATGGCTGCTTTGGGTAAGGGAACCCTTTTTTTGCTCTGGGATCAATTATTTGGGAAAGAAATTTTGTAGTTAGAAATATACCAGGAGCATCTCTTGGCTGAAGAAGGTGCTTTGTTTATCCAAAGCCCCAAGAAAAGGGAGAGATTGAAAGGTACCTACTCAGCTGTGTAATAATAATAACAACAACAAACAACAACAACAACAACAACAACAACAACAACAACAACAACAACAATAATAATAATAATAATAATAATAATAATAATAATAATAATAATAATAATAATAATAATAATAATAATAATAATAATAATAATAATAATAATAATAATAAAAGTTGGAAAGGACCTTGGAGGTCATCGAGTCCAACCCCCTGCTCAGGCAGGAAACCCTACACCATTTCAGACAAATGGCTGTCCAGTCTCTTCTTAAAAACTTCCAGTGTTGGAGCATTCACCGCTTCTGGAGGCAGGTTGTTCCACTGGTTAATTGTTCTAACTGTCAGGAAGTTTCTCCTGAGTTCCAGGTTGCTTCTCTCCTTGACTAGTTTCCATCCGTTGCTTCTTGTCCTGCCCTCAGGCGCCTCAGAGAATAGCTTGACTCCCTCTTCTTTGGGGCAGCCCCTGAGATATTGGAACACTGCTATCATGTCCCCCCTCGTCCTTCTTTTCATTAAACTAGACATACCCAATTCCAGCAACCGTTCCTTATATGTTTTAGCCTCCAGTCCCCTAATCATCTTTGTTCCCTTCTCTGCACTCTTTCTAGAGTCTCAACATCGTGTACTGGGATCATTTCTGATACTCCTTAATGAGTTTTCCAGACATAGATGTGCACTGTGCAAAAATACTAAAGTCTTTAAAACTCTTTATGTTTAGGGGCATGACATATTATCTATATCTGCTTAGGACTGTTATACCGTTCTGAGACTTACTGGACTCTTGATTATGATCTGGCATTTTTAGTTCAAGACCAAGGACAACAGAATAGTATCAACATTAAAAGGATAATGCATTTATAATGAAACATATCAAAATACTATTGATTATTTTGTTAAAGCATGGATCCTATAGATTTGGGAAGTTTTGGCCAATGCATCTATATATGTACTAGGTCAGAGTTCCCAATGTTTCCGGCTTTGCGGATCGGCGGGGGGGGAAGAGAGGGGATGGTTCCACGCGAGTGGCCAGCAAGCGTGCACATGCAACTCCATTTGTGCGAGCAGCATGCATGCACGCCTGCCGCTCACTTAAATGGAGTGCGCACACTCGCCAGCCCGTTTCTGTGGCCTGGTTGCAAACCCTTCACGGCCCACTAATGGGCCACAGCCCACAGTAAATAAACATTTATTTACTGGTTTGATTTGTAAGACCACCCAATTCATTCATTATTGAGTGTTGACAAATCTTCTCATAGAACATTTAAACACCGAATAATAGGAAAATTGTTGGTTGAGTTTGCACATCAGGGAAGTGGCCATTTCCATTTGTGTTTCACACGACTGTGCTAAGTAGACATTCAAAAGGTGCAACTTTCCAAGGTTTGGTTATCTCTGTAAGTTAAAGAGCATCCCCATAATTGCATCTATTGTGGTAAATGTTGAAGCATAAACTCAAAAGAGATAAAGTCAGGAAACCCTATACCATTTCGGACAGCCATTTGTCTGAAATGGTATAGGGTTTTCTGCCTGAGCAGGGGGTTGGACTAGATGACCTCGAAGGTCCCTTTCAACTTTTATTATTATTATTATTATTATTATTATTATTATTATTATTATTATTATTATTATTATTATTATTATTATTATTAATCATTGCACAGTCAGCCAGATGTTCAGACTGGATTTGGCATTTTTGTCTACCTATCGAGTCCTTACCAAGGACCTGGGATAGGTAGATGTGGATGTTTGGTGGTATTACAGATATCGTCGCAGGATGGAAGCAGTTCCTAGTAAGGCCGCCTTTTGCAATTGACCAATGGCAAATTTGTCAATGCCAATGGTGTTCAAGTGGTGCTCCAGCTGTTTTGGGATTGCACCCAAGGCGCCTATTACTATTGGTACTACCCTTGCTTGCCTTTGCCACAGTCTTTCTATTTCTATTTGTAGGTCTTTGCATTTTGTTATCTTCTCCAGTTCTTTCTTGTCTATTCTGCTGTCTCCAGGCACTGCCACGTCCACTATCCAGACTTTTTTGTCTTTCTTATCGACAATTGTTAAGTCCGGGGTGTTATGTTGCAGGTGCTTGTCTGTTTGAATTCTGAAGTCCCAGGTGCTTGTCTGTTTGAATAGGTGTTTGTCTGTGTTTTATTATTATTATTATTATTATTATTATTATTATTATTATTATTATTATTATTATTATTATTATTATTATTATTATTATTATTATTATTATTATTATTATTATTATTATTATTATTATTATGTTCTGTATACTTCAGTCTCTTCTTTACCTAAACATGAGACTTAGCTGATCATTTATTATTTAGTGTTATGGAAACCGATACCAGAAGTATATCACGAGGAAGAAGTGCAAATGCTTCATAAAATAAACTAAAAAACAATAAAAACATTTCCTTAGTTTCATAAAGTACACAGGGAGGGATAGGAAATTTGGAAATATTAGATGTCGTTATTTTATCATATCTATTGACAGCTTCACTTTCTGCTTACATTTCTACTGGGACCTTTCTTTTCCATTATTCCCAACAGGTGACGGACAGGAGAATGAGATTTACAATGAGCCGGATGTTTTGCAATTGCAAACAATCAAGCATGAAGTGGGAGAAGTGATGCTTGGAAATCAAAGGGAGCCAAAACGGCAAGAGAGAAGCTACTCAAAGGATGGAGGGGAGAAGTCCTCTACTTTTCTGGATGCCAAAACCCACGGCTTCCTGACCCAGCAAGATCAGAAAGAAAACAGAAAGGGAAAATATTCAGGATGTGGCAAAAGAGACAAATCTAAATTTGATTTAAACAAACATTTTAGAACTCAGACTAAAGAGAACCAGTACGACCACAGAGTGCATGTGAAAAGTATGAAAAATTTCTTTCCTGTAATTTTACATCAAAAGCTATACGCAAAACAGAAACCGTGTACATTTTTAAAATGTGGAAAGAATTTCAGTTTGAGCAGGCATCCTACTTCCCGTGACAGAAGCCAGGTGGGAGAGAAACCATATAAATGTTTGAAGTGTGGAAAGAGGTTCAGTAGCAGCAGTAATCTTGTTTGCCATAAAAGGATCCACACAGGAGAGAAACCTTACAAATGCTTTGAATGTGGAAAGTGCTTCAGCAGCAGTAGTTATCTCATTTCTCACAAGAGGATCCACACTGGAGAGAAACCGTATCAATGTTTTGAGTGTGGAAAGAGGCTTAGTAGCAGCAGCTACCTAATTTCTCATAAAAGGATCCACACTGGAGAAAAACCATATGAATGCACCGAGTGCGGAAAGAGTTTTAGTCAGAACAGTAGTTTTATACAGCACAGAAGAATTCACACAGGAGAGAAACCGTATAAGTGTGCGGATTGCGAAAAGAGTTTCAGCAGAAAGAGCCTACTTACTCACCACAAAAGGATCCACACAGGGGAGAAACCCTATCGGTGCATGGAATGTGGGAAGAGCTTTAGACTAAAAAGTACTCTTACATCCCATCAAAGGATCCACACAGGAGAGAAACCATACATATGTGTGGTATGTGGGAAAAGGTTTCGCGAGAGAAGTAGCTTTATGAAACATAAAAGAATCCATACAGGGGAAAAACCATACCAGTGCACAGAGTGTGGAAAGAGCTTTATTCAGAAAGGAGAACTTACTTCCCATCAAAGGATCCATACTGGGGAGAAACCGTATCAATGCACGGAGTGTGGAAAGAGCTTTAGTCAGAACAGTAGCTTTATACAACATAAAAGAATACACACAGGGGAAAAACCTTACAACTGCGTGGACTGCGGAAAGAGCTTTAGTCGAAACAGTAATTTTATACAACATAAAAGAATTCACACCGGGGATAAACCATACCAGTGCATGGAGTGTGGAAAAAGCTTTATTCAGAAAGGAGAACTAACTTCACATCGAAGGATTCATACAGGGGAGAAGCCATATGAATGCGCCCAATGTGGAAAGAGTTTTAGTAGGAGCAGCAATCTTACTTGCCATCAAAGGATTCACACAGGGGAGAAGCCATATAAATGTGGAGAGTGTGGAAAGAGCTTCATTCAGAGCAGAGATCTTTCTTCCCATCAGAGAATGCACACTGGGGAGAAACCGTACAAATGTCCAGTGTGTGGAAAGAGCTTCAGTATGAACAGCACTCTTACTTCCCATCAAAGAACACACACAGGAGAGAAACCATTTAAATGCTTAGTGTGTGGAAAGAGTTTTAGCACAAACAGTACTCTTACTTCCCATCAAAGGGTCCACACAGGGGAGAAACCATATAAATGTCCTGTTTGTGAAAAGAGCTTTAGTATGAACAGTACTCTTACTTCTCATCTAAGGATCCACACGGGGGAAAAACCATACATATGTGTGATTTGTGGAAAGAAGTTCCGTGAGAGCACCAGCCTTATGAAACATAAAAGAATACATACAGGAGAGAAACCGTATAGATGTATAGTGTGTGGAAAGAGCTTTAGTCAAAACAGGCACCTTATAACCCATAAAAGGATTCACATGGGAATAACCATATAATTGCACAGGGTCTGGAAATTTTGAGAGGCAGATAAGAATCTGGAGAGCAGGAAAAAGCTTCAATATCAATGGGCACCTTATTTTTCCACTTCATGAGACTTACATGGAGGAAACTCAATCAAAGCAGAATAGTTTTCTTTGAACTGAGGCAGTGAAGCAAAAGCTACATGTCAATTTGATTTCATTCAGTTGCCAAAATTAACAATCATAGTTAAGTTAGATTAATTAAACCGAGGCACCATGAATTCTTCCCAATCATGCACTTCCACTTCTGTCACATTAAAATACTATTCAAGGAGAGCTTTTCAAGGTTGTGCACAGATTTATGCTTATAAAATTCGGAGTTAATTCAATCGTCCTGGTTAATTATGAAAGATAATGCACTATTTCTCTTAGCACATAATTGCTCAGAAATCCCTAAAAAAATTAAAACATTTGATTTAGTCCTGATAACTATAAGGAAAATAAGAATTTTCAACAGGAGTTAGAAGGCTGTAAGCTATTTATTTTAAAATTATAACATTGTTATTCCTATGTCTTGCTGCATTGTGCACTGTATACAACTTTTGTCTATGACAAGAAATAAACAAGACATCGATTCAAGAGACCCCTGCGCAAATGTATGGAAAGTTCAAAAGCTTTGGGATAAAACAATATTTTTCTCTTGACAATCACAGATCAGTACTTGAAAAGATCCTAGCACAAATCATGAAGCAATCAGTAATTACCTTGAAAATAGTAATGCTTCTGTCAAATTGTTTTGTAGTTTTTATTGGGAATTTTGTAGATTATGGAAATTGATTTCAACATAATTATCTTAATTTCAGAATAGGATTTGACAAAGTTGCCTAAAGTATTCTGTTTAGCAAGCTAATTGATAATGGCCTGGATGGCCGGTAAATTCACATATTCAAGGTACGGTATGTTCATTAATGGTTCCTCATCAAATGAATGACATATCAAGTGAGTTGCCACAGAATTTGTCCTGGGTATGGTAATCTTAATATTTTGGTAAATTACTTGGATAAAATGGTGGAGGGAATACAGGTAGTCCTCAAACTATGACCACAAGTGAGCCCAACATTTATGTTGTTAAGTGAGAAATTTATTGAGTTTTGCCCCATTTTACACATTTTCTTGCCCATTTGTTAAATTAGTAATAAGGTTGTTAAGTGAATCTGGTTTCCCCATTGACTTTGCTTGTTGGAAGGTCGCAAAACGGGATCACATGACAGGGACACTGCAACCGTCATAAATATGAATCAGTTGCCAAGCATCCGAATTTTATTCAAGTGACCATGGGGATTCTACAACAGTCATAAGTGTGAAAAATGGTCATAAGTCACTTTTTTTCAGTGCCATTGTAACTTCAAATGGTCACTAAATGAACTCTTGTAAGTCAAGGACTACCTGGACTGATCTGCAGCTGACACAAAACTCAGTACTGTATTAACTGCACAGTGGTTCTCTGACCAGAAGAAAGTACTGGAACTCTGCCATGCTGGAAGCAATCCATCTCAAGAATAATTATTGGACCCCACAAATTTAACAGCATTCATTAGAAGTAAGTCATAATATCAAGCAAGAATGTGGTTGACAGCCCGCTATGGATTGAAGGGACGCACCGAGGCAGCATTTGGATGTCCTAAGGGTGCTTTTTCAAGAGGCAACTGGACTTTCTTGTTTTTTCTTTGAAGATGTTTCGCTTCTCACCCAAGAAGCTTCTTCAGCTCTGACTGGAAAGTGGGGAATGGTTTATATTCCTTGCAGACAGCTGGTCATTTGCCTTCTTTTAGAGAGTCATTGAGGCCACCTGTGTCCTCGGGGTCACCTAAGTAGTGTAAATGTGTGTGGCACCTTCTTGGCTCACGGATGTTTTTCTGCCCTGTGTCTCTTCACTGTTGAAGACAGGCGGATTTTAAAAAGAATAAGCATATGAAGGATGGGAGTAGTTCCCCCCCCCCTTGTAAATTAGATTGGCATAAGGATGGTCTAAGGCAGGGGTAGGCAACCTTGGCTCTTTTATGACTCTTGGACTTCAACTCCCAGAATTCCTGTGCCAGCATGGCTCAGCTTGGAAACCTCTCCCTTTCCCCTCAGCGTGGCCGGCTCAGGAATTCTGGGAGTTGAAGTCCAAGAGTCATAAAAGAGCCAAAGTTGCCAACCCCTCGTCTAAGGAACATAAATCCTTCCATTCCCCACCATCCAGTCAGAGCTGAAGAAGCTTCTTGGATGAGAAGCGAAACGTCTTCAAAGGAAAAACAAGAAAGTCCAGTTGCCTCGTGAAAAAAGCACTTTTGGGACAACCATGACCTGGATGACTGAGAATCTCCATTGACATTCGCAGGGATGGTCTTGAGTGGACGGGAGAGCAAAGATTTGGCCAATGGCGAAAAGGCGCCTCTGTGTCGTCGTCGGTTGCTGGGTAGAGACGTAAAGGGTGCCGCTCCGGTTAATTTTTTTTTTTTTTTTTTGCGGATGGGGAAACTGCCTCCACTTCATCTTAACACCAACCCTGCGAGGGAGGATTGGAGAAGTGGGCTTTGCAGTAGAGGGTGATTTGAAATTGCAGCCCCGGAGCTCCCCGGCCGAGCTTTTTACGCTGCGGTGCTGCCGTTTTTGCCTGGCTGAGGGACGGATTCACGCCTCCCGTTTGGAAAACGAGGGAGGGAGGCTCACCGGGAGAGAAACCCGCTGAAATGGAGAGCGAAGGGCTGAGGAGGGGCAGCCATTCTGGAGAAAGCGCCACTTGGGAGTCCAGATTTGCCCCTCAGCCCTCAGAAGTTTGGGGGTCTGGCTTGGCGCTTATTTCAAAGAGTCGGACTTTTCATTCGTATATTTCATGTAGTGTTTCAGGGCGGTGGAATCAACATAGTAACGTATCAAATCAGAGCTGCGGGATCAAAAGCTTTAACTTGGCTTCACGTCTTTCCGACTGGAATAAATCGCTTTGCCTAACAGTGAAAGGGAACTGGGGGGGGAGGAGGAGGACTTTATGACGTCACTGCCCCTGCTGGAATACGGGAGGGGAAGGAAACCCCGCGTGGAATTTTGGCGGGAAAGCCGTTAACCGTCAGGGGGAGAGAACTTCAGAGGGAAGGAGAGATTCAGGAGATAAAAACGGGGCTGAGGGAAAGGACCTGTTTAAGGCGCTGCTGTGAGGTGAAAAAAGGGCTGCATTATCTTATAAAGGGGACAACGTTAAGGAGGCTTCATTTTTAGGCGCAGTTGTGAACTGCTACATCTAAACTAGAGGCTTTACTCTGAGCTGTGATATAGTTATACAGTATAGACCCTAGAAAGAGTGCAGAGAAGAGCAACAAAAATGATTAGGGGACTGGAGGTAAAAACATATAAAGAATGGTTGCTGGAATTGGATATGTCTAGTTTAATGAAGAGAAGGACGAGGGGTGACATGATAGCAGTGTTCCAATATCTCAGGGGATGCCATAAAGAAGAGGGAATCAAGCTATTCTCCAAACACCTGAGGGCAGGAGAAGAAGCAATGGATGGCAACTAATCAAGGAGAGAAGCAACCTAAAACTAAGGAGAAATTTCCTGACAGTTAGAATAATTAATCAGTGGAACAACTTGCCTCCAGAAGTTCTGAATGCTCCAACACTGGAAGTTATTAAGGAGAGATTGGACAATCATTTGTCTGAAATGGTATAGAGTTTTCTGCCTTTGCAGAGGTTGGACTAGAAGACCTCCAAGGTTCCTTCCAACTCTGTTATTCTATTCTATAATGCTGAGGTAGATTTTTCTATGAGTCAAATATAATTCAGAGGAATGGGAGGGTATGATATTGCGGGTGCTGGAATAGGAAGAAGCGAAGGAAAGCCCTTGTATTTTGGCGGGAAAATAGTTAAACTGACAGTGTTAGAGGGAGAGCAAGATGAGGACGGGAAGGTGAAGGTCTGAGGGAAGCTTTTTTTTACTCAAAGGTTAAAAAAAAAGGTTACACTATTTGTTTCTGAAGGAACAAGTTTAAGTAGCATGTTTAAGGCACTGCTATCAAGAAAAGGAAAGGAGCTACATTATTCTCTGAAGGGGACAGAATTAAGGAGCCTTGGCTTTTAGGTACAGCTAGGAACAGTTCTGTCCAAATCTCATTCCAAACAGATGAAATTAAAGAAAAGGAAGCAGGGAGCTTCACTCTGAGGTAGAAGTCTCAGGTAGGAGGCGTTTCATAAAGGGGGTTATTTTGGGAGAGGGCATGTGTTCTTGTGGGTTGTTATGGGGTTCAATGCTTGGCCTATTTTTTTACAAGAGGAGCTATTGAGATTAAGAGGTAAGATGTTTCTCTTTTTTCAGAAATTTAGCCACCCTTTGCCAGAAGATCATTTTGGAATAGCTGTCAAGCTTATCAACATTTTCTGACCCCTCACAGTTAATATTTTAGAAGAAAAAGTTTAAGTTTTAAAAAGTCAAATGCAAATTAGTGTGGGAGCTCAATTATAGCATAAAAGACATGGCCAGATGCTGACTCTGGAGTAGATCATGAACTTCTCATGTGGAAGATCCCGCTTAAGCTAAAGAAGAAGAAAGCCGGTCAATTTTCACAATAAGATCTTGAACATATATCCCCCATTTTCAAGGAGAACAATATGAATCACTTTGAAGTCCTGAATTTTATTGATAGAGAAACGATAGGATTATTGCTTCATTTGAAGGGAAAATTGGAGTGAGGTGCTGCAATCGATGGGATGATAATCAAGTGTGAGTATGGAAAGTCCTGCCATATTTAAAGGACAGAATTCTGTGCATTCACTGTTGAAGTCTGAGCTTTGCAATACAGGTATGTGGAAGTGTGTTAAGACTCAAACAAAGGAGATTTCAGAGGAGTTCCAAAAATAGTTACTAATGCTCACCAGGATGAAAAAGATTACAAAGCTATTTCCAAAGAATTTGGACGCCACTGTCCATCATATACAAAATCTCTTTGGAAGGAACAATAATAAATTTCAGAAAGCTGTCAAAAGAGAAGTCATACTGTAGCAGCATCTAAAAGATTTTGAAGTAAACAGATAAGTTTTCCAAAAGAACCTCCAAACCTAAGTTTCTTTGGGAGGGGTCAAACCGATTCCTGCATCCAAAGACAACTGATGATCACAAAACTTGGGTAGATCTATGCAAGAGGGGTATTCTTACATGAACCTCTCTCCTCAATATTGAGTAATTGAGTTTCCTATTTGGAGAGGTTTGGAAAATAATTTGTACCTGGAGCTTGAAGGAAGACCTTTGATAGATTTATATTTTCACCCATTGTCCACATATATTAATCTGGTATTAATCCTGATTAACACATTCAATACATGCCTTATTGAAAACATCCCATCCCGCTTCAGTGCTTCTGACATTCACAAAAAATCAAAAATATTAGAATTTACCTCAAGGTATAGACCTCATGCAATATTATTTATATATATATCATATATAAAATTTAGAGACTCCCAACAAGCACTAAACTTATGGAGAAAATAGAAAAATTTGGAGAAGTGGCAGGGTTGAAAATAAACAGAAAAGACTAAAGTGCTAACAAAGAATCTAACAAAAACAAAAAAAATCAACTAACAAAAACATCTTCAAATAGTTAAAAAAGTTAAATATTTGGGAATTTATCTAACAGCAAGATGTGTAACAATAAAAGGAGATAACTATGTAAGACTGCTAAAACAAATAAAATTGGATCTGGAAAAGTGGAAAAACTTACAACTTTCAATGTTGGGGAGAATAGCAACAGTGAAAATGAATATCTTACCAAAAATACTCTTTTTATTTCAAACGATTCCTGTAAGGCTGGGAAAAGCCTTTTTTGATGAACTGAATACAACAATACTGAAATTTATCTGGCAAGGAAAAAAGCTAGAATTAGACTGAAAATGCTACAAGAAGCGAAAGAAAGTGGAGGATTTGGACTGCCGGATTGGACATTATACTACCAAGCAACTATTTTAACATGGCTTAAATAATGGATAATGGTTAGAGACAAAAGACTATAATACTTAGAGGGGCATGACCTACAAATTGGTTGGAATACCTTTCTGTGGTATGGGAAGAATAAAATACATAGATACTTTCAAAACCACTTTATAAGAAATGCACTTATTTCAGAATGAGAAAAATAAAAGCAAAAATTTATATTAAGATACCTGGATGGCTTTCAACAATGGAAGCTTTCGCTTACCCAAATTTAATTAATTACGACCAAGATATTTTGGACAATGAAGGAAAATTGAAAGACAGACAAGATTTACAAGAAGAAGGTCCCTTCCAGCTCTATTCTGATATATATAATTCTTTTCTTGTTTTCTTTAAGCAACTATTCAGGAGATAATATTGAGATACCTGTTTTTAAGGCAAATGTGATTATTTTCTCCCTGTTTTCCCAGGGTACTTTTAATATTTTTCCTCATTTAAAAATGCTCTATATAAGAATTACTGTAAAACTGACAAGAGTCTGCATTTTTAAAAATCTTTTTTAAAAAGGTTAATCTATCTCCCACAACAGGTTGATCTGCTCCACTAAATTAGAAAACAAATATTGCAGTTATATTGATTCCTACTTACATCTCTCCTTTTAAATATTTGTGCCTTTGTTAATGTCATCTTCCTCTGAACATCTCTAGTTTCTATGATGGACATCCCAAAGGAAAAAGTGGGGTTCTTTAAAAAGGGTTGGTGGGAATCCAACCAAGAATAATTTTTCATCTCCCCTGAATCATAGGAGACTAGATGTGAGTTAGAGGATGTAAACCAATGGTTTTCAAAGTGGGCCATACTGGCACATGAGTGGAGGTTGAATTAGTCAGAGGGGTACTAGGCATTAACAGAGTGGCAGGGGGGTTGTGATGACTCCCCGCATGCTTTCCCAGATACCTCTCCGGATGTCAGTTTGGAGGAAGATGAACCAGTTTCAGGCACATTTGGAGGGGAGTTGGTTAATGGCTCCAAGCAGCCATCAAGAGAGATTTGGCTCAAGCACAGCTGCAGCAGGACCGCCCTGAGGCTTCAGGTGGAGAAGGCATGCAGCTCCAGCAAGTCAGTGAAGAGGAAGAACTGCCTTCTGCACCTGATCCAAGAACACATAGGGCAGAGAAAAGGCAGGAGCAAAGAAGATCAGCCAGATCACTCAGGAGGAGAAAGCCTCGCCCTTCTTGATCGGCTGCACCAGAAGCTGGCTATTTAGCACAGCAGACAGATGGAAGCAATGCTGGGAACAATGTTCATTTTCTAGCTGTGTGTTTTCTGGTTGTTTGATTCTTGCCTTGCTTTGGACTGACACTGTGCCTTGACTTGGATTGTGCCTTGTGAACTCTGAACTTTTCTTGCCTTGTGAACCCTCTTGTATTGTGGATTTAATTTGGTCTGGTGGATTTATTTTGATTGGGAAACTTATAAGTACCTTGTGGACTCATTGGCCATTGCTCTGTGGACTAGCATTGGTCTGCTTGTGGGTGGACTTAATTGGGACAGTTCTGGGTTTTTGGTGAAGGGAGTTACAGGGAAATATCAATAAATCCACTAAACCACAGTTATGGGTGTGTGAGAGTAGGACAGCATACGGGGTGTTAGACAGCAAGGGAGTTAGTCACAGGAGGGGCAATTAGAATTATAACAAGGTTACACATAACTTATCCAACAATATTTGGATGGTTTTATTAAGCATGTAAAGCTGTAAACATACAGTCCATTATAATTATAAATAGATCTTAAAACCCTTGAAATAGTTCTCATTAGTGAGCACAATTGGGACTAGCAGCTGTCATTAAAGTTCCTAAATACATGTATTACAAAGAAATACTAAATGTGCTATAACTATTTTTCTATATTAAACACAGAACAGGTGGTATACAAAAATGTGGTGCATCTAAGACCCCCCAAAGGGTTGAAAAATCTATACAATGTGAGTTGCTATGAGTTTGATAAATTCAGCACCATACAGTTTTAAAACATAAATAATCCAACTTGTTAAAAAAACTTTTTTTAGAAAAATGCTGATGTAAACAGGAGGAGTTTTGGAGGTCAACTAACTTCGGAGGTCCTCCCTCTGGTTTTCTTCACCAACAGTATTGTTGAGGACTCCTATCTGTTGCAGTGGGATTTCCTCGGGGTTACTTCCACCTGAAGTGCTGGACAGTCGGTGACTCTGATGGAGAGAAAAGACAGGTGGTCAGTAATGATGAAGTGATGTGACATTTGCTCTGAGATGCCAAATCACACCCTTACTAAGCCAGATAATCAACCTTGACAACTATAAGATGTGTGGGGAATTCTTGGAGATGAAATCCACACATCTTAAAGTTGTCAAGTGCTTAGCTAGGGTTGTGACTCTCTTGAGAGAATTTGCCACAGAAAGAAGAGCACTTGAAGAGAGGGAAGATTCAGATATAACACAAAAACATACAAACTACCTCATAGAGTCTCCTGAACCCCATTGATTAAAGGGGCATGTAAGAGAGAACATGTCGAGAGGAAGCATCACTCACCTGATTCTATAGCATTCTGCCTTGATGACAATGGCCATATTTTTCTTTTCTTCAACCCTGTCGAGATTGTTTACAGTGAGTGATTTATATTTAGATTTTACAGTTTGCTTAGATAACTTAGGATATTATAGCTAGTCCTTAGTTAACAATGGCAATTGGGACCCGAATTGCTGTTGCTAAGTGACATCATAAAAGTTTGACATCACATGACTACTCTCTTAGCAACAGCAATTCTGACACTTCCAGTTTCTGTCATTAACCAAATCCCACACCATTATAAAGTGAAGATATCACCATTTGCAATCTCTTTCTGCATTGATTTTGCTTGTGGAAAGCTGGAAAAGGTAGCAAATGATGATCGTCTGATTGCAGAGTGCTGCAACGACTGGAACTTTGAGGATTGGTCATAAGTATAATTTGTTTTGCATCTTTGCAAAATTGAACTGTCTCCGAATGAATGGTTGTTAAACAAGGACCACCTGTATTTCAGTTAGTATAGCTACACGTGCCTCATAAAATAAAGAAGGCTATCCCTCCATCTTCCTCAGTGAAATGCTGCCCTAATAATGCCAAAGGAGGACATTTAGAGTAATTAATGTCATATTTTAAAATCCTGAATGCAAGGGAAGGGCTGCAGTTGGCTCTTTGACTCTTTTCAGGTGAATAGAGCAATATTAACTATGGAGGTGTCAATCTCACTATCTGAACCTTAAATAAATTTGAATTAAGAACTAAAAGGTAGTCAACGTGGAAAGAAACGGACACCATCAATTGTGGAAAATAGATACATCCCAGATAGGGGTTTAGGGAAATTTAAAGCCATAAAGGCCTCTCTCTCTCTACAGACCCATCAGATCTGGCAGAAGTGACATGTTCCTGGTCCCTTTTGATTAGAGTGCCATCTAGGGGCCAGGAAGCATCCTTTTTCCATTGCTGTATCTGTACTTTGGAAACATGTCTCTTGAAATTTTGGTAGTCTCAAAAGCTTGCTGACCTCCAAAACCCTTTAGACCTGCTGTGGTGGGGAGAGGATTAAGTCTGTGAGTTGTATGATTTTTGGTTAATTGGTTTATTCTTGAGGACCATTTTTTTGTTTTCCTTTCTGGTGTGTGTGCTTTTATTCACTTTATTTTCTTATCAAATTGATATTTTTGTGGTAGCTGCCATTTTTACTTTATGTGAGATGCATAGCCATATAATTCAAATAAACAGGCAGATAAAGCCCATCTGCTAAATTTCACAACAAATTAAATCATTGAAGAAAATTAGAATTAAGACAAAAAGTAGAAAAACAAACATTCAAACCAGTCAGCCAAATTATTCAAAATTCAAGGACAACTCATCAGAAACAACTTAAAAACAAACCCTTTATTAAGTTATTTAGATGAAAAACTTTTTCTGAGTACACTGACTTTTAGCCCGAGGTACATGACACTTTCAGATATAAGTGGCAAGCTCTTACGGAGATCTGTCCCAATACTTGTCAAATTCAGGAGTCTACCACCAGCAACCATGTTTTATAATTCTTAAGTAAAGCTACTGAACTAAAACATCACAGAATTCAATTAAAGTTGGAACCTTTCTGCTAAAAAAGAAATTGAGTCTGCTTTTGGTTGTGCAAAAAGCAAAAATGTAAAATTGTGATTTTCTTTTCTCTTTGGAAGAAGAGATTAAACATTTCTAAGCCTATATGTTTTGTGGAAATTTTAGAGATTCCCTGTTTGTCACAAGAGTAACAAGCTTGTTTTTTTATATATATTCTTTCAGTCTTGACTGCTATACATTGATACAGCCTTTTCCTCTTCCAGGGATGTGGTGGAAGTGGTGAAAGTGAAGGCAGGAAAAACCAAAAGTTAGAATAAAATTGCTTTTCTTCTTCTTTTTAATGATAGCAGCATTTGGGGGGGGGACATTTTATCTTTAATTAAACTGTATGTAGCCGAAGCCCTGCAATTCCAAGTGACCCAGCCCAATCATCTCGGGGTCTTCATCTTTCTTCTAAAAGCCCTGCACCTCTCTGAAACTTTGTCAAAGATCCTGAGCTTTCAAACTTCTCTCCAACTCTTAAGACACAACACCAGTCAGTCTACCAACTCTCACCAATTGTATGCTCCCACTTCACCTACCCAAATCACAGGTCCTCAGTCTTTTTAAAGCTTTCCCATCTCCTGCCCTGTCCAGGTAATGCTATGCTGGACAAGCCAAATGTGCTATGGCAGGCTGCCCAGATGCTAGCAAAGAGTTTCCTTTTCACCCCCTGGTATTTGCATCTCTGCAGAGGAACATCTGCATCAGCTTTTGGGATCTCAGGCCAGACTTTCAGGGATAATAATGAAGTAATGATAAATATATATACCAGTGGTGGCGAACCTATGGCGAACCCTCTCTCTGGGCACGTGCGCCATTGCCCCAGTCCTAGGCCTTCAGCTGGGTTTTATAAAACCTTTTCACTTTAGGCCTCCGCTGCCGTGTGCAAAAAAAAAAAAGATTCAATCAGTCAATTTCAACTTCTCGCGGGAAAAAAAAAGATCTTGCAAAGTTGGAATTGATTGATTGAACTTTTTAGTCCCACCCAGTCTGCCGTTACCACAGCGACGCCCACCCAATGGGCCACACCCACCCAATTGGCCACACCCACCTGGCACCAGACTATGCATAAGTGGGTTTTGGGTTGCAGTTTGGGCACTCGGTCTCTAAAAGGTTCGCCATCACTGATATATACAATAGAATACATAATAATAACGGAGAGTAAGAAGCCTGAATACATTCAGAAAGTCAAAGACTATATAAGCCCCCTTCCTTGGGAAGAAATTAATTACTGTAGAAAATGCAGACTCCCTTCTTCTTCCCCCCCCCACACATTCCAGAACATGTATACACAGTTTACTCACCGATCCACATGGAAAATCCAACAATCTCCAATACACAGCAGCTGAGAAACACACCCCAGAATATATAGCGCAACAGTATGTATCCTAAAATTAAATTTGAAAAAGAAAGTCTCTGAAACCAAGCGTTGTCTTTCGGGTAATGGGAAGAGTCTAAAATATCCAAAAGATTGCAGGAATATTAGATGAGGTTATTCTTAAAGCAGATCATGCTGTTCAAGTTTTCCCTGGGAGACTGGAAAAAGAAAAAAGGAAAGGCCATATGGAAATACCATGCTCCAATCAATAATTCCCCACCTCCTAGGACAGTGATGGCGAACCTTTTAGAGACCGAGTGCCCAAACTGCAACCCAAAACCCACTTATGCATAGTCTGGTGCCGGGTGGGTGTGGCCAATTGGGTGGGTGTGGCCCATTGGGTGGGCGTGGCTGCGGTAACGGAAGACTGGGTGGGACTAAAAAGTTAATCAATTCCAACTTTGCAAGATCTTTTTTTTTCTCACGAGAAGTTGAAATTGACTGATTGAACCTTTTTTTTTTTTTGTACACGGCGGAGGCCTAAAGTGAAAAGGTTTTATAAAACCCAGCTGAAGGCCTAGGACTGGGGCGACGGCGCGCGTGCCCAGAGAGAGGGCTCAGAGTGCCGCCTCTGGCACCCGTGCCATAGGTTCGCCACCACTGTCCTAGGAAATGATGCCATACTCACCAAAGTAATGCAGGAAACCCATAAGGAAACCAATAACTAGAAGTCCAAAAACGATGAGTATCCCTTTATGTGATAAAGTACATATGAGGAAAAAAAGGAAAATTATCAAAAAGGAAACCCAGATACACTTTTCCTATGATGGGGGAGAGCTAAGATCTCATATTTTTTTGAAAAATATTTCAAAGAAATTCTGTTATTTTGCGGAATATCTCAGAAGCAGCTTCCCTCTCTTCTATCCTCTCTATGAACACTCCTTTGGGCTTGGAAATGAATTCATATGTCTCTCTTCTCCCCTATTTGACTTCACAATTTCCCCTTTTCTGTCTTGCCCAGCACAGGCAAGATTGCTATGATTTGTCTGCTGGCTGGAGCTAAAAATGCCATCCTCCCCATTTTAGTTCAGTGCTTGCCCGTGTCCACAGAGATAGTTTTCTTCTATCCTCATTAATTTTATTGAAAAAAAGGCACAAAGGGAATAGTTCACTCACCGCATCCTATATTGAAACTTCTTTCACCTGCAGGAATCAGAGAATTAGATTGAAAATAATGTCCACAAGGAAATCCTTTTCCAGCTTTTTCTCACAAGCCCTGACAGAGTTGTTGAGATCTCCTGGAAGTTGCATTAAGTAATGGCAGGCATGTTTTCAGATACTTATAGCATCAGCTACTACTCTCAGAGCTTCCTGGTCCAGATAGGGACATAACTAGTGCACCAACTGCAGCTGGACCAAGCTCCCTTCTGTGGAACAGAGCCATCTCCTGCTGTGATTCCAGGAGGACTAAGCCATAGGCTTGTATCTTCAAATGAAGCCAGATCTATCTATAGATAGATTCCAAATAGCCAAGATATTTACTGATAACTAGCACCTTCATCTTACAAATGTCCTTGCTCCTCTCCCTCTAGTCTCTTAACAATATTTAGAATCTCCCAAAGGTGCTTTTTCAAAAGGCAACTGGACTTTCTTGGGGGTTTTTTCCCTTTGAAAATCTTTTGACTGTCTGCTTGGATTGGAGTGCAAACCCTGCAAAACTGGGATAGTATAAGGCTCCTGCCTTGAGCAGGGGGTTGGATTAGGAGACCTCCAAGGTCCCTTTCATCCCTATGATTCTATGAAAACAATGTCTCCAGTCCCCAACTTTTGCAGGCAGTCCAAGAGGATGCCATGTTGCAACCTGCTTTTAGCTGTGGCTTTCTGTTTGTTCACATTTTCCTGCAGACAGCCAAAAAAAAAAAAAATTCCCTTTTGTGCTACTTTCGTTGAAAAGAAATTAGGAGGATGGCATAGGTTACTTTCCCGTAGGAAATAGTTGGGATTGTAAACTCTTAAAAAATCATCAGGAAGGATTCTGGGAATGCTGAAGAAGAACTGGAAGAGAGATATCAGCTAGCCAATAACAGGGAGTAGACCACTCTGACTATTGAAGTAGGGTTGTTTCAATAAAGAGAAAATGTGGTTGATGAGCTTGTTATAGACTAAACATTGCTTCTTTATTGTAGTCTGGTATGAGGATGAATAAATGACATTAAAATTGATATCACAGCTTTTTGTGTGCGTGAATCAATCCCTGTTCTTACCTACCCTCTAATCTGCTTGCCAGCTTTGGGGGGAAAATCCCCAAATGCCCTCTAGAAATGCTCAACAATCATCATGCACTGGACAGATAATTTGAATGAGGTTCTTGCCCAAGAAAATCCAAGTGCCTATCATTTGAACCTTACCAGAAGATAGCAAAGGACAGATGTTAATACCCTTCCTATTCAAATCATGTGTTTCAGAGTAAAAAACCAGATAAAATGCATGCCCACCTACCTGGAGATGCTTGGGAAGGTTGCACTTGTATGTGTACAACTAAAGGGAGAAATCAGAAAGATGGAACTGAAATTATGCCCAATTGCAAGAGTCATCCAGCCTGACTAGGAAGAGCTCCTGGACAGAAATTTCTCAGGGATTTTCTCACTGCCCCAGGAAGGGAAGGGGTCACTGGCCAATATGGCGACCCTCATTAGCAGAAGGGAAAGACTTTCCAAAAATCAAGAAAAGGCCCCATTCCTTCAGTGGAACCCCCACCCTCCCTGACCCTCCCCCAATAACCACTGTGAGACAATTAAGGTGCCCATCATAAGGGTTGGATGTTTGGGGTGAATATAATTGT
Organism: Azemiops feae; assembly: GCA_023970755.1. NCBI lineage: Eukaryota > Metazoa > Chordata > Lepidosauria > Squamata > Viperidae > Azemiops > Azemiops feae. Next base: position 239,824 of record JALGBA010000967.1, read on the forward strand.
TTCTACCTAAAAAATTGGCGCAACACCCCTCATAGGGAAAATAGGCATTGTGGACTTCTATGAATTCCCCAGCAAGGAATTCCCTCCAACTACAACATGCATTCCCCATTTACTTACCCAAGCACAGATAGCATCCAATAAGTATAGCCGCGAGAGTGGCTGCCAGAACAGTGATTATAATGGACAATGGGTGGGGTGCTAAAGAAGAAGAAGAGGGAAAAATTGCCTTATCGGTGAGATGGGTGGCACATGTATGTGATAAATAAATATGAAGATAAATAGGAAAGACTTTCGTTTTTCTATTATGGAGAACCCAAAGCACAGAAACAAGTTCATTTTCATGAACCTGGAATATCCCAGGAAAAGACACCTTGCCTATCATCTGCTGTTCCCAGCTTGGAGGTAATACTATCTTTCTCAAGGGCAAAATTATTGTGCTACAACCACTGAGACTAATAGATGGGAAGACAGTCTCCAGCTCAGGTTTTTGACTCCAAAATTAGGTGTAGGATCTAGACGGCAGGAAGGATATTCCAGGATGGAAACAGTGCTGAGCAAAATAAAGTCAAACTTAGTAGCTATCCACTGAGACTTAGATTTTTTCTGGGGCTACCAATGAGCCTGCAACACAGCTAAAGTTCTTTGGCCTTCTGTTTCTTCTTCCTCCTTGGTGAAAAAGCCTTCTACCATTCCCAAATACTCACCAAGCACCATCAAAACCACCTCCAGGGGATTCTTCAGGCTGCCATGCTCGACACGGCACTGGAAGTGATTCCGTTCACGGGGATTGATCCTAATGCTGAGCCAGAAGTGATAGGTCCCATCTGAATTCGGGGCAACCAACCCATGCAAAGTGTCCTGCAGCCAGATTTTTCCATCTTTCCTCCAGGTTGCATTAATATCCTTGGGGAAGAAACCATCCACTCGGCAGATGTGAGTTTCTGTTTGGCTGGCCTCTGTCTTACTTCTGACTGTCACTGTTGGGGGCTCTGCAGAAATGACAGGATCAGAGTAAATACGGAGCATCTCCATGGGTAGAATGTGAACTTCACTAGCAGGAAAAGGCTTCCCAAATAACTTCAACTTTGCCCTCCCTTCAAGCCCTGAGGAGGAAACCCTCCAGTCTCTTGATCCTTCTGGGTGCCCTTTATCACACCTCTTCCAGTGCTAGGGTACGCCTTATTATGGAGCAGAGAGATAATATAATGCCCCAGGTGCACAGTTAGTGCATAGCATCGCACAGGTGGGCTTTGTCATGGTGAGCTCAGATTGGGAATCTGAGAGGACCAACAATGAACATCCAGTGCCAGAGACAGCTTCAGAAGTGCTCAGAGACAAGCAGTCAGTTCCAGCACCACCAAAGAGGACAGCTGCTTTGAGCAGGCAAAAGAGAGGGGCAAAATATCAAACAGCAGATATACCGTAGCTTCCACCATAGCAAAGAAGTCCTGCTAAATAAGCTACACTAAGGCTGCTTCTATTAAAATGGAGCAGCAAGCACAAGCTCTCTCTTGACGACAACTGCCTATTAACTCCAACTCCATGTGCCTTGGCTTGTGAACTTCACAACCCTGACTTTAAACCTGGACCAGTTGACAAATCTGCTACAAGATTGATCTCAGATTCCACCTGACTATTCGTCAGCATGCCACTTTGATTTGGAACATTTTTAAGCCAAACTTGCTGAATTTTGGGGGAAAACCTGTCTCTGTGCTGAAACTCTCATTTAGTAAAGAGAACAAAACTACCCTGTCATGTATTTGTATGTGGGCTTGGCCTGAGACAGGACACTTCACACTTTGCAAAAGGCAGGGTGGACTAAGGTAGCATTCTTTACAACAGGGGTCTGCGGCCAGGAAGAGGCAAGCACACAAAGCTCCATTTGCGCAAGCGGTGGGCACGTGAAACCATCCCCTCCCCCCCACACCTGCAGCCACCACTGCTGGTCCACGGAGCCGAAAAGGTTGGAGAGCGCTGCTTTACAAGATCTTAATTCACAGAAATGTAGACTTCTCAATCCTAGGAATGTCAGTAAAACGAGGAACAATGTAAAGGCATTTTCAAAAGCCCTCACCAAAACCACCTGAGCAAATTCAGCAACTATGGGGCAAGAGGTGAGATGCTTTGACAGATTGGAAACCAGTCAAAGAACAGGAAGCAGAGAATACAAATAGTGGACAATTTTCACGTTGACACCAAAAAAGTATCCAAACTGCCTCGTCCAACCTGACAGTGATGAATCAGCAAAGGGATTTTGAAATTCAATGCAATGTTCAGTGGAAATACCATCAGCTCCAGCAAGCCCTTCTCTAGGTCACAAAAGCCTTTCAGGACCAAAATATGTATTCTTTCTGAAAAGATACACAGGTAAAGGATTGGGATTGAGGCCGCAGAGACTGTCAGCTCTCATTTCCTGCAAAATTGGGTCAGGGCACTTTAGAAGAATAAGCAAAGCATTTGTCGATGTTCCCCTCCTTCCTTAATAATGTGAAATGTTCCACTTTACCCTTCCAGAAAGCTTCATGGGTGATTCTTCCAATTTTGTTGCCTCTGCTTCTTCCACCCATGAAGGCCCAAAGGATGGGGAAGATAGAAAGATAGGAGCATTTCACAATTCAAGGTAGAGGAATGTTTTTTTCCTAAATGCCATCCCGCAAACTCAAAATAACTTCCTTTCACATAAAAATGCAGCCTGCTCCTGTCTTTTTGCTGGCATATTATTTTTCTACTTCGAGAAATTATTTAATGCATAGAAGAACTAAAGGTAGGATTCCCACCTGCCTGCCTTTCTAAGATGTAAAGGAGTGACAATAATTCATTTAGTGACCATATGAAATTACAGTGGCACTGGAAAAAGTGACCTTTCACTGTTTTTCACACAACCGTTGAAGCATCCCCATAGTCATGTGATCAACATTTGGACATTTGGCAACTGGTATGTATTTATGATGGTCTCATTGCCCCAGTGTCATGTGATTACTTTTTGTAACCTTCTGATAAGCAAAGTCAATGGGGAAGCCAGATTCACTTTGTACAACTGTGTTACTAACTTAACTGCAGTGATTCACTAAAGAACTGCGGCAAGGAAGGCCATAAAATGGGGCAAAACTCACTTAACATCTGTCTCGCTTAGCAATAGAAATTTGGACTCAATTGTAGTAAGTCAAGGACTACCTGTATGGGTCACTCATAGAAGGACCAATGTGCATCTACTATAGAAGAAATGTGTAAAGAGCTGTTACTTTCTCAGGACTTCTCCCCAAAGTATCTCATCCAAACCTTTCCTCAGCAGAGCCTCCTTCCCATAGTTGATGCGCCTCCTCAGCATCTCAGTGCAAGTTTCCTCCAGGTAGTATTTTATGTGGTTGGCAACTGATGGCTTCCCTTCCAACTTTCTCTTGGACAGCTGAGCTGCCACATCAGAGGCTGTCCAGCTGAGCGTCTCCTTGTCAAAGCTGATAAAAGTCCTCCCATCATAACTGTCCTGGTCAGAACCTCCTCGTAGCCAATCATTGTTCAGTTCACAACCATACCTCCACTGCAAAGTGTGAAACCCTGAGGAGACACACAAGGAAGCAGAGATATTAGAGTGGATTTGACTGCCGTGGTGATGGACACACGTTGGAAGACGTGAAGGGTCAGGTTGGAGGATAAATCGTCCTGAAGAACGTCAATATGGTCACTATGAATCAAGCCTGATAGATTTATTTGATAGAGTGACCTGTTCTCCCCTATTAAAATATGAGAAAGGTCTTTTCTCAGGAGGTTTTTTTCTTTAACCACCCAACCCCATATTCCAGACCCTTTTCCAACTCACTCTATAGCAAAGAGGAGCAGAATTTGAATGTCTGAATGGAGAAGCATATCTGACTTTTCTTTCTGCAGCAGCAATTCCCCTCCCTCCCCTTCTGCTGCAGAGATGGAGACCCTCTGCCCTTTCCCCCCCACAACTACTCACCCTCACTGTGGTTGTAGTACTTCTGTAGGGTTACCAGGTTTCTCCCAAAGTCCTGCTCTGCTTTCTTTGCTATTCCGGTGTATTCCTCCCAAAGGGGTTCCTCTTTTTTCACCTTCTCCATCCAAGGCACTAGAGAGCGATACTCCTTTGTATTGCTGTCATAGTGAGCGATGGGCTGGCCATCCACAGACTCCAGGATGCTGAATTGGGGAAGCCCCTGGCTGGGTTTTGAGATGAAGGTGTAGGAATAGTAGAGGGAGTGCCAGGAGGAGGAGGAGGCTGTAGGGAGGAAAGAGGACCGAGTTATGGGGATCTGCAGACTGAACCCCCTTCCCATACTGCTCTCCAGTTGAATGTGCAAAGAGCCCCTTCTCTTATGTCAGAATTTGGGGTGAGGTGAAGAGGGGAGAGATCTCCATCTCATGATCGACACACTGAGAAACTAATTTTGATGGGTATGCAGGAACCAATAGTAATAGCAATAGCACTTAGACTTATATAACACTTCACAGTGCTTTACAGTCCTCTCTAAGTGGTTTACAGAGTCAGCATATTGCCCCCAACAATCTGGGTCCTCATTTTACCGACCGTGGAAGGATGGAAGGCTGAGTCAACCTTCAACTGGTGAGAATCGAACTGCTGGCAGCTGGCAGTCAGCAGAAGGAGCCTGCAGTACTGCATTCTAACCAGGGCTCTTCCAATAGTTTTGCAAGGTTGTAATAACCTCAATTACCATCACTGTGCCAACAGTGAAATACATTTCGAAACCTTATGACATATTTATTTCCTGAGTTCAATGATGGAGCAGCGATTAAAATGGTGGCTAAGATAAATCCATTAGTGGGTGGAAAACTGATCCTGGATAGATAAAAAATAAAACGGTCCAATTATGGTGCTTTCCTGAAAAGAAGATGACCTTGAAATTTGGCTAATTCTCTCAAAGAAAGAGTAAATCTTTTTTTTTTGGGGGGGGGGGTGTATAGTTGTATGATAGAAATGCTGCAATGCCCAGCTTCTTCATTTCTCACATTGGAGTGACTGACTGTTGAAACCTCAGTTGTTTCTTCAGGTTTAGCATCGTGTGTGAACTCTCCATTCTCCCAACATCCCAAGAATGGCGCTGTGGGTCAGCCACTCTAACAGAGGGAAGGGAAGTAAAAGTATTACAAGCCTGAGAGAGAGAGAAACACACGAGGCTGCATCGAAGAGCCTCTTTTCTTTTCTTCCAATTTCTGGAGGCAAATGGCAAGGGAGGGAAGGACGAAGAAGGTCCTATGAGGGACAGAGGAGGAATTGAAGGCCAGAGTCCAACTAGCTGGGAAGAGGTCTTGTACCCTTTTAACAGAATAACAGAGTCAGAAGGGACCTTGGAGGTCTTGCAGTCCAATCCCCTGCTGAAGCAGGAGATCTTATGCCATTCTGGAACAAATGGCTGCCCAATCTCTTCTTAAAAACCTCCAGTGATGGAGCACCCATGACTTCTGGAGACAAGCATTTCCGTTGGTTAATTGTTCTAAATTAACTAAGGAAATTTCTCCTTAGTTCTAGGTTGCTTCTCTCCTTGATTAGTTTCCATCCATTGCTTCTTGTCCTGCCTTTAGGTCCTTTGGAGAATAGATTTACATTTAGGCAAGAAAAACCAAGTGCACAGGTACAGTATATGTGGTACCTGGCTCAATAGTAGTAACTGTGAGAGAGATCTCGGAGTCCTAGTGGACAATCACTTAAATATGAGCCAGCAGTAGGCTGCAGCTGCCAAAACAGCCAACACAGTGCTAGGCTGCATTAACAGAGGGATAGAATTAAGATCGTGTGAAGTGTATTAATACCACTTTATAATGCCTTGGTAAGGCCACACTTGGAATATTGCATTCCATTTTGGTCGCCATGATATAAAAAACATGTTGAGACTCTAGAAAGAGTACAGAGAAGAGTAACAAAGATGATTAGGGGACTGGAGGTTAAAACATAAGGAACGGTTGCTGGAATTGGGCATGTCTAGTTTAATGAAGAGAAGGACGAGGGGTGACATGATAGCAGGGTTCCAATACCTCAGGGGCTGCCACAAAAAAGAGGGAGTCAAGCTATTCTCCAAAGCGCCTGAAGGCAGGACAAGAAGCAATGGATGGAAACTTAACTGAAGAGAGAAGCAACCTAGAACTAAAGAGAAATTTCCTGACAGTTAGTATAATTAATCAGTGGAATAACTTGCCTCCAGAAGTTGTGAATGCTCCAATACTGGAAGTTTTTAAGAAGAGACTGGACAACATTTTGTCTGAAATGGTATAGGGTTTCCTGCCTGAGCAGGGGGTTGGACTAGAAGACTTCCAAGGTGCCTTCCAACTCAATAGTAGCTATTATTATTGTTGTTGTTGTTATTGTTGTTAACCTCCTCTTCTTTGTGATAGCCCTTCAGATATTGGAATGCTGCTATCATGTCACTCCTAGTCCTTCTTTTCACTGGACTAGACTTAGTTCCTCTTCTTTAAACAGGGATCCCCTTTGTCTCCATGTTGCTTGAGGCAGCCAGGCAGATTTTCAGATCTTCTGTTTGAGTTTTCTCTCCATTCTTTGATAGGCCCCAACAACTGCATTTCACTCATAGAATCACCAGCCCTGAGATGGGAGCAAATCCTGCCTTCCCTCCCTCTTCCGGGATACTCACCCCAACAGCCCTCCATCAGGAGAGCCAGGAATATCAGGATCAAAATTGGACCTGTCCGGGAGGATCCTGCTAGGCTTGGGCAGCTTGTGTTCCTTTCACGGCTGAGAGGTGGAAATGGCTCAAGAAGAGTCATGGAAGAGCCTTCTGTAGTCAAACATGAGCTCATGAGGATGGAAACGCGGGAAGCTGAAAAGAGAAACCGAGCACAAAATAAACATTTGTGGAAATTAGCACTCCTTTTCCCTCGCGTCACATGCACCCCTTGTTCCATTCCCCATTCTTTCCTAGACTTGCAAAGTCTCTAATCCATCCTGAAGAACACAGAATTTTTAAGAAGAGACTGGACAGCCATTTGTCTGAAATGGTATAGGGTTTCCTGCCTGAGCAGGGGGTTGGACTCGATGACCTCCAAGGTCCCTTCCAACTTTATTATTATTATTATTATTAAGAGCCATTCAGGGATGCTGCATTAATGAGATGTAACACCCCACCCCAGGACAACAGCTGCCTCCTGGCTAATTCCTTTCATGTTATCATGCCACATGCTTTCTTTCTATTGTCTGAATAATTTGGGGTCCCAATCTGAGCCAGGGTTGCACAAATCAGAATGAAATTCAGACACTCTGTGTGGAAAGGAGATTTATTCATTTCCCAAACAAACAGGTTTGCTTTTAGGGATAGCTACACATTAGGGATTGTTGAAGGAAAAGTCTTCATCATGGTTCAGTCCAAGCCGGGAATAAACAACATGGTGACTGCTTTAGAAAGAAGGTTGCAGTTTATTGAAGAGGAGAGCCAGACAGGAAGATGGCTCTGGAAGAAAAGAAAGTGAGCACATGTAGGGAGTGGGTTTTTATACCCTCTGGGGCTCTTGATGTTGTTTCCCGTTCCTGTTTGAGGCTTTGTATTTCCTGTGCCATGTATTCTGACCTGAGTCTGAGTGTGCCCCTTTGGCATCTGTGGGTTAATCCTATTATGTCCTGTCTTAGAGTTTGGGTGGGGTATGTAGATTTTAGGTGTCTTTGTCTTCTTAATCTTCCAGCTTCAGCCTTCCTGAATGGTTTACATCTGCATTTCTATAGAGCTGGTTTCTGCTTGGGGGAGGGAGACTTGGGGCTATTAAGAAAACTGGGCATGCTTTTCTGCCTCTTTAAGATCCTTTGAGGAAATATATTTTTCTGCCCTTTTAATATTTCCTTCTCTGGGGGGCTGACTTCCCACAGGATGTACAAGTAGGGATTTAAAATGACAAGATGCTTTGATATTTAGATATAAGGATTGAGGTGTTTCTGCCCTGGACTTTGTTTATGAGGTGTATGTGAGATGTGTATATCTGAATATTATCCTGAGGATGCATGAAATTGGGGGAGATGGAAGATCACCCTCAGATGTGTAGGTGCCTTTCTAAGTGTGCATTTATTATGAGGGAGGGTCTGACATTGTGATTTTTATCTTTGAGGAGGTTCCATTTCCCTGATGCCTTTAATCATTTCCCTTCTTTTGAAAATTGATGGTGGATCAAAGTGATTTAGGAAATGTGTGACCTGGCTAAGGGTAATTGAGACAGTATGAGGAATAAAGTTAAGAGGGAGAATCTGATTTGTTATAATTTTCCCACACTACCTACCTTCCCCTTGTAGGGTCTTCCCATATTTCTGCTGCAAGGAAAAAATCCTTCATCTGCCTTCCCTATCTGTCTATAAGTGCCTGTCTCCTGGAGGAACTTGCCGTAAACAGTTACCTTAAATTAGACAACAGGAAGATGAGGATTAATGCTGACTAGAGAGATTCTACATTTTGGAGCTACATTCTCACAGGGTCAGATTAAGAAGCAAAGAAGTCAATTACAATTTAGAGGGACATGAAGGGTGCAGAACAGGAAGGCTGAGAGCCATTGTTGCCAAAGGTATTTTCATCCTAGAATTTGCATACTTTGGGGGGAAAGCAAAATCATTTAATCGCATGAGACCACCTGTATCTGCAACATCATTGTGGTATGTTTATATAACATACAGAGCCTCAGAGCCAACCCTGTTTGGTCAGCTTATAGTAATAGCATTTAGACTTACATACTATCCCGTAGTGTTTTACAGCATTCTCTAGGTAATTCACAATGTCAGCTTATTGCCCTCCCCCCATAATCTGGGTCCTCATTTTACCAACCTTGGAAGGAATGAAGGCTGAGTCAACCTTGAGCCCCGTCAGGATCGAACTCCAGGTTGTGGGCAGAGTTAGCCTGCAATACTTTAACAACTGCGCCACCAGGGCTCTTTGGGTTGATATGTGCAAGAAGACAGAGATGAACATGGACCGGCATGTCATGTGAAGGCAGCCATTATAGAACAATTAAGCAGTTTTCCTCCGTGTTAAGGAGACTCTGGATTCACCCTTCATACTTAAGCAGCGAAGGGTACAGCTTCTTTTCCAGCCCACTGGATTTTTTTTCTGATTAAGGCTGCTGCAGCTTTAGCTTCCATTAGGGATGTCCCAGGAGTCTTCACCCTCAGTTTTTGCAATGTTTGGAAGTAGTACCAGCTGATTTAGTCAATGTAGCCCAGGCTATTTCTTTCCTATCAAATGCAGGAACTGTCCAGGATTTTTATTTGTTTCTCCTATTTTTACATTTTCTTTTGTATATGCTTCCTTTTTGAAAGAAAGAAAGAAAGAAAGAAAGAAAGAAAGAAAGAAAGAAAGAAAGAAAGAAAGAAAGAAAGAAAGAAAGAAAGAAAGAAAGAAAGAAAGAAAAAGAAAGAAAGAAAAAGAAAGAAAGAAAGTCATAAGAACTGATTACACTGAGCTTTGCTTCCTGATTGGCAATTTGTCTACTCAGAATAAGGATGTTTTTCTCTGAGAATTGAAAGCCACAACAACATGGACTTTTGTAGTATTGTTGCACTTGATAAATAACATTGGTTTTCTTGTATTTTAATTTGATTTATACCAATAAAGGAGAATATTTGTAGCTCAGGATTGAAACGAGGGGTCCTTGGTGCTCTCTGAGCTTGCTTGTTTTCTTGCAGATGTTTCATTACCCAAACTAGGTAACATCATCGGTGTTACAGAACCAATAGTTTTGTAAGGTCGTAATAACCTTAAATGATCACCATCAGGCCAAGAGTGAAATAAATTTCAAAACCTTGTGAGTAACATTTGTTTCCTGGTCCAATGGTTGAGCAGAGATTTAAACAGTGGTTAAGATAAATCCTTTAGTGTTGGAAAACTGATCCTGGGTAGATAAACAGTAAAACAGTTCACTTATGGTACTTTCCTGAAAAGAAGATAACCTTGAATTTTGGCTAATTCTCCCAAAGGAAGAGTAGACCTTTTTTTAATTTTTAGTATAGTAATACGACACACACCTATAAACAAATACTGCAATACCTAGCTTCTTCATTTAGTCACATCAGAGCTGTTGACTGTTGAAACCTCAATTCCCTCAGGCTTTGTGCTGTGTGTGAACTCCCCACTCTCTCCCAATGCCCCAAGAATGGCTCTGGGGATCAGCCACTCAGGGGAAGAAAAAGTGATACAAGCCTGGGAGAGATATACATGTGGGGCTGCACCAAGGAGCCCCTTTTCTTTTTCCTCCAATTTCTGGAGGCAAATGGCAAGGCAGGGAGAGACCAGGAAGATCTTATGAAGGAACAGAGGAAGAATCCAAGATCAGAGTCTCTCCATCAGTTGGGAAGAGGGGAATAGAATGGAATGGAATGGAATGGAATGGAATGGAATGGAATGGAATGGAATAGAATAGAATAGAATAGAATAGAATAGAATAGAATAGAATAGAATAGAATAGAATAGAATAGAATAGAATAGAATAGAATAGAATAATAGAACAGAAGTAGAGTAGAGTAGAGTAGAGTAGAACAGAAGAGTTGGAAGGGAGCTTGGAAGTCTTCTACTCCAACCCCCTGCTTACACAGGAAACCCTATACCATTTCAGGCAAATGGTTGTCCGATCTCTTCTTAAAAACTTCCAGTGTTGGAGCATTCACCGCTTCTGGAGGCAGGTTGTTCCACTGGTTAGTTGTTCTAACTGTCAGGAAGTTTCTCCTTAGTTCTAGGTTGCTTCTCTCCTTGATTAGTTTTCATCCGTTGCTTCTTGTCCTGCCCTTGGGTGCTTTGGAGAATAGCTTGACTCCCTCTTCTTTGTGGCAACCCCTGAGATATTGGAACACTGCTCTCATGTCACCCCTAGTCCTTCTTTTTACTAAACTAGACATTGTGCACCCTCTTCTTTAAACAGGGATCCCCTCTGTCTCCTTGTCTGAGGTCAGGCAGATTTTCAGATCCCCTATTGAGTTATCCCATCTATCAGATAGCCCCCAACATTTCACATAGAGAACCCCCAGGCCTGGAGTGGGGACACATCCTTCCTCCCTTCCATCTTTTAGGATACTCACCAGGGTAACCCTCCAGCAGGAGAACCAAGAACACCAGGATCAGCAGGAATCCCAAAATTAATGCCGCCTGGAGGGAAGGAGGATCCTGCTGGACCTTTTCAGCTTCTGATCCTGTGGAAGAGTGGACTCACCACCTGGCATAAGCAGGCATTTTCCCCCCTTCCCAGTATCCAGAATTCTGGTGCTCCTTGGGCAGGAGGGCTAAAACAGCCCCATCCGCTCCTTCATTGAAGAGTCTATTTTTATAATAAGGGAACTGAAAACAAGCATGGATAAAGAAAGGAGTTAAAGTAGGAAGACAACAGAGACTCTGGGAAAGAAGTACCTTCAAGTCAAAGATCAGCACCTCAGCAGCCGTCTTGGGGCAGAGAGAAAAAACAGCAATTCTTGGAACTGCAAAACCTTTAAGAAGTAGAGCTGAGAGGCGGGGAGGAAAAGAGTGCGAAACCAAACAAGTCTGCAAACCAAACTAAGCCCATGGCATGTAACAGCCCAGCTGCAGAGTGCTACAAATCAGCATGATAATATAATTCTGAAATTCAGAGTTACTAGGCTATCTCATTCTTTCAAATCCAGCAAGTTCTTGATTTTAATCCCTGGCCTTTATTTATTTTTACCTCTATCTATCTATCTATCTATCTATCTATCTATCTATCTATCTATCTATCTATCTATCTATCTATCTATCTATCTATCTATCTATCTATCTATCTATCTATCTATCTATCTATCTATCTATCTATCTATCTATCTATCTATCTATCTATCTATCTATCTATCTATCTATCTATCTATCTATCATCAATCTATCTTCCTCATCATCTCTAGAGATAGAAAGAGAGAGAGAGAATATCTATCATCTATCTATTCATCTATTTTATCTATTTAGTTTTGGCATATTGTTTTAATTGCTGCCATTCTCCCTAATCAAAACACATTTCGTTACTAGAAATATCTGTTTTTAGATGTTTCAAGGTTGGTAGCAATTCTTAATTTTTAAATTGGCCTTTACAGTTTTTTTGTCAGGAAAAAAAATCCTAACTGTTTAATTTCTTTAGCCTGATAGCGCATACTCTGGATTGATCTCTTGCTGACAATCTGTTAAAAGTCTGGGTTGGATGGCATTGCAGTCAAGTGGATTCTCTGACTCTTCAGTCAGCTACAATTAATAGCACTACATTAGGCTGGAAAGTAGTCATTGGTGGAGCTGTCCAATTACTGCGGGGAGGGGGGGCAATATTATTCAACATTATTTAGCAGCCAAAACACCAGAAGGAGATTGTAATGAAACCTGGATATGTTGGAAGAGTGGAAATTATGTCCTTTGAGGGTGAAGGTTCATTCTCCAGGCTTGTGGGTTGATTTCTGAACGTTTCGTTAACAGGCTATCTAACATCTTCAATTAATCAGAATAGAGCTTGAAGGGACCTTGGAGGTCTTCTAGTCCAGCCTCCTACTCAAGCAGGAGTCCCTATATCATTTCAGACAAGTGGCTGTCCAGTCTCTTCTTAAAAACCTTGAGTGATGAAGCACCCACAACATCTGAAGGCAAGCTGTTCCGCTGGTTAATTGTCCTCACTGTTAGGAAGTTTCTCCTTAATTCCAGGTTGCTTCTCTCTTTGATCAATTTCCATCGTTTCTTGTCTTGCCTTCTGGTGCTTTGGAAAATAAATTGACCCCCTCCTCTTTGTGGCAGCCTCTCAAATACTGGAATACTGCTATCATAGTCCTTCTATTCTCTAGACTGGCCATTCCCAGATCCTGCAATCTTCAAATCTTCAGCAGAGTTTAAATTAAATATAGGCTTAGTTGTACTGGCCCACAAAAGAAGAGTTTTTACTTAGAATTATAAGTGTAGTACGCAAAAGCGGATGTCACTTAGCACTTTTATTTCAAGTGATAAACCGTATTTATTCTCTCTAGTGTACCTAGCTGATCTAAATCCTCTCACTCTTAGCTTCCCTTTGCAATATGTGTGGGCTTAATGGTACTTATTTATGTTTTAAGGTAAAAACTGCAAAGTCTAAGAATCATTCAGGATTCTTGACTTCTGGCTTATTTACTGCCATTACGATTCTACTGCAGGTGGAAGTCGAGATTATTATTTTTTTTACAATTACTGGTACTAATTTCCATCTGCTCTGAACTCTCAACCCTTCTTTGCTGATTTACTGGGAAATCTGATGGCAAAAGCTTCAGATACCCGTGCAGATGGCAGGATGTGGTTAACTTTTGAGCTAACTGCCAATTGTGGCAAATGCTAAGAGATAAATTCCTAGAAGACTAAAGCCTAACCGCTGAAACTACAACTAGACTTTCTGAATACGCAGAAATGAATGAAATAAATTAGATGCTTTTAATAGCCAATGCTAGCAATAGGAATAGCCCTTAGACTTATATACCGCTTCACAGTGCTTTATAGCACTCTCTAAGCAGTTTACAGAGTCAGTATCTTGCCCCCAACAAATCTGGCTCCTCATTTTAACGACCTCGGAAGGACGGAAGGCTGAGTCAATCATGAGCCGGTGAGAATCGAACTGCCGAACTGCTGGCAGCTGGGAGTCAGCAGAATTAGCCTGCAGTACTGCCTTCTAACCACTGTGCCACCATGGCACCAATGCTGTTTCTTCTCTGTTTATTTCCTTGCGCTCAGAATGGCCTATAGAAGCTTACTACACCATCTGCTCAAGGTTTTGCCCCCCAAAACTGTTGCTGAACTTTCTGTTTGACCTGCATTAAGAGTCTGCAGACTCTTAATAAAGGTATTTGGGGTTTGGGTGATTGAGAAGGAAGAAGGATGCTGAAAGAACTCGTGAGATTTTTCTCCAACCGTGTTATCAGCAAACCTGAGTCTTCTACTAGTCATGCCTGTTTCCAGATCACTTATAAATATGTTAAAAGCACCAGCTGTAGGACAGAACCCTATGGGTCCCTATTAGTTTCAACCCTCCATTGTGAGAAGTAATCATTTACTCCTAGTGTTTTCCCCCCCTATTCTTTAGTCAGTTGCTCATCCAAAAGAGGATCTGCCCTTTTCCCAATGGTGCTTTTTCAAAGGACAACCAGGCTTTTGTTTTTTGCTTTTGCTTCTCATCCAAGAAGGGTCTTCAGTTCTGACTGAATGGTCGAGGATGGAAGGATTTATATTCCTTGCAGTCATCTGGTCGTTAGGACTCTTTCTGAGAGCTGTTGAGGCCACTTGGAGGTTTATCTGTGCCTTCAAGGTCACCTGAATAGTGCAAATGGGTCTGGAGCCTTCTTAGAACTGCTGAAAGGACTGTATTGTAAACAGGAGATAGGTAATGTTGTATCCCTCCCTCTGTTGAGAAAGAGCTGTTCAATTTTAACATAAATGGCCTCTTTGACCCCTCTTTCAAACCAGTGGTCCTGGCTATCCAGAATGTGGACTTTGCTGTCTTCTTGGATGAGAAGCGAAGCATCTTCAATGACATGTCTTCAAGGAAAAACAAACTCCAATTGCCTTTTGGAAAAGCCCCTTTGGGACAACCATGACCTGGATAACTTGAGAATCTTCATAAACAACCTGCCCTTTTATTCCATGACTGCTAAGCTTATCCAGAAGACTCTGATGAGGAACTTGATCAATGTTTTTTTTTAATTAGTCTATGATGTCTACAGCTCACCATGTCTAACTAACCTACTAGAGGTTTCTTTTGAGAGTAGTAATAAACATCTAAAAACTCCAATAGGTTAGACAAGGTCTTCCTTTAGTGAAGGAATGTTGGGTATCCTTGACCAAGGTCTATGTTTCCAGGTGTTTGGTAATTCTACCTTTAATAGCAATCCCAAAGGTGCATTTTAAAGAGGTAACTGGACTTTCTTGTTTTTCTTTGAAGATGTTTCGCTTCTCATCCAAGTAGCTTCTTCAGCTCTGTTTTAATTTAATTCTAATCTTTAATAGCAGTTTCCACTATACTCCCTGGAACAGATGTTAAACACATAGTTCTATAACGTCCTGGATCTCTCCGTGAACCCTTCTTAAAAACTGGAATTAAGTTGCCACATTCTACTCCTTAACTGTAAAGGGTGAGCAGAGATAGGTTACCTATTTTAATTAGAAAGTCCAGAATCTCAGCTTTGAGCTCCTTCATAACCCATGGATTATTGGGATCTGGTGATTTGTCAATAAGGCCTAGCACTTCTTCTCTCAACATCACTATACAGCTTGGTTCATCTGAACCCCTTCCTCAGAACATGAATTCAAGCTGATGGATCTGCCCCCATTTTTCTCCTATAAAGATGGAGGCAAAGAATTTGTTCAGCTTCTCTTCAATTTCCTTTTTAATTCTTAGCACACCTTTGATATCTTCTTCATCCAAGGGACTGACAGCCTCTCTGGTTGGCTTCTAGCTACTGTTGTATTCTAGTTTCTAGCTTACCTAATTCCGGTTAATTTTAATATTTAATGTTTTGTATTTTTGTTTTTATAGCGTTGCAAGCCACCCTGAGCTGCTTGACAGTGAGGATGGGCAAAATATAAATGTACCATTTAATTTAATAAAGATACTCAATACACATTTAATAAATATTTATTTATTCTGTGAAGGTTTTTTATTGTTTTAATGCTTTTGAATTGCTTTAATAGTTTTATAATTTTAGCATTGTAAGCTGCTCAGAGTCACTTAGTTGGGTGGCTATAGAAATTGAATAAATAAGTTCAAAATAAAAAGAATCAGTCCCTAAAAAGGGAAATTAAAAAAAAAGGTCAGTTTATTTCTCACAAGAGAATGAATCCACATCTACTCCATAAATTTTTGCTCCATCCATATTTAACATTAATAGGCCTTAATTGGAATCTGAAGCCCAAATTAGGATCAGGTAGTTCCAAAACCCAGTGTCAAGTTTGAACCGTGATTTTGCTGTTGTGACAATTATTGCTTCTCAGCTTGCCAACAAAGTTGGGGGGAAGGAAAAGAAAATGGAATGCAGGCTCCAGAGATCAAGAAGTCAGACCATGAGAACCAAGGATAGTTTGCCAGGTGTCTGGCCAAACTCAGAGACACTTTCTCATAACAATATTTTAGCACTTAATTGGGCAATGTGACCTGAACATAAAGGAGCAGATAAATATTGTGATGCTATACCCTCCATGGTTTTATTTTGTCCTTTTATTTAAAAAACACTGGGTAAATTCATATATATATACTTTTACTATATGGCAGGGGTGTGATAGCGAAACTGCACCCACCCCATTGCTGGCAATGGCAAAAAAAGTCGCGATACGTCGCGACACGTCACGTGACGTTGTGAGTTTGACACCCCTGCTATATGGGTTGGGGGGGTGGTCTGCCAGAGCTGGTTTTGCTTGCAGCTATGCCACAATGATGTACTTAATAAAGTTTTGCATTAAGAGATTGGATCATCTCAAAGGTGCTTGCTGGCTTGGGTTCATCACTTGGAACCTTTACACCCAGCTAATTACTATAGGTCTTAAAATATGTGAAATGGATTGACAGTCCTCAGGTTGTGACTACTCATTTACCAACCATTTGAACTTGCAATCGAACAGTAGTGAACAAGGGGACTTATGGTGGGTCCTCAGTATTCCAGATGTTGCAGAGTCCCTACAGTCCCACTCAGGCAGGAAACCCTGCTAGGTGGAACTGTGATTTTATACCAGAAATGGACTCTGATTTCCTTATCTGACTGTTGCCTTGATTGCAGCTCTTCCTCCTGTCCCTCAAGGTTATTCCCATAGCCCCTTACAGCAGGGGTCCCCAACCCCCGGTCTGTGGATCAATACTGGGCCGCGGCACGCCAGCAACCGGTCCGCACAAACAACCAAAGCCCCATCTGCGGGATGCAGGCAGCACACAAAATCATGCACTGTCCGGTCCACAGAAAAACCTCTCTCCATGGAACCGGTCCCTGGTGCCCAAAAGGTTGGGGACCTCTGCCTTACAGGTAGTCCTTGAATTACAACTAGTTGATTACTGACCCTTCCAAATTACAACGGCACTGGGAAAAGTGACTTATGACCATTGCAGCATCCCCATGGTCACCTGATCAAAATTCAACACTTGGCAACTCACTCATATGTATGACGGTTGCAGTGTCCCAGGGTCATGTGATTCCCTTTTGCGACCTTCTGACAAGCAAAGTCATTGGGGAAGCCGGATTCACCTAACAATCATGTTATTCACTTAACAACTGTGGCAAGAAAGGTTGTAAAAGGGGGCAAAATTCACTTAACAACTGTCTTGCTTACTGTAGTAACAAATTTTGGGGTCAATGGTGGCCGTAACTTGAGGACTACCTAGAGATTTCTACTGTGTAACATTCTCCACCAGTATGCAGTGGGGTACCACAAGGCTCCATCCTAGGCTCAGTACTCTTCAATATCTTCATCAATGACTTAGATGAGGGAATTGAAGGGGAACTCATCAAATTTGCAGATGACACCAAACTGGCAGCAGTAGCCAACACCCCAGAAGACAAACTCAGGACCCAAAAAGATCTTGACAAACTGGAACAATGGCCCTATCCAACAAAATGAGTTTCAATGTGGAGAAAAGCAAAGTCTTATATTTAGGCGGGGAAAAACAAAGGTACAAGTACAGATTAGGCGAGACCTAGCTTAAAAGCACTAACTGTGAGGGACCTTGGAGTCCTAGTGGATGATCACTTAACCATGAGCCAGCAGTGTGCAGCAGCAGCCAAAAAAGCTAATACAATCCTGGTTTGTATAAACAGAGGCATGCAATCAAGATCATGCGAAGTATTAGTACCACTTTATAAAACCCTAGTAAGACCACACCTGGAATACTGCAGCCAATTTTGGCCACCATACCACAAAAAAGATGTTGAGAGTTTGGAAAAAATTCAGAGAAGAGCAACTAAGAAGATCAAAGGCCTGGAGACTAACACATACGAAGAACGGCTATGGGACTTGGTTGGCTAGTAGTCTAAAGAAAAGAAGAAACAGGGGAGATATGATAGTAGTGTTCCAGTATATGAGGGGCTGCCACAAAGAAGAGGGAGTCAAACTATACTCCAAAAGCACCAGAGGGCAGGACAAGAAACAACAGTTGGAAACTGATCAAAGAGAGAAGCAACCTGGAATTAAGGAGAAACTTCCTGACAGTGAGGACAAATAACCAGTGGAACAGCTTGCCTCCAGAAATCGTGGGCGCTCCATCACTGAAGATTTTCAAGAAGAGACTATACCATTTCAGACAAATGGCTTTCCAGTCTCTTCTTAAAAACTTTCAGTGATGGAGGTTTTTAAGAAGAGACTGGACAGCCATTTGTCTGAAATGGTATAGGGTTTCCTGCCAGAGCAGGGGGTTGGACTAGATAGAAGACCTCCTAGGTCCCTTCCATCATCATCATCATCACCATATTATTATTATTATTATTATTACTACTACTACTACTACTACTACTACTACTACTACTACTACTACTACTACTACAGTTTTTGGCTTACAATTCTTATATTCCCTGCTGGCTTCCCAAAGTCAATAGAGAAGCCAGCAGGAAGTCGTAAGTTGTGATCAGCAAATATGTATGTACTGTATGTACATTATGTACTTTATGGTGTTAGCTATTCTCCAAAGCGCCTGAAGGCAGGACAAGAAGCAATGGATGGAAACTCATCAAGGAGAGAAGCAACCTGGAACTAAGGAGAAATTTCCTGACAGTGAGAACAATTAATCAGTGGAACAGCTTTGCCTCCAGAAGCGGTGGATGCTCCAACACTGGAAGTTTTTAAGAAGAGACTGGACAGCCATTTGTCCAAAATGGTATAGGGTTTCCTGCCTGAGCAGGGGGTTGGACTAGATGACTACCAAGGTCCCTTCCAACTTTTTTTTATTATTGTTATTGTTATTGTTGTTGTTGTTGTTGTTATTGTTATTATTATTGTTATTATTATTATTATTATTATTATTATTATTATTATTATTATTATTATTATTATTATTATTATTATTATTATTATTATTATTATTATTATTATCCCCCTGCTCAGGCAGGAAACCCATGCCTATACCATTTCAGACAAATGGCTATCCGGTCTCTTCTTAAAAACCTCCAGTGTTGGAGCATTCACAACGTCTGGAGGCAAAGCTGTTCCACTGATCAATTGTTCTCACTGTCAGGAAATTTCTCCTTAGTTCCAGGTTGCTTCTCTCCTTGATGAGTTTCCACCCGTTGCTTCTTGTCCTGCCTTCAGGTGCTTTGGAGAATGGCTTGACTCCCAATTCCCCAAAGCACCTGAAGACAGGACAAGAAGCGAAGGATGGAAACTAAGGTAAAATGTGGACAATACAATATATGAGAGGAAAGCATTAAATTAAAGTAAAACCATATTAAAATCACTATAACACGGTGCCATAAAGTTGCAATAGGATAGCTGTTATAATTGAATACAACGATAACTCAAAGGAATGGGAGGCTATGATGTCACTGCCCCTGCTGAAATGAGAGGAGGGGGAGGAAACCCCGCACGGAGTTTTGGCGGGAGAGCCGTTAAACTGTCAAGGAAAGCGAGAGAATTATCAGGAGGCAGGCAGAGCCTGTCAGAGGGAGGGAAGGGGGGCTAGGGGGTCTCTGAAGGGACCAGGGCGTATTTAGGGCACCGCTGTGAGGAGAAGAAGGGAACAGAATTTTAAAGGGGGCTTGCCCTTAGGCACAACCGCGAATTGTTCTGTCCAAATCGCTCCGAACTGTTTAAGAGGAGAGAGAAAAGCTTCCTTCCGAAGAGTGATAAAATATGAGTCAAATGTGTGTATGTGTGTGTTGGAGGTTGAAATTAAGTCACTGCCCCTCCTAGAATAGGAAATCCTGCACAGAAGATTGACGGGAAAGCCGTTAAATTTGGGGGGGGGGAGAGAAAGAGTCTGTCAGAGCGCGATGGAGGAAAGGATGGAGGGTTTGAGGGAGAATCAGAATCAGAATAGAGCTGGAAGGGACCTTGGAGGTCTTCTAGCTAGCCCAGCCCCCTGCTCAAGCAGGAGATCCTACACACCATTTAGAGCCAGAGGCTGTCTGGCGGGAGAGTTCCTGCCCTTAAAGCAAACTTACCTTGGTCACAGTTTAAAAAAAAAAAGAGACTTCAAGAAAAGGTGAATTAACCTTATTTCCTCACAGAGAGTCTAACACCATAAAGTAGTATAGGGTCTCCTGCTTGAGCAGGGGGTTGGACTAGAAATCCTCCAAGATCCCTTCAAACTCTGTTATTCTGTAACTAATGTAACATTTTTCAACTTCTGGAAAAGCCGATAATAGAAAATAACAAAGTACTAAATAAAGTCTAATGTTCTTTCTGACTAATCACTTCAGTCTCCTCCATCCTTGGGGAGAGGCAGCTCAATTACGATAATAATAATTAATAATAATAATTAATAATAATAATTAATAATAATTAATAATAATAATAATAATAATAATAATAATAATAATAATAATAATAATAATAATAATAATAAGTTGGAAGGGATCTTGGAGGTCATCTAGACCAACCCCCTGCTCAGGCAGGAAACCCTGTACCATTTCAGACAAATGGCTGTCCAGTCTCTTCTTAACATTACTATTAACATCCTCATCTGTTAAGTTTGTTTTAGCTATTTATAGTGTTTAGTATTTTAATCTTTATTGATAATGATTTTATGATTTATTTTGTCGCATGCTGCCCAGAGTAGCTTGCTTGTGAGATAGGCAGCTATATAAATAAAAAAAAAACCTGTCCCAAAACCCCCAAACACTTGGGTTGGATGGTAAAAAAAACATACAGGAATTATATGAATGAATACTTTCTAAATTATAGACAGACTGAAGTAACTCAAGCTTTCCTATACCATATTGTTTTCTAAATATGACATACAGTATTTTTATTTTGTTTAATGCATGGCCCAGCCTGCAGAATATAAAAGTTATGCTGCTGAGTTCAGTGTTCCTCTGTACACGTATTCTTTCTGCTATCAAAAGGTCCTTTCTATCCAAACTTTTAAATCCAGAGGTGGGAAAAAACAGCACATCTGCTTTACCAGAAGGTTTCTTCTGCCTCAGCTTTCCCTTGCATGTGGCTTTGGAGGAATGGTGCCTCAGATACCCATAGTCTGCATTCCCTTGGAAGTGGCTAAGCCATGATTGAAGTTCTGTTGTGACCAGCATATCATGCAATTGCATACATTGGCTGCCTTTGTGATGAAGAAATCTGGATAATCTGCTGTTCCTAGTCTGCTAGAGAAAAAGACGGGGTTAATTATAAGAAATATCAGTTCTGCAATCATACACAGAAAAGAGGAAGCAAAACAAGAATGTCTGAAAGTGTTATTAAGCAAGTATGCTTTCCGGAGAAAGAAGCAGGAAAAAAAAAAGGAAATGAAAGAATCCTTCTTCTCAAGAACAGTTAACTTAAATTGTGTCTTCAAAAAGGCTAAATAGTATCAGACCTGGTGAATACTTGGATGGGAGACTTCGAGGAAATCCCAGGTAAGCATGCGAAGTTGGAAGTGTGTCCCAAAAAAAGACAAGAACAAAACCCCAGGTACATGTCCAGATGGTCTAGCTCAACTCAGTGGAAAATTTACCTTATGTCTATTTGACAGTGTTCATCAGTTACCCACCGTACAATGGTAGGAATTGCTACTTTTAGCATTCTAAAAACATAATAAGAAAGGAGTGGCTGCAAAATGGGCTCTCCAATTAGCTTTCTAATTCCAGCCAAACTTTCATTCTTTCATCTGATATACATACACACTCATCACACTCATATTCCCTTTCAATTTAAGTACAGGAAGACTTCATCTTACAACCATGGTTGGGACTGGAATTTTTGTCACTAAGTGAAGTAGTCATAAGGCATGACATCATGTAACTGCATTACTTAGCAATGGCAATCCTGGGCAGTTCCGGTTACTTTTGAAGCCCCACTCTGATCCAAGCCATTTCTGGCTTGCTCCCTCCTAGCCTAGAGACTCAGTAGGCTAAGGGACTGACTCCTCTTCAACTCCCCCCAAGTGCCTGTTCCCCCCATCTCTGCCCTTTAGGCCACCCTGCACCCTATCTTGCAGGGCAACAAGTAGCTCCAGAACTGCACAGTTCTGAGTCTGCTGTGGCTTGGGCTGCATTGGTCAAGAACGGGAACAAGAAGATAGCAAACATCAGTTAGGGCAGCAGGGCCCACAGAGTGCAGGAGGCCAAAATGATATAGTAGATGGGGGTGGAGATAAGTGAGTGAAGGGAACTGAAGCATCCCTGTGGTTGTAAGTGGGGGCAGACTGCAAAACTCTGGATTTTGATCATGTTAATGGGGACACTGCAATGGCTATAACTTCGGGCATGGATTATAAATCCATTCAGTGCAGTTCGTAACTTTGAATAGTCATTGAACAAAAGGACGACCTTTAACATTAGATAAGTTACAGAAAGGGAATAAGTAGTACGTTTTTTAAAAAATTAAAGACTTAAGATTAAAAAAAAGAAAACATAACTAACCTAGCTGAACGCTCTATGCCAGAGGTCCCCAACCTTTTGGGTACCAGGGACCGGTTATGTGGAGAGAGGTTTTTCCAAGGATCGGAGGAGGCGTGATTGTGTGTGCTGCCTGCCATCCCGCAGATGGGGTTTTGCTTGTTTGTGCGGACCGGTTGCTGGCATGCCGCGGCCCAGTACCAGTCCATGGACTGGGGGTTGGGGACCCCTGCTCTATGCCTTTCTGTTTTACAAACTATATTTCCTTTTAACACGTCCATGGACTGTTTTCTACATTGCCTTTTTTAAAATTTACCTTTTTTTCACCATGTAGATATAACTTTTCACTCCCACTTCCCTTGCCAAACACAAGCACTTTGGTCTTTGATACACTAATTTTCAGATTCATTATCATACAATCTATATAATTATTTGCTGCAAATAATATTTGCTGAAAATAATTTGAGTTCTCTGCCAACAACATAGTTTCATCTACATGTAGAAGTACACACACATTCAAGTCTCCAATACTTCTTTGATGCTATTTCAAGTATTCTAGACATCTACCCACATACGGTATATGTTAAAGAATGAAGTGGAATATCACACATCCTTGTTTTATTTCCTGCTCAGCATTGGACTATTCTCTAAAACTTTGAATTTTTTTGCCATGTATCTTTTAATTTCTTCAAATAACTTCATTAACTGCTTTCCGCAACTAATTTTCAACTTCAGTTCAATTTCAACTAATTCAAGCTTTCAGCAACTAATTTTCAACTCCATACAGTATTCACAAGCAGCATTCTATAGATCTATTTATTATATATTTTCTCAACCAATAAATCTTACTTTCTATTGTGAAATCACTTTTGATGGGGACTATGAAACTGACCAAGTTTCCACAATGAATTAAACTAACTAACTAAAAATAAATAATGTAGCAGAAAAAAATTGGGACAATTAGCTTCTTGGTGGGCTGGGGGTAGACAGAGCATGATGTTGTGTATCCCTCCCTTGAGAAATGGACAGTGGCTTGTACTCAGGCTGGGACAATCTGATCAGGTGGGTCTTCCCTAAGTACATGCAGGATTCAGGGGAAAAAATTCAAAAATAAAATAATGCTTATTAAGGCTGACACTTTCCATTTAATTGAGTCTACATAAAAGAATAAAAAAACCCAGTAAAATAGAAGGATAGGAGCAGAACAAAGCAAACATGATTTTCTAAGTAAACCACAATAGGATGCATAGCTAAGTGTCTATGGAGATTCTCAGTCATCCAGGACATGGTTGTCCCAAAGGTGCTTTTCCAAGAGGCAACTGAACTTTCTTGTTTTTCTTTGAAGACGTTTCGCTTCTCATCCAAGAAGCTTCTTCAACATATTCAAAGAAAAACAATAAAGTCCACCACAATAGGGTGGTTTCACAGAAAGCAAAACCAATGAAACCATGGTTCTGGGTAATGTCTTCTTCAGGTGTCCAAGTCTCCGCTCAGTGACAAAGCAGAGAAAGACCCATTTCCTTCAGAGGCAACTGTCCTGGTGCCTAGAAAATGGTGGAAGCTGAAATTGCCATCTGGGTTCCAGGACTTTGTTTTTCTGGTTTAATTCCAGATGCCCTAACTCCCAGATCCTTCCCTGTCTTTCTGAAATGAAGGTCATGAATGCCATTCATTCCTTGTCCTGGCAAAAACGGTAGCACCATGCAGGAAGGCATAGGTAGTGCCTGAAGGCTCAGACCAGGGAACTTATGGGGACTGGAGAGTCAATTTCCCATCCTCAAAACTCACTGGGTAACCCTGTTTTCAATCTTACTTCACAGGGTCATTGTGGGGGTAAAGTGTGAGCTGGGAAGAGTCATAGGCATCACAATCAGCCCTTCAGAGGGATGGCTAGAATGCTAACGGTGCATTCCAACAACACACAGATAAGAATTGTGTTGTGTATGTATTTTTCTGTTTGTGCTGGTTAGCTCTCTGGTACCACCATCATGATTAAGGCGCGAAACCATCCCTTGTTTCAAGTTGCGAAAGTTGTGGTTTTCCCAGGAAGCATTTCAGAGATTTAGCCCTTGTGGGGAGGACCACTTCCTTGTAATGTGGAAACATCTGAGGCCTTGATTCTTACTCCAGGGGGATAGGCACCGTGATTGAATGAGTCCTCCCCAGCCCCTTAAGTTGCTGCACTTCAAGAGTCCTGTGGGCCTTTCAACAGCCTTGTGATGGGAGGAGGAGTTTCATTGGCACTACTAATATGCCATTGTTTAGTCAGAAAACCAGCATGGATGGAAAAGGAGCCAGACTGTCCTTTCCTGCAGGCTTACAGTCTGAATGTCAAGGCACAGGAGGAAAGATGGTCCCCTACAAAAAACATAATCTTTGAGATACCCATTATTTCAAGTCTGTTGGATTTCCCCCCTTTTTTTATGTGTAGGTCTTCAGATGCCCACAGCGTTGCTTGTTGCTCTTCTAAAAATAAACTTTAGCCTTTCTCTTCTTTTCCCTGGTATAACTAGAGTCCTTCCCTACTGCTTTTGTGTAGGGCTTTTCTGCCTTTCATTTTCTGCCTTCCTAAATGTCAAAATTGTTTTGGAAGAAAGGCTTGTCCAGAGCTCGGCTGCAACTGCCCTGATAGGCTGGCATTACTATGTCTCACCTTTTATGCACAGATGCTCCGAGGCTGGGAGAGAGTGGCTCAGACCTGCTGGATTTAATAATTATAATAATGTATTACATTTACTAATAAAGGAGAATATTTGTAGCTCAGAGATGACAGGAGGGGTCCTTGGTGCTCTCTGAGCTTGCTTGTTTTCTTACAGATGTTTTATTAACCAAACTTGGTAACATCATCACTGCTTCCCCTAACACTGATGATGTTACCTAGTTTGGGTAATGAAACGTCTGCAAGAAAACAAGCAAGCTCAGAGAGCACCAAGGACCCTTCATGTATTACATTTATATGCTGCCTAATTCCCAGTGGCTCTGGGCGCTTTAAAATTGTTAAAATATTTAAAAACAGAACAGAATAACAATTGGAGGGGACTTCCAAGGTCCTCTAGTCCAACCTCCTGCTCAGGTAGGAAACCCTATACCATTTCAGACAAATGGTTGTCCAGTCTCTTCTTTAAAAGTTCCAGTGTTGGAGCATTCACAACTCCTAGAGGCAGGTTGTTCCACTGATTAATTGTTCTAAGTGTCAGGAAATTCCTCCTTAGTTCTAGGTTGCTTCTCTCCTCGGTTAGTTTCCATCCGTTGCTTCTTGCTCTCCCTTCAGGTGCTTTGGAGAATAGCTTGACTCCCTCTTCTTTGGGGCAGCCCCTGAGATATTGGAACACGGCTATCATGTCACCCCTGGTCCTTCTCTTCATTAGACTAGCCAGGGGTAGGCAACCTTGGCTCTTTTATGACTCGTGGACTTCAACTCCCAGAATTCCTGAGCCAGCCACGCTGAGGGAAAAGGGAGAGGTTTCCAAGCTGAGCCATGCTGGCTCAGGAATTCTGGGAGTTGAAGTCCACGAGTCATAAAAGAGCCAAGGTTGCCTACCCCTGGACTAGACATACTCAATTCCAGCAACCGTTCTTTATACGTTTTAGCCTCCAATCCCTTAATCATCTTTGTTGAACGGTTAAAAAAAAAAAACACTAGACAAAAGAAGAGTGATGACAAAGAAAATCCAGAGAGGAACAGAAAAGAAGAAACGGGCATTATCCATCCTCTTCAGAGGTCTGGATGAAGAACCAGGTCTTTAAGGCCCTTTGAAATACCAGCAGGATGGGAACCGTTTGAATTATGGTTGTGTGTGAGAGGAATCTAATTCCAAAGCTTTCTGGCAGGGATTCGAATTGGCATCTTTCAGCTCTCTCCATATACTTGGAAGACAAATCCTAATGTCCTTTGTGGGATTTTCTTTAAAGGAGATATACATTGATGCGATGCCCCATCTGTACCTGGCAGAGGAAGGTTTTAATCCCGCTTTCTCGGTGATAAGTAGCCGATTGAAAGGGGAAAAAACAACTTTCTCCCATCCAGGAAAAACACGCCCAACAATTAATGACTCAGAGAAACGTCTTCTCTACTTGCCAAACCATTCCTTCTTCCTCATCCAATCGTCGCATTTGCGGCGCAATTAGCTTCCGCGAATTTCCACAGCTCCTCGGTGGGGAAGTTTGGAGCGAGAGGGGCGCAAAGAGAGCTGCTTCGCGCAGAGGAGCGCGATGGGGCAGCTTCAGTGGCGCCTCTGGCTGGTAGGAGCAACTACTTTCCTGCTGGGAAACGCTTCCGGTGAGTAACTACCGGTACTTAACCACGAAGGCACGGAATCCCGTCTAAGGGTCCCGTACAACGCGAGCCAGGGACCCTCTCTCCCCCTACAACGCTTGAGCTGATTTTGGAAGCGTTCCTTGATAGGGACCTTTTCTTCCTTTTCTTCTCTAATCCCGATCGTGCAAAAGCCACGAGCCTCCTTGGGAAGGAAAAGGAAAACTATCCTTCTTTCCTGTGAACATCACAGCCTTATGTGGGTTCTTATTGTGTAATCACACTGACTTGTTTTTCTAATATTAGGAAGAGTCCAGGCAATTGTATCCTCTTGGAAACTCTTTTCCTCTTTCTCCTTCTCCTACCAAAGCAGATAGACAGGAAATGGGCAACTTTTCAAGGGCAAGGGCACCCTTAATAGGAATGAGAGGGATGTTAAGGTTTACACAGTGAGTGAGACACAATTGCACTTGCTGGAGGAATTGAGCTGTTTAGGAAATTCTGGAACATTCATTTGCCTGTTTTTCCTTTAATTTGCATGCCTATTTAGGATTTACAAGATAGTTTTTGTTCATGTCGCATCTCACAGTCTTGGAAAGGAAGCTGCCAGCCTTCCAATGAGTAGTTGCTCTGAGGGCTATAAAAAGACTTGGGGACAGCAAGTTGCACTTTTCTGCAACTTGTAGAACTTCCAGAGGGTTTATTTGCTTCTTTTAAAACATTTCTATATCTGTCCATCTTTCAGTCAACTATTCCTTATTTAGATTCCACTTTGATGCTCCTCCAGTGATCGTCTCCATGCCTTTCCCTTACTTTCTGCTGCTCTGGAATGACAGGGTGCCTTCTTGCAAAAATAATCATTCTCCCAAACTGCTGGTGTTAATATTCTTTAATATTAGTAAGTTAATATTGAGATCCCGTTTGGTCTAGTCTAGTGGTTACAGCTTCAGGCTAGAAACCATGAGACCATGAGTTCCATTCCCTCCTTTGGCATGAAAACTGTGTGGCTCTTTCTCAGCCCAAACCAGCTCACAGGGTTTTCTGAGAAAACTAGGAGGAGGAAGGAATATTAGTCATGTTGTTTATAAAAAATAAAGTGGGAATATAAATAAAATTATTTCACATGCTTTTTTTTTTTTTTTTTTGGCTTGACCTGAAGGCAACAGCAGGCATTTCTCTGGAAAAACGTAACTTAGCACACATAATTTTCCATTTCTCTTCAGTGAATCATTTTCTACTGGAGATGTTGGAACAAAAGTCAAGCAATGTACAAAGATCGAGCAATTCCTGCTCCATACAACAACTCTGAACTGCAGCTTGTTCAGATTTGTGTGTGTGTGGTTTTCTTTTTTCTTTTTTGTCAAGAAGTAGGAGACTGAAGATATTTGGCACTCTGTTTTCCCCCTTTATTTTATATTAGCAAAAGTTCCATTGTTTAACGCAGTGTTGGGAAGCAGAGGACAGGACGACATTTGACGTGAGTCTGCCAAGATTGGCGGGAGGGGGGGGGGAGGCTCATTTCCAAGGCTCTATGAATCTTTTTCCTTCCACCTTGCAATGAACTTGTTTTCTATCTTCTAAGTAGAAGCTGAGTTACATCCTCCCACGAGAGAAGTGCTTTTCCATCCTGGCACAATCAGAGACTTGAAGGATTGGCAGGATGGAATGGAAGGGAGGCAGAGGAAGCATCAGAAATGTCATTAACTCCACCAAAAGCTAGTCTGGTCTAGTCTAGTGGTTAAGGCACCAGGCTAGAAAGCAGGA
Organism: Azemiops feae; assembly: GCA_023970755.1. Classification (NCBI taxonomy): domain Eukaryota; kingdom Metazoa; phylum Chordata; class Lepidosauria; order Squamata; family Viperidae; genus Azemiops; species Azemiops feae. Next base: position 268,311 of record JALGBA010000967.1, read on the forward strand.
GACCGTGAGTTGAAGTCCCACCTTAGACATAAAAGTCAGCTGGGTGACTTTGGGCCAGTCACTCTCTCTCAGCCAACTCACCTCACAGGGGTGTTTTTATGGGGGAAAATAGGAGGAAGAATGTGTGTGGGATTGTTTGCTGCCTTGAGTTACTTGTAAAAAGAATAAAAACAGGATATAGGTAAATAAAATAAAAAGTTTCTTTGAGCTGGAAGAAGGGAAGTTGCTCCCCCTCTCCCCATGCGCTATTGCCATCTACAACTATATTGGAGAATGATATCATATATGGAACAGAGGGGCATCCCCCTCTTCACCTCACCAGTCTACTCTAGGGGAACATCATTACCTCAACAATGAAATCTTAACTAGATTGTATTTCAGCGCCTAAACCAGTGATGGTGAACCTTTTAGAGACTGAGTGCCCAAACTGCAACCCAAAACCCACTTATGCATCGTCGGGTGCCGGGTGGGTGTGGCCCATTGGGTGGGCGTGGCCCATTGGGTGGGCGTGGCTGCGGTGGTAACAGCAGACTGGGTGGGACTAAAAAGTTCAATCAATCAATTCCAACTTGAGACTAAACGCAAAGAACATGAAGCTTTTTTGCCGGGGACAGTGGCAGACTTTATCTTTCCTGCCCCTGCTTCAACCCTAAATTGTTGGCATTGAACTGTAACTAAGTTCATATCATTGGAAAAGTTAATGGAATTTTCTGATTGCACAAAATGAGAGGAATTAATTCAAAATTGCTAGTTGTAATGAAAAAAAAACCCAACTTGATTATGGGTTTGGGATCTTTTTTTTTCCCGGGAGAAGTTGAAATTGACTGATTGATTGAACCTTTTTTTTTTTGCACACGGCGGCGGAGGCCTAAAGCGAAAAGGTTTTATAAAACCCAGCTGAAGGCCTAGGACTGGGGCGACGGCGCGCATGCCCACAGAGAGGGCTCTGAGTGCCGCCTCTGGCACCCGCGCCATAGGTTCGCCACCACTGGCCTAAACCAAACTTGTTGTGTCCCCCGCCTCCACCCCATGTCGTGTATTTGAATTCTGCAGTCTCCGCTGAGCTGGAGTTTGTGTAAGGCAGGAAGGTGGAATAGAAAAGCAAAAATGCCATTGGATTGCATTTTGATTTGGCAAGAAAGATTGCAGCCATGGCTGATTTCAGGTGGATTTGAAAGAACCAGAAAAATACTGCCAGCTGGATCTTATTTATGATTGCTTCATTGAATTGGGCAAGCAGAGAGAGAGAAAAAAGTCTGCCTTGCTGTGCCTTTGAGGTGAATTTAGACTTCTGGCCAAACTTCAACATTATTTCTCATTGTTCTAACTGATTTTGTCTTTTAACTTCCTGAGACTAAACGCAAAGAACATGAAGCTTTTTTGCCGGGGACAGTGGCAGACTTTATCTTTCCTGCCCCTGCTTCAACCCTAAATTGTTGGCATTGAACTGTAACTAAGTTCATATCATTGGAAAAGTTAATGGAATTTTCTGATTGCACAAAATGAGAGGAATTAATTCAAAATTGCTAGTTGTAATGAAAAAAAAACCCAACTTGATTATGGGTTTGGGAACTAGATAGTTGAACTCTTGGGGTCCCTTCTGGTCTTTCCAGCCCCATAAATTGGATGGTAAGATTGAGGTTGCCCAAAAGATGATTAATGGGACTTTTTGACCCACATCCGTATTTTTGACAGAGTAGAATAAAATAACACATTTAGAAGGGACCTATTCTGAGAATAGCTTGGCTCCCTCTTCTTTGTGGCAACTCCTGAGATATTGGAACACTGCTATCATGTCACCCCTGCTCCTTCTCTTCATTAAACTAGACATACCCAATTCCAGCAACCGTTCTTTATATGTTTTAGTCTCCAGTCCCCTAATCATCTTGGTTGCTCTTCTCTGTACTCTTTCTAGAGTCTCAACGTCTTTTTTACATCGTGGTGAGCAAAACTGGATGCAGTATTCCAAGTGTGGCCTTACCAAGGCGTTATAAAGTGGTATTAACACTTCATGTGATCTTGATTCTATCCCTCTGTTAATGCAGCCTAGAACTGTGTTGGTTTTTTTGGCAGCTGCAGCACACTGCTGGCTCATATTTAAGTGATTGTCCACTAGGAATCTGAGATCCCTCTCACAGTTACTACTATTGAGCAAGGTACCACCTATACTATACCTGTACATTTGGTTTTTCTTGCCTAAATGTAGATCTTACTTTTTTCACCATTGAATTTCATTTTGTTAGATAGCGCCCAGTGTTCAAATCTGTCAACATCCTTCTGTATTTTAAGCCTGTCTTCTGGAGTGTTGGCTATTCCTGCCAGCTTGGTGTCGTCTGCAAATTTGATGAGTTCCCCATCTATCCCCTCATCCAAATCATTGATGAAGATGTTGAAGAGCACTGGGCCTAGAACAGAGCCCTGGGGCACCCCACTACACACTTCCCTCCATGTAGATGCAGTTCCATTGAGGACCACACGCTGAGTACGGTTGGTTAGCCAGCTACGAATCCATCTGGTGGTGATTCTGTCTAACCCACATTTTTCTATCTTATCAAATAGTAGGTTGTGGTCTACTTTATCAAATGACTCACTGAAGTCCAAGTAAATTATATCCACAGCATTCCTCTGGTCCACTAATTTTGTCACTTTGTCGAAGAATGCAGTAAGACTTGTCTGGCATGATCTATTTTTGACAAACCCATGTTGGCTTTTGGTTATGACTTTGTTTGCCTCTAGGTAAACATCTGTATTAACATGGGTAAAAGAATGGATAACTCTTAGAAACAAAAGGTTATATCTGGAGGGGCATGATTTACAATTGGGGTGGCACGTTTTTTTATGGTATGGGAAAAATAAAGTCTATAAATATTTCCAATCATTATATAAGAAATGCATTATTAACAACATGGGAAAAATAAAATGTAAAATATATTTGAAAATTCCAGGGTGGTTGTCAACAATGAAAGCATTTGTACACCCAAATTTAGTGAACTTTGAAAAAATCTGGACATATAGAGATATTCTAAACTCTGAAGAGAATTTAAAATCTAAACAAGAAATGGAAAATCAGGGTATCAATCTATCATGGTGGCCACATTTACAAATGCAAACTAGATATGATAAAGATGTTAAACTGTGTGGATTTTATAAGGAACAAACTGTGTTTGATAAGACATTGTTAACTTCTGATGAGAAACTAATTAAGAAAACGTATAATTTTCTATTAACTTTGAAAATGGAAAGCGAACAAGTTAAAGAAACAAGGATAAGATGGGCGAAAAGTTTTGGATATAATTCAGAATTAGAAAAATTGCAAAATCTATGGGAAAGAAATTACAAACTTACAATGTCAACTTCCTACAAAGAAAATTTATATAAAATGTTCTATAGATGGCACTTGCCACCAGCAAGACTAGCAAAAATGTTTAAAAACATGTCAGATAGATGTTGGAAATGTAAACATAAGTCAGGCACTTATTACCATGTTTGGTGGACATGTGATAAAGTAAAGAGTTATTGGAAAAAGATACATACCTGGCTAGAAAAGATGTTGGGAGAACATTTAGATTTTAAACCTGAACTTTTTTTATTAGGTATAATGCCAGAAAAGACTAACAAATAAAGCTTATATTTGATTTTGCATGTCACAACAGCGGCAAGAATTATATTTGCTCAATACTGGAAAAATGAAGGAATACCATCAGATGAAGAAATAATTAAAAAAAATATTAGAATGTGCGGAGATGGATAGACTTACTTTGAGATTGAAAAAAAAAGAAGAAACAATATTATCAAACTTGGGATTTATTTTATCAGTGGCTAGAGAAAAGAATAAAGGATTAGGAATTAAATCTGTATTAGTGAATGTAAAACTCAGACGACACGTTTGTTGAACAAGTACTATTGAATGTATGAAAAAATCAATAAAAATCTTATATATATATATATAAAAAAAGAAAGTGGTAAGGACAGGGGAAGGAAGATGTGCTTTTCTCATGCGACGCAGAAAATGCAGCCGCTGCTGTGCCCACTTTACCAGTGTCTCGCTGTTGAGTGACCAAGCCAGCCTACTTGTTAACTTGCACACCCAGGAATTTGATGCTGGTAACCATCTCCACAGGTGAATCATTAATGCACAGAGAAGTGTGGCTGTGCCTGCCTTTTCTGAAATCGACAATGATCTCTTTGGTTTTTCCAGTGTTTAAAACCAGGCTGTTTTCCTTGCACCAGTTTATCCCACTTTATGACCTTTTTTTGCCACAGTTGATATGTGAATCACTGCAGATGTTAAGTGAATCACCCAGTCGTTAAGTGGCTCCCCCCATTGACTTTGCTTGATTGCATGGAGAATAAATTGCATGGGTGAGAAGAATTCTCCTAAGAGCTTGGAGGAAAGGTAGACGACACTAGGGATATATACGTGAGGAAACACAGTTACATTTGTCTTGAAGTCTCTTGGCTATCAACTCTCTAATCATGTCCTTGTTTCCTCTCTTGCAGGCACTGCCTCCCCTTCACATTCTCTGCTCCACTTCCGCCATGCTGTGCTCCTTGAGGGGCGGCCCCAATTCGTTGAGGTGACCTACTTGGATAGCCAGCCTATTCAACGTTATGATAGCAGCACAAAAAGAAGGAGGCCTTTAACGCCGTGGATGGACCAAACGTTGACTGAAGATTTCTGGAGGTGGGAGTCTGCTATGAGTTATTTTCTGGAGAATGCTTTCCTAAAAAAATTGCAAACCCCCACTGTTCCACCGAAACATCACAATCAGAGCACGGGTGAGTGGAGAAAACGGCATTATGAATCCCTCCCTCGTTAAATCAAAAGCCCAACTGAGCAGCTTGAATCTAAGCATCCATTCATTCATTGATGATCCAGTTGAAAGTCAAATGGAGGCTCGAGACAGATGCTCAGGGACTGATCCAGTGTGGATCCTCTGTCCCTCCTTTCCTCTTAGCATCTGGAAAGGAAATAAAAGACCCATCTTCTCTGTTGACAAATGAGGCCTGCTTCTTTCACCTGGTGGAGATGTTTGTTGTGCGGGTAATAGGTCTGTAGCTTATTAGAAGAAAAACCATTCCTTCTGGATAGTTTTCAAAATTGGGGAAATTATTTAATTAATTTTTTAAAAATGGAATGAGATATTGAACTGGTAAAAACAGATTATAAAAAAAAGTTTCTTACTCTTAATTATAACCCTAACCTTATTTTATTCCAACCTATTTAACGCTGTGGATGAACCAAATGCTGGGTGAAGATTTCTTGGAGTGGGAGTCGGGTACGGATTACCTGGACGAAGATAGCCTAGAAAAATTGCAAAACCCCACTGTTCCACCGAAACATCACAGTCAGAGCACGGGTGAGAAGACAAAACGGCATTATGAATCCCTCCCTCGTTAAATCAAAAGCCCAACTGAGCAGCTTGAATCTAAGCATCCATTCATTCATTGATGATCCAGTTGAAAGTCAAATGGAGGCTTGAGACAGATGCTCAGGGACTGATCCAGTGTGGATCCTCTGTCCCTCCTTTCCTCTTAGCATCTGGAAAGGAAATAAAAGACCCATCTTCTCTGTTGACAAATGAGGCCTGCTTCTTTCACCTGGTGGAGATGTTTGTTGTGCGGGTAATAGGTCTGGGTGGGGGAAAAGGCTGATGTCAAATTGACTTCCACTCAGGAGAGAATATATTATCTGGACCCCTTCCAGTCAGGATTCAGGCCTGGGCATGGGACTCAAACAGGATTTATCACACTTTTGGATAACCACTGGAAGGCTCATGACAGAGATAGTGCATCCTTCCTGGGTATTCAGTCTCTCTCAGCCTAGCCTGCATTATGGGAGTGAGTTGACATTAAAATAAATTGTGACAACCGTGCATGTCTGTCAGCACTTTGTAGGGGTGACCATCTCTTTTTGAAAGGGAAAGGCATGAAGTCTATCCTTTATACAAAAAAAGTACATATCTCCATTATATAAATGTATTTGCTGAGCACAGAATATTTTTGTATTTAGTTATGGGAATTTTTTTTTAAAAAAATTAAATTCTGAGTGATCCAACTGAAAGATTTGGATTAAAAAACCAAAACTCTTCAAGAACAGCCCTGTGCAGAGCACTTTGCAATAGTTGAGTTATGACAATTTATATTAATGATTTTCAACAATTACTGATCAATTTCTCTTTACGATATATGCACAAATAGCAATATGAATAGAATAGAATAGAATAGAATAGAATAGAATAGAATAGAATAGAATAGAATAGAATAGAATAGAATAGAATAGGACCTTGGAGGTCTTCTAATCCAGTCCCCCGCTCAAGCAGGAGAACCTATGCCATCTCAGACAGGTGACTGTCTCTAGCCTCCTCTTAAAAATCTCCAGTGATGGAGCGCCCACGATTTCTGGGGGCAAGTTGTTCCACTGGTTAATTGTCTTCACTGTCAGGAAGTTTCTCCTTAATTCCGGGTTGCTTCTCTCTTTGTTCAGTTTCCAACCATTGTTCTTGTCCTGCCCTCTGGTACTTTGGAGAATAATGTGACTCTCTCTTCTTTGTGGCAGCCTCTCAAATGCTGGAATACTGCTATCATATCGTCCCCATTTCTTCTTTTCTTTAGACTAGCCAAACCCAATTCCTGCAGCTGTTCTTCTTATGTTTTAGTCTCCGGGCCTTGGATCATCTTAGTTGCTCTTCTCTGTACTTTTTCCAAAGTCTCAACGTCTTTTTTGTAGTCTGGTGACCAAAATTGGTTGCAGTATTCCAGGTGTGGCCTTACTAAGGTTTTATAAAGTGATAGTAATACTTCGCTTGATCTTGATTCTATGCCTCTGTTTATTCAACCCAGGATGGTATTAGCTTTTTTGGCTGCTGCCGCACACTGCTGGCTCATAGTCAAGTGATCGTCCACCAGGACTCCAAGGTCCCTCTTGCAGTTACTGTTTTTAAGCCAGGTTTCGCCCATACCTTTGCTTTTTCCTGCCTAAATGTAAAACTTTGCTTTTTTCCACATTGAAACTCATTTTGTTGGATAGGGCCCATTGTTCAAGTTTGTCAGGATCTTTTTGGATCCTGAGTTTGTCTTCTGGGGGGTGTTAGATACTCCTGCCAGTTTAGTGTCATCTGCAAATTTGATGAGTTCCCCTTCAATTCCCTCATCGAAGTCATTTATGAAGATGACATTATCATTTATAATTTCTTCTTCATTTTGCACTTGGAAAGAGATAAGATAAGGTATTCAGCTGGTAAACTGTGAGCATCCTAGAAGATCAAGCCAAGTACGAAAGTGCCAGAGAATTCCTGGAAGCCTGGCACTCAGACAATTAGACCATAAGCAGGCACATAGAGATAAACAATATTTACATACCACTTAAAAGAGACAATCAAAAAACCCAAAAGGAAATAAAAAGACCGAAACACTTTCTCACCAGGAATCAACACCCATATAAGTAGAGATTAACACCAAGATTAACTACTAGACCAACAGTGAAGTAAATACCCCAACCAAGCAATTACCAATGCAGACCAAAAGCTAACAGTAATCAAGGAACCACTAAAAACAGTCCCACCAACGCTGACAGGGCAAGTCACTAGTACATAAAAACAAGAAACCCAACTCCCTTCTAGCATTGATGATGTTACCTAGTTTGGTAATGAAATGTCTATAAGAAAACCACCAAGTTCAGAGCATAAAGGACCCCCCCAACAAAGTTTTCCTAGCTTTCCCTAGATACAGGTAGTCCTTGACTTACAACCACAACTGAGCCCAAAATTTCTGATGCTGACATTTATTAAATGAATCTTGCCCCATTTTACAACTTTTGTTGCCGCAGTTGTTAAGTGGATCACTGCAGTTGAGAATCATGGTTGTTAAATAAATGTGGCTTCCCCATTGATTTTGCTTGTCAGAAGGTCACAAAAGGTGGTTACATGACCCCCAGGACACTGCAACCGTCATAAATATGAGTCTGAATTTTGATCATATGACGATGGAGATGCCGCAAGGGTCATGAGTATGAAAAATGGTCATAAATCACTTTTTTTTAATGCCATTGTAACTTCGAACAGTCACTAAATGAACTGTTGTAAGTGGAGGCTTACCTGTATTTTTCAGATTTCCAATTCCTTACATAGGACATTCCTTCAGTAGCTTGTATAATGTAAAATCTATGAATCTGATGTTTTCTGCAAGCTGGACAGGTTTTGACATGCCACTTTTGCTAGCATAAATATGATCTTCCACATGTAAAGGAGGTAATGTTCTGGTCCCAACAATTAGAAGAAAAAAGTGTTGTTTCTTTTGTTTCTGCTTCAATCTTTTTTAAATGTTTCCTTGACCATCTTGATCATCATTTTAGTAAAACACTAAGATATCACAATGGCAGAGATGAGGTGTGGAAACTTTGTGTTTGCGTCACTAAACTGGTGCACGTCTGTCTTTTTTTCAGATCACATCTTGCAGTGCATTGAGGGCTGTAAACTCACAACCAATGGAGAGGAAATAGAAATTCATCAGGATGCTGTTGATGGAAAAGAGATAAATGGAGAGGAGTTTCACAGCAAAAGATTTTACTTGAATGGAAACTGCATTCAGTGGCTGAATAGGTATCTGGACATGAAGCCACACAGGAAAGGTAGGCTTGACAGGAGGTGGAGACCAACCCTTCCATATTCTTCCCACTTTTAATCTTCTCCTTAAACTATCAATCATAGGCTCTGGAGTCAAACAAGACATTATGACGGTTGTAAAGACCTCAGATTTTTTTAAAATGTCCCTTCTGTTTTTATTCCACGTAGCTAGGTAAGCAAAATTGTTTTGGATCTAAATCTTTCTTCCCCCTGGAAAGTGTTCTAATTGCAGAAATAATTTCTTATATATCAAGAATATTTAAAAATGCCAATCCAGTGTGAAGTGGTACCCTCCCCTCTGGCAGCTCTCTACTGTACTACCCTATTTGCAGAAATATCTACAAAGCAATCAAAGTTGTCCAGGCTAAATTTTCACTGGGGTGAATTTTCCTGAATAAAGACATGCATATTTATTAATTAAATGTATTTGCTGCCCAACTCCATCTCCAGGGGCTCTGGGGTGGCTTACAACATCTTAAAAGCACAATATAAAACAATGAAAGCATAAATTTGGGTCTGATGGTATTAGGCAAAGGGAGGAACTGGGTTTGATAACCTGGTCATGTCTGAAAAAAAACAAGGAGGGAAAGCTGAGAAACAAATAGTTGTTTTTTTAACTCTTGAAAAGCTGCTTCCTCTCTTTGCTGAGATTTGGGCTCCTGGCTTCAAACTGATAGTGCAGTTGCATGCTCGATGTGTGAGTGGGGGGTGTATCACAGCTGCCTCTTTCTCCCCAAAACACTTGCAAAGTCTTGTGTATTTTTTTTGGCGATACTAATCTTCCCTTTTTCTGCATTTATTTATTTAGAAAATTTATGTGGCTTCCCAACTTACTCTCAGTGACTCTGGGCAGCTTACAAAGATAAAACCCCAATACAGAAACCAATAACCCTCCATTGGGGTAGGGAGGGGGTAAGCTTTCACTGCTTGTAAATGATGCTCCTGGCATTTAGGAGAAGGGAATCAGAGTGTCCCTTGTGTCCAACTTATATCTAGATTGTGCAGGTGAAGCCATTCTATCCCAAATGATGGGTACTTGCAGGGTGGCAGTTACATAGAGCTTTATGAACTCTATAACCCTTGATTATCAGCTGGAAAGGAGCTGTGTTCCAAAATCAGCCCTGTTCTTAGTGGCTATCTGTCAATCATCTTGATTATCATTGGGCATTCCAGATCTTAAATACGCAATTTTAATGTCTGTACATTTTCTATATCTATTGGTGTCTACAAGAGCAGAAAGTTCCAAATAAAGTAACAACAACAGAAGTAATTGAGTATGGGCTTCCGGTTCCGGATCGCGACACCAGCAGTCGCACGGAGAGATCTCTCTCTCCCACCGGCTGGTTTCCCTCCGTCGGTAGACCCTTAATCGGGTCGAAAGTCGCCCCGTAGAGGCGACCACCGTTAGAGGAGGCTCCTGCTTGACTGGGGAAGAGCGACGGCTCTCCCCAGTTCGAGCTTTCTCCTTAGGGCCGCCGGAGGAAAAGATCGTCCTACAAAATGGACGGTCACTTCGTCGCACCAGCTGAAAGCCAGAAGAACATCTAAGCGAAAGAACCCCCGTGGAGAATCCGGGTGAGACCTTTCCTACCCCCTTTTTTTTCCCCTAACTACTTTCCTGTTAAAAGCTTTCTTTGAATTATTTCCCTGTCGTGAGGAAGCAGCGTGTGAGCAATGGGGAAAAACAGCGTTGGAAAAAAAATATATAAATAAAAACCAGTTAATTTTGATACTATTTAAATTTTGGAATACTGAGGGGACCTGAAAACATTTTATTTTTGACTATTATTGTTACAACTACGTATTCATTATTTTGAACCCTTTCTTCATCTTTTTTAATACGAAAAATAAAAAATCTATTATTTGGAAAGAAAAAAAAGGATTTTTTGGTTTGCTGAGGACATCTTGTGTCGAAAAGTGGTACTGCAACTATATTTTTTTTTATGACTGGGAATGGCTATGACCCTGAAAGAGTCATAACTACAAGATAACGATGCAGCTGGCCTATTGAAAATTGAAGGTGAATGCTTGCTTGATTCTTATGAAGCAGAGCCTTTCTTTAAGATTAAAGATTAAAAAGCCTTATTATTATCGATATGGAACTTAATACACAACTGGACTATGAACTTATATTGGAAACAATTTTAGAAGCTGCAAAGGATGTGAGCTCTTACTTTCAATCCCTTTTCTCTACACTGAGAGAAACTGTGGAAACCACAAAACAAACTAATTTTATTCAACTTCCAACACAACCTATCGAGAAGTCTGATGACTATGCAACAACTTCAACAGAGATGTCTGAAGCATCAATACCAACATCAACAGAGACTGACACTCAGATACAACTTATTGAAAATCGAGAAAAGGTGGATAAACAATTGGCAAATATAACATGGAATAAAACAGCTTTTACCATCCAAAGGCTATTAGAAGAAAGGAAAGAGAACTTTGACCAATTTGAAGCGTTAAAGAATATGGACCTTTTAATAGTGTGGTTTGATTATGTAGGAACCTCACTATGGAAACCAGTATGGCATAGAAAGAAGCCTAGAGTTAGATTTAAAAATGTATTTTAAAGTTTTATTTAATGGGATTAAAAAGGCTTTGATTTCTGGACTGACTTAACAACTAATGGAATATGTGAAATTTTTAAGAGGATACCCTTTGTAATATTACTCTGTTTTAGATATGATATATATTGGAGAAGTAAACTTTATCTACTGGTTTAAAAAGATTTTTATAGATATAGAGGCATTGATAGAATATATATTTAAATTAGATAGAAATTTATTTGTTGGCCTTATATTTTTATTTTAAGAGAATTATTTGGAAATAAAAGGAGAATAAGAGGGATGGGTGATAAGAGAAAAAAATGGTATCAATGAAGAAGATATGGGAATGTTGTTGCGAGAACAATATACCAGATATAATTATGTAAAAAAAAAAAAGGGCACCCGAAGTGTTAATAATATGTCTATTTAAGGCTAATTGAAATATAGTAATTGTAAGTTAGTAAAGCTTAAAAACAGGATTTGGACTTTTAGAATTGAAATGTAACTGATATTTGATAGGATCGTTTGAAGCTTATATAGAATTTATTAATTTGAATATGTAAGATTAAATGAGGGAATTAGAGAGGGAAGTTCAAGTGATTTGATTTGAGGTATATATCTATGATTGTCTTTCTTTTTTCTGGATGTTTAATATACCCACCTCCATGGTGGTTCCTAAGCACCTTAATGTAACCCCTGTACCCCTATAAAATCTAATAAAATATATTTAAAAAAAAATAATAATAATAAAGTTGGAAGGGACCTTGGAGGTCATCAAGTCCAACCCCCTGCTCAGGCAGGTAACCCTATACCATTTCGGACAAATGGCTGTCCAGTCTCTTCTTAAAAACTTCCAGTGTTAGAGCATTCACTGCTTCTGGAGGCAGGTTGTTCCACTGGTTAATTGTTCTAACTGTCAGGAAGTTTCTCCTCAGTTCTAGGTTGCTTCTCTCCTTTTTTTTCCCATAACAAGTTTTATTAGTTTTTGTTTGTTTTACAGCCAAGTGCTTGTAACACATCGTGGAGATAGGGCACTCCATAGAACACAACAAAAAATACAGTCATACATATACAATTTAAACTACTACTTTAAAAATTCCCTCTTATGGTATACAATTCGAGCATTCCTAAAATATAAATTGTTTCTCACCTCTATCTATTATTCCAATTTCAATTTATGCTTCTCAATCAAATTATATCTCTTATTCTATTTCACATACATATTATGTAAATAAACATGAATTTATATATTTTAAAACTATTTCATTAGACATAGTAATATAATAACATCATAATAATAATAATAGGACAATAATTATTTCTATCATAAACAAGTAATATAACTATTATATCTTAATATTTCTCAACTATATTCTATTTCATATATTCTATCCAATATTTTCATAGATCAATCCACGTCCCTAAAAGATTCCTCAATTGTTTCAGTTTAATCCATTTAATATCTCACTAATTACCATTCAATTCTTATGAATAAAAATATCAATAATATTTCACCAGTCTCAATCTCAATCTAACTCCTTTAATTATAAATTTTCCAATTATTCTTATTGCCATTCCAAATCATACTCAAATCCATAATTTAAATCTAGTGTTGACTCATACCAAAGTGACCTTAAAGATCTCAAAAATATTAATTCAATCAATGTCCAGAAGCCCTTTTTACCCATCAACTAAAATTTTAACTCTTATTTTTAAATCTAATTCTAGCTTTCTTTTTGTGCCAGGTAGGTTTCCACAACAGGGCTTCTAAGTCCTCCCATCTTAGTAACTGGCTAAAGGCCTTTTCCCACCCTTGAGTCCAATCATATTCTTTTTCTCTTTTATCCAGTGTTGTCTGTACTGTCATGTTGTCAACGTTTTTTGTGCCTCGTATTTGGAAGTCCAATCCTGTTGCTTTTAAAGTTGTAAATGTTTTAGTTGAGTTCTGCCTTTGATCATCAAAGAAATCCATCATGTAGGATGTGTCCTCTTCCTCTTCAATAAATTCAGTAGATTCAATAGATTGTAAATGTATTCCCTCCATCTCATTAAGTTGTAGATCTGATTGTCTATCATAGTCAATCAAAGGTTGAGCTTCAATTTTTAATTCTGAGTCCTCCTTGAATCTAAGCGATCTAATATGTTCTTTAAGTTCCAGTCTTGCTTCCAAGATTTTTTCTAATATAAGTCCATAATTAATCTGTGAATAGGATTCCATCTTCTTCTTTTTTTTTTAGAGAAGTTCAGCTTAAAAAATAGATTGCAGCGTTATAAAATATAAAATGCAGACAGAAATATATTTCCAAAGAAAGATAGAGGAAAAAAAACAACCAATAGTCAAGACCAGCACAGAGATAAAAACTGGCAGTCAGTTGTTATATTGTAATCCAGTCTGGGCATCAGGCCAAAATCAGGAAGTGGGAGTTCAAAGAGCAAGTTACATTGTATCAGTCTGTTTCTGGGCTTCATGCCAGGTCCCAGGATGCATTGTATCCAAAATAATCTACATAAGTCCGCCCAGAGAGCAAAAAGTTTTTTAGGCAGTACTGTTCAGGAGGGAGGGGGGAAACAAAGAACATTCCACCCCCTCCCTAAGGATTTTCACCTAAACTGAAGATAAACAAGCCAAAAGAGAAAGTCACAATAATCCGGATGCTCGAGTTCCAACTGCTTATGTAGACAAAATAAAATAGTAAAAAAAAAACAATAATTGTTTTTCCAAAGCCCGTTTTCCCCAGTAATCAAACGCTGCTTTCTCAAAATAGGGAAATAGTTCTTAAAACTGTTAGCAGGGAAAAAGGTAAATTAACAAGAGGGAAGGAAAGGTCTCACCCGGATCTTCCACGGTGGTTCTTTTCGCTTAGATGTTGCTGTGACTTTCGGCTGGAGCAGCTGAGTGATCGGCCATATTACTGGCCGATCTTTTCCCCGTCGGCCCAAAGGTGGTTTTCTAGGACCGCAGAGGGAGCCGCCGCTCCCTCCGCGATCAACGAGTGCCCTCCTCTACGGTGGTCGCCCCTACAGGGCGACTTTCGACCCTATCCAGGGTCTACCGGCGGGGGGAAACCGGACGGCCAAGAGAACGAGTTCTCTGCACGTCCGCGGGCGCTGCGACCGGAACCGGAAGTCCTTTGCTTCTCTTCTAATGACAGGTGTCTCTGCTTGCTCAGGTTTGCAAGGAGGTGATTGGGAAGGGGCTTATGGGGGAAGATAGGCTGTAGGTTCTTTTCCTCTTATCATGCTTTCCCGGCCTCAAGTCTTCCAGTCAGGCTCTATTATTACACAGCATTGAGACAACTCTTCCAGAGTATTTGGGGTACCTTGACTTACTAGCTTCTCTCTTAGGCCAGCCCTTCTCAACTAGTCAATCAGGGCTAAGTCATTCCACCTTACATCACCAGTAGGTAATTTAAAGTCCAGAATATATGACCTAACTCTTCTCTTTTTCCCTGCTTGAGCTTTGAGCTCTTTTGACTTGCAGTAATTCTTTGGATGGGATCTCAAACTGTCCTTTGAATGTATGCATTAAAGTTGCCCAGTTCCCAATCATTCCCCTCAATGAATGATACTGTTATCCATTTAGCTGCTGCTTCCTTCAGAAAACTCAGTACATAAGTTGCTTTGGTGTGATCAATGAGAAACTTCACCGGTCTGCTGGCCAAAAACATTTCACGCTAAGTTGCGAATGTCCAGAATTGATTCTGGTCTCCTCTGAACTTCGACAATCTCGCATGGAATTGCAAGCGCCTTGGTGGTCTGCAGGTTATGTTGCTTCAGGTTGGAGCAAATTCTGCCTCAGCTGTTGCATTATTTGTATCACAGCATTCTGTAAATTGGTCATCTTGTGCACCCACCTGCTGCTGGTGTTGCAACAACACTGCACCAGATGTTTGTTGGATCCTAGGGTTCCTTGAGAATCAGAGGCCATTCCTGAAATTCCTCCCTTTGGAAGAGAGATTTGCAAGGTTGATGTTGGTGTTGTGGGATAAACCAAGTAGAAACTTTGATCAGATAAGTTAATTCTACTTTATTCTGAGGCTAATTGACAGACTCTTGAAAGTCTGAAAGTACAGTTCTTTCCCATCTCCTTTACAGACTGAGAAATTAGGCATGGTCTCTTCTGAGCCTCTTGCCCCACTCACTACCCAGCTGTGGGTTATGCTGTCTCTTATATGATCATTCCCTTGGCAGTGTCTATTTACCTAGTCTCCCAAGGTCTTTCCCACATACTGTAATGGCCAAAATTGTGGAAACCTTTTGGGAAAAGTGTATTTTTGAGGTTTGATGGCTAATAACACCACTTTTCTTTTGGAGTAGTACCATAAAATTATATATCAATGGAAAGATAATTTAATCAAGAATGTAATGCAACATAGTTTGTTCAATTATCTGTACTGTGTTCTATGAAAAGTTATAGCCAAATAACCAGAAAAAGGAAGCACAACTTGCTTAGGTTGATATCAGGTAGCTTTCCTTCATCTGATTGTAGTCAATGAGCATGAGTGTTTAGAGAGCCAATCAGGTGTCATCTTGTTTTGGCAATGAGCCAATCAGATCACAGTAGGATTCAGTTACTGATGTCATGCATTGAAGCTGAGAGGAGGACATTTGTCAGTGTGTTATGTGATTGCTATCAAGTTGGTTGGGTTTTTTTGTGTTCTTTCATTTAGTGAGCTTGTAAAACATAATAAAATTAAAGTAATGGTGCAAAGAGTTGACTGGTCATCCAGAAAGCGATGTAAAACAGTATTATTAAGTGAACAAGGCTACAGTTATAAAGAAATTAGAAGAAAAAATGGTGGAAACTTAACCAAAGGTGGCATTTCTACTGTACACTTTTCCCAAAAGGTTTCCGCAATTTTGGCCACTACTGTACCTACAGGCCTGCATCCTGACTTAAAGAGATCTACATAATCTGCTTCATCCAGGGCCCACTGAAGCTGCTATACACCACCCCCAACCTCTCTACAATCTTCCCCAGAAAAGAGAGATTTGACCCTAGATGAAAATTGTCCAGCTTTGTTGAATCCAGCTGTGGCTTTTTGAGGTGGTGTATCACTGCCTCAAGAAGTGATGAAGTATCCTCCTCTCTCAAAGAATAGAGAGGATCCAGCCACATATAATGGCTGTGTGTTTATGCAAGTATCTAATTCATAAAGAGTCCTAGAAATAATTCTTTTCTCCTTTTTTACCTGAAGGATAACAAAATCTTAGTCATCATTTTGATGAAGACTTTTCCTTCAACAATTCTTCGTTAGTTTAATCCCCTTGAAGTTAGTCAGCTTTCACTGCTGTCAACTGCGGTTCAGAATTGCTGCAGAAGTTTTGGCTTTGTAGTCTTTCAGCCTGTATTGGGGGGGCGGGGGGGGAAGAAGGAAGGTGTTTTGCTAGCTGCTGGCTGGCTGTAGGCTGACAGTGTCTCTGCTGGAATAAGGTGACCCCATATGCTTTGCATCAATACTCTGTCCACTGGCACCTTCATCCTGCTTCTTCCACCTCCCCCAAAATTACCCACTCCCATTTTAGTATTAGGTTTATCTGGAGCTCTCCCCTTTGCAGAATATTGCACTGGGATAACAGAATAACAGGAGGGACCTTGGAGGTCTTCTAGTTCAGGGATCCCAAACCCCTGGTCCATGGACGGCCATTGGTCTGCGGCATGCCAGAAACAGGTGTGCCCAAATAAGCAAAGCCCCATCCGTGGGATGTAGGCAGCACACAAAACCACGCCTCCACTGGTCCACGGAAAAACTTCTCTCCACGGAACAGGTCCCTGGAGCACAAAAGGTTGGGGGCCGCTGTTCTAGTCCAACCCCTGCTCAAGCAGAAGATCCTATATCATTTCAGACAAATGGCTGCCCATTCTTAACAATCTCCAATGTAGATGGTCCCCTGGGAAACTTTGCACCATTTGTGTTTAGGATTCTTATATCAGTCAGAGGAAGGCTGTCCTTTTCACACAGGCCATTATTGCTATTTTGCAGAGCTTCCAGTAGTGAAAGTGACTCATCAGGAGGTCAGCATCAACAGCCTTCAAGCCCTCACCTGCCAGGCCTATGGCTTCTATCCCAGGGAGATCAGTGTCAGTTGGAGGAAGGATGGGGAAATCTTCAACCAAACCAACAGTTCTGCTCACATTGCCCCAAATTCAGATGGGACCTTTTACGCCAGGCTGAGTATTCAGATCAATCCCAAGAAGAGGAAACTCTACAGATGCCACGTGGAACATGTCAGCTCCAGCGAGCCCCTGGATTTTGTCTTGCAGGAAACAGGTGAGAAATCACAATAGAGAAAAGGTCTGGGTTCCAGCTAAAAAGACACAGTATAGGTATAGAATATGCATGAATGTTCTCCTGTATTAGAAGTTCCTACCATCCCAAATGGGATCTGTTCCATCTCCTCCCCCTTTTGCTTCAATAGCTCCTCCTATTTATATGCCTGTAGGCAGTGGTGGGATTCAGCCGGTTCGCACTAAATTTTGCTGCATTCGGAGAACCGGCTGGCTTCCAGAAGTCCAGTCTAGGCCTCGGAAGCCTGGGGGAGGCTTCACAGGCCTAGAACGGCCCGCCGGAAGTGCATGGATGCCACTTCCAGAAGTCCGTTCTAGGCTTCAGAGGCCTGGAGGAGGCCTCCCAGGCCTAGAACGGCCCACTAGAAGTTCGTGGATGCCACTTCCGGAAGTCCGTTCTAGGCCTCGGAGGCCCAGGCCTGCATCGAATAAGAGAATCGGTTGCTCAGGTATTTGAATCCCACCACTGCCTATAGGGGTGGGGAACGATTTTCTTAGGCACTACAAAGATCCTGGTCTATCATCCCTATTCCATGATCTTTGTGATTGCAGGCAGTCCTTGACTTATGAGCACATTTGAAACCAGAATTTCTGTTGTTAAGTGAGACGGTTAAGTGAGTGACGCCCAATTTTATGATCTTTTTTGCCATGGTTTTTAAGCAAATCACTTCAGTTGTTAACTGAATCGCATGGTAGTTAAATGAATCTGGCTTCCCCACTTGGCTTTGTCGGAAAAGGGAAGGTCACAAATGGCAGTCACATGACCCCAGGATACTACTGCAACCATCACAAATACATGCTGGTTATCAAGTGCCCAAATTTTGATCACATGCGTATAGGGATGGTGCAGCAGTCATAAATGCAAGGACTGGTCATAAGTCCCTTTTTTCAGTGCCACTGTAATTTTGAATAGTCACTAAATGAATGATTGTAAGCCAAGGACCATCTGCACATGAATTATTATGGTCAAAGGACTTTACTGTCCACCACTTGTGTGGCTCATGACCCGGTAGTGGGCTATGGCCCTGGGGTTGGGGACCCCTGACCTAGGCTTTCCAAGAGGTCACTAATTCTGGGCATTGGATACCCATTGAATATTGCCACTCAGTTTATTTAGAATTTAGAATAGAGTAGAGCTGGAAGGGACCTTGGAGGTCTTCTAGTCCAGCCCCCTGCTTAAGCAGGAGAACCTACACCATCTCAGACAAGTGACTGTCTAGTCTCTTCTTAAAAACCTCCAGTGATGGAGCACCCACGATTTCTGGAGGCAAGCTGTTCCACTGGTTAATTGTCCTCACTGTTAGGAAGTTTCTCCTTAATTCTAGATTGCTTCTCTCTTTGTTCAATTTCCAACCATTGTTTCTCGTCCTTCCCTCTGGTGCTTTGGAGAATAATTTGACCCCCTCTTCTTTGTGGCAGCCCCTCAAATACTGAAACACTGCTATCATGTCTCCCCCTATTTCTTCTTTTCTTTAGACTAGCCAAACCCAAGTCCCGTAGCCGTTCTTCGTATGTTTTAGTCTCCAGGCCTTGGATCATCGTAGGTGCTCTTCTCTAAATTTTTTCCAAACCCTCAACATCTTCTTTGTGATATGGTGACCAAAATTGGCTGCAGTATTCCAGGTGTGGTCTTACTAGGGTTTTATAAAGCGGTACTAATACTTCGTGTGAAGTATTTGCCTTAGTCTATACAAAATCGTATTTCTCTAAAGGACTTCTCTTTGGAATTTTTTACATCTCAAGTATTTAGTCAATGTGGGATATAGACTATCCAGCATAGGAGCAGATATGTACTTTGTCCTGGGTTGTCAACCATAGGAATGACTATGTCTTCTGATGCTTCTATTTCTGCAGGCCCCTCAGCTGAAGTAACTACTCACGTGCTGAATGTTAACGATACCCTCTTGAACTGCTCTGTCTGCAACTTTTATCCTGAAGTCATAGAGGCCAACTGGAAGAAGGATGGAGAGATTCGGGATTACGAGACTTGGCGTGGGGATACCATCCGCAATTGGGACGGCACCTACTGCACCTGGATCAGTATTGAAATTAACCCCATGGAGGAGGACCGCTACTGTTGCTATGTTGAACATGATGGCTTGCGGGAACCACTTTGTGAAAAAGGTGACAAACTGCAGGGAAGGGGAGAACGGTGGGTGATGAATTTCTGCCTGGCAGTTCCCATAGGTGACCCTACCTTGGTTTTATTCTATTGAAATCCTTTTTTTTTTTTATTTAGTTTGTGGACTCGCAGTAAAGAGTCTGTACAATTTGCCTGGAGTTATTTAAAGGTGGCTGAAAAATTCCATCACACTAATCTAGGCTAATTGTGATGAGATGTACTTGAACCTCTAATGTTCTCTTCCCAATTTACTGCCACTACTGTGGCATTAGATATGGTTTTACTGTCTCCTACGCATTTTTCCCAAGCATGTTCACATTATAGATTGTCACTGTTTTAGTATTACAGTTGGGCGTGGAGACAGTTATAAGATGGGGCAGTCATTAGAAAAGTTCCCACGTGACTTGACTTGGTTTTATATCCATTTTTATGATGGTCATAAAGCAAGTTAAGCAAACCACATGGTTTTTAAGTGAATATGTGGTCGTTATGTTAATGCAGTATATCCAATAGGGTGTTTTTTTTGCCATTTTCCTGCCAGAAATGCATTATTTCATATTTTAGTTAATAGGAAAAAACAGTATTTTCCAAATGGAAAAATTGCATATTTCTTCAATCCAATTTTCAATATACTTTTCCAGTATACCTATATTGGGAAGAATAACCATTATTCCTGCAAAAGAATCAGGTTCCACAATTTTGGAATATAATTCAAAATAACATTGGCATTTTAAAGCCTGACATTTTAAAGTTTTCTTCTACAAAATACTGAAATCTGGACAAGAAAAGTCACACGAGTCAATGTATCTTCAAATTTCTTGCAAGTCCCAACAGTGAGAATCTACAGGCCATCCTTTCTGATTCATTCTTTAACCACTCCAATAAAATTTGTTGATAGATAATTTCAACTTTAAGTCTAAGGAAACAACATTCAAATGTTAAAAATAGCCTTTAAAACAAAGATTGATCCCCCGTCATCTGATATTCCAACTCATTACTCCATAACTCATTAACATTTCAACTTTAGAGTTGAATTCAATTATTCAAATTCAGTAATTTCAACTTCATAGTTATTTTTCCATTTCTGACATAATCTCAGTCAATTTGATTTAGGAAACAGACTCAGTTAACAATGATAGTATCTCAGTCTTCTTTGAGGCAACTAAGGAGTCTGGTCCATGCTGAAAAATCAAAACATACTTGAGTTGATTATATTGCGATTTGTGCATATATCACAAAGAGAAATTTATCTGTGATAGTTGAAAATCATTAATATAAATTGACATAACTCAACTATTGCAAAGTGATCTACACAGGGCTGTTCTTGAAGACCACCTGGAACCTTTTGCTGGTCTAGAATCCAATCAGAATAGAAATGGAAGGGACCTTGGAGGTCTTCTTGTCCAGCCCCCTGCTCAAACAAGAGATCCTATATACCATTTCAGACAAGTGACTGCCCAGTCTCTTGTTAAGACCTCCAGTGATGAAGCACTCACAACTTCTGAAGACAAGCTGTTCCACTGGTTAATTGTCCTCACTGTTTGGAAATTTCTCCTTAATTCCAGTTTGTTTCTCTCCTTGATTAGTTTCCACCCATTGTTTCTTGTCTTCTGGTGTTTTGGAAAATAAATTGACCCCTCCCCCTTTGTGGCAGCCTTTCAAATACTGGAAGACTGCTATCATGTCCCCCCTAGTCCTTCTTTTCTCTAGAGTAGCCAAGTCCAAATCCTGCATCCGTTCTTCATACGTTTTAGTCTTCATGCCTTTAATCATCTTAGTTGCTCTTCTTTGCACTCTTTCCAAAGTCACAACATTAATTAATCAATCAATCAGAATAGAACTGGAAGGGACCTTGGAGGTTTTCTAATCCAACCTCTTGTTCAAGCAGCAGACCCTCAACCATTTCAGATAGGTGGCTGTCCAGTCTTTTCTTAAAAACCTCCAGGAATGAAACACCCACAACCTCTGAAGGCAAAGCTGTTCCACTGGTTAGTTGTCCTCGTTGTTAGGAAGTTTCTCCTTAGTTCTAGGTTGCTTCTCTCCTTGATTAGTTTCCATCCAATGTTTCTTGTCTTGCCTTCCAGTGCTTTGGAAAATAAATTGACCCCCTCCTTTTTGTGGCAGCCTCTCAAATATTGGAATACTGCAATCATGTCCAGCATGATATCCAGCAGTGCAGTGAGACTCTTGATCAGTGATCTACACTGGTTGCCAGTTTGCTTGGGGTGGGGTGGGGTGGGGGAGTGATTCATGATGCTGGTTATGACCTATAGAGCCCTACATGGCATAGGCCCCAGTTTCTTGAGGGGCTGCTTATCTCCCATGCTGTTTGTCCAGCCAAATGAAGCCGAAAGGGCTGCTTTAATCTTCTCCATAGACAAATACTATGGTTTCCTTTTTAATTACTTTGCTCTTTTTCCCAATTCAGCTTTAAAATTAGAAATCCCAAATGAGGAAAATCTAATATTCATCCTTTGCTGTACCATGCCAGTCCTTGGCATCCTGATCCTTGGAATCATTGGAATTTTGTGGTACAGTAAGTATCATGTAAAATATCTTTGCTGTTGTGGGTATTAAGATGTGAAAGCTATTTTCCTTCCAAGTGTCCCTTTTGGGCACTTCTTTCTTCCACATTTCCTCGGCTCTCCTCAGGAGTTTCTGAACTCTTAGCTTCTTGCTAAGGACTTGGTTTAGTTGAAGGTTAGGACAATTCCAGTTCTTTTCTGCAACTGGGAAGAGGTATTGCAATTCTACCCTTCAATGGTTTGGGGCCAAAAAAGCAGCAGAAAAATATTTCAATAAAATATATATCTTTTTATCCAGCTGATTCTACCAATTGTACTCAGTCCGTTGCAGAGGCAGTAGGTTTCCCATGGAGCAGAGGAGGTCCATTTATATTTTGAAAAGCTTCCTATTTCTGCTTAATAGCAATAGCAATAACACAGACTTATATACCGCTTCACAG
The DNA here is from genome assembly GCA_023970755.1 of Azemiops feae. Taxonomy (NCBI): domain Eukaryota; kingdom Metazoa; phylum Chordata; class Lepidosauria; order Squamata; family Viperidae; genus Azemiops; species Azemiops feae. The sequence continues at coordinate 290,863 of JALGBA010000967.1, forward strand.
TGCTTTACAACCCTCTCTAAGCGGTTTATAGAGTCAGCCTATTGCCCCCAACAATCTAGGTCCTCATTTTACCCACCTGAGTCAACCTTGAGCCGGTCAGGATCGAACTCCTGGCATGAGCAGTGAGTTAGTATGCAGTACTCTATTCTAACCACTGCATCACCACAGCTATTATAAAGGTAGTTTATAAGATAGTTTAACTATCTTAAGATAATTTCTTGGGTAAGCCATGACAAAGCAACTGTAGCAAGGTATCCTGGGGCTTTTTCTGGCATAAAGGAAGAGATTAAATGGTCTCTGGTGGATTCTTTTTAGTTTTAACTCTCCAATATTTGTTCTTGCAGAGAAGCGTCGACGACGTGACTACAGACCAGCCGCAAGTGAGTCATCTCTTTGCCTGTTTGCATGATAGTCAGAAGTAAAAAAAGGGACAGGAGGGCTCATACCATCAACATTTCAAAAAGAACATGCCATAGAGATGTTTCTATGTCATCAGTAGAAGCCTAGGAGGAATTATAGCACTTGGATGCAGTGGAGAAATAGGAGTAAACGTCACCAAGTAAAGCAAAGAGAATTAGTGGACACTGTCAATCCTGCATGCAACATTGTAAAAAGGGCAGGGAAAGATACATACTGCTCTGTTTATCAAGGAGGGCATAAATTCTAGCATATTAGTAAACATTATTCAATGTACAGAAAAGTAAGGTCTTAGGCAAGAAAAACCAAAAGTACAGGTACAGATTAGGTGAACCCTGGGTTAATAGCAGTTAACTGTGAGAGGGATCTCGGAATCCTACTGCAGGGCTTTTCAACCTTTTTACCGATTGTACCACTTTTAGGATATGGCAATATTCGAGTACCACCTAGCAAGGTGTCAAAAACTTGGTGACAAAAAAAAACCTGTTCAAAGTTGCAATTGCACTGAAATGACTTATGACCATTTTTCACACTTATGACCATTGCAGCAACAGGGTCATGTGATTTATATTTGGATGCTTGGCAACTGATTCATATTTATGATGGTCACAGTGTCCCAGGGTCATGTGATCCCGTTCTGCAACCTTTTGACAAGCAAAGTCAATGACAGGGCTGCTGGTGGCCAAGTGCTAAGGTGGGACTTCCCTCCCTCCTTCCCTGCCTCCCTCTTTCTCATGCCCACCTCCTTCTGAAGGAAGAATTTGAACCCCCTCCCCCATATTTTTTCTCTTCCATATATTCATCAAACAAGGAAAAGCCTCCAGAAACAGAAAAGACAAACTGCTGAGTGAACTAGCTTAAAAAGGCACATTCCCCTTTAAGAATTAGCTACTGGCTAGAAAGGAAAGTAAGGAAGAAAAAAAAAATGTAGTAAGTATTGGCTGTGGCTAAGGCAGCCTCCCCAAATGGCTCCATTCATAAGTAAAGGAATCTACAGGCAAAATCCATTCAGGAGAAAAATACTTCAAAATCCCTTGCAGCAAAACTTACAGCTAACAATAGCAGAGCAATAGAAGCTAACACCAGCCATCAGCCAAATAGAAATTGCTAAACACTCCTTAAGAACACAAAGCCCACATTGCACAAATCCCAGAACTTCAAGGTCACAAAAGCACATAAGAATCCTTCCATTCTCCATCTCCCTCCCTCCTCCGTGCCTCACCTCCAGCCATTGCTGCCTTTTTTTCATTCCTCTTGGAGGGCAACCCCTCCCCTACTGCATTTCTTGCCTGTTTGCTGCTGCCAGCACAGGTGGCTGCCACCTGTAGATGGGCTCATGGCCGGCCTGCTTGATCTCTCCCCACACCCTCCTTCTTCTTTCCCTTCGGCTCCCGTCCAAACTGCCTCCTTTTATAGCTTCTCCTGTCTCCGCCCCCCTCCTCCTCCTTTCTCATGGGGGAGGGTGAGCCAGAAGTGAGCCTGGGCCCTTTGTCTCGCCCCAGCAGCCCTGTAGCTCCAGAGGACTCTCTCACTGTAAGTCTTTGCCTGTGCTGGCTCTTTCCCTTCCCCACTACACTTGGCTAGGCAGGGCTGCGTACCACCTGCCACTCATTAATGTACCACAAGTGGTACGTGTACCACAGGTTGAAAAGCCCTGTCCTAGTCGACAATCACTTAAATATGAGCCAGCAGTGAGAGGCAGCAGCCAAAAAAAACCTAATACAATCCTTGGTTGTACAAACAGAGGCATAGAATCAAAATCACATCACGTATTAGTACTGCTTTATAAAGCCTTAGTAAGGACACACCTGGAATACTGTATCCAGTTTTAGTCACCGCATTACAAAACAGATGTTGAGACTTTGGAAAAAGTGCAAAGAGCAACAGAGATGATTAGGGGCCTGGAGGCTAAAACATATGAAGAACGGTTGCAAGAACTGGGCATGGCTAGTCTAGTGAAGAGAAGGACCAGGGGTGACATGATAGCAGTGTTCCAATATTTGAGGGGCTGTCAAAAAAAGAAGGGGGACAACCTATTTTCTAAAGCACCCAAAGGCCAGACAAGGAACAATGGATGGAAACTGATCAAGGAAAGTTTCAGCCTAGGAATAATGAGAAATTTTCTGATAGAACAATAAACCAATGGAACGGCTTGCCTTCAGAAGTTGTGGGTGCTCCATCACTGGAGGCTTTCAAGAAGAGACTGGACTGCCAACTGTTAGAAATGGTGTAGGGTCTCCTGCTTGGGTGGAGGGTTGGACTAGATGACCTACAAGGTCCCTTCCAACTCTGTTATTATTGAATAGAATTACTGGAAGGGACCGTGGAGGTCTTCTAGTCCTGCCCCGGGTCAAGCAGGAGACCCAATCTTTTCTTAAAAACCTCCAGTGATGAAGCTCCCACAACTTCTGGAGGCAGGTTGTTCCACTGATTAATTGTTCTCACTGTTGGGAAATTTCTCCTTAGTTCTAGGTTGCTTCTCTCTTTGATTAGTTTCCATCCATTGCTTCTTGTCCTGCCTTCAGGTGCTTTGGAGAATAGGTTATCCCCTACTCTCTTTGACAGCCCCTCAAATGTTGGAAGACTGCTATCATGTCACTCCTGGTCCTTCTCTTCACTAGACCAGTCATGCCCAGTTCCTGCAACCGTTCTTCAAATGTTTTAGCCTCCAGTCCAATAAATCATCTTTGTTGCTCTTCTCTGCACAATTTCTAGAGTCTCAACATCTTTTTTATAGGTGAATGTGAAGCCTCTCTCTTTTCTCAACACGGACTCCATGTCCTTTTTTTACCTTCAGAGAGTGATCCCAATTCCAGCATGGATAATGCTGAAAAATGCCCACTAAAAGAGATAGAAGGAATCCCACCTCTCAACAACACTGCTGGTGAAGAAAACAAGGGAGACAGTCCACCTTCTCAGGTTAGTTATACCTCCAGACACCTTTGCCTCTTTTCATTCACCTTCTCACTATGCTGGTTCCAGAGAAATGGGGATTGGATAGCTTATTAAGGTCCCTTCCAGCTCTGATTTTTTTTAATCTTGCTGCTCTAGGGCATCGGAGAGAAAAAACAGCCTCCTGAGAACCATCAAATAAGCGTCTAACTCTCAGAATGGAAAAGAATTGGATCAAATTTGATGTGGTTTGAGAAGCTCTCAAACGGAAGGTTGAATGCTAAAACAGACTCAAACCGGCACAAGAAAAAAAAGCATTTCAGAAGAAATTCCCCCGAGGGACAAAGCTTTTATTTAAGGATCTGTGAGACTGGGCTGTCCTGCTGTGTAAGGCAGATTCCTAAAGAATCATGCATTTCTTTTCAGGTGGAGCTTCAAGGACTAGTGAAAGCTACTTATGGTAACTTTAAATCTTCCAACTGAAGATAAGATAGTGAAATTTGATTTGGTAAGTGATACTGATGAACTACAAAGCCTAAGACAAACAGGGAGAATTACAACCATGACCTGGATCAGGGGTCCCCAATTCGCGGGCCATGGCCCGTTACCGGAAGGAAGTTCCATTTTCGTAAGCGGCATCCCCTCTCCCCGCCCCCCGGCGGTCCACAAATTCAGAAAGTTTGGAGACCCCTCACCTGGATGACTGAGAATCTCCATAAAGATATTTGTGTCTTACTTTTGCTTCCGAGTTCAGGCAACCCGGAGTTTGGCATGGAGCTGATAAGATCCCTGATTTTGAGAGATATTTTACCTTTGCAAAGGGTAAAGGGATTCTTTGCCCACCTAAAAATATGAATCACCAAATAATTCAGGCAAAGGAAAAGGCATTGGGGAAGATCAAGCCTTCTTATAGGGTACAGAAACAAATGATACATACCTCGGGTATATGTGATATGTCAGAAAGTAAGTGATCAAACAATGAAAGACATTGATTCTATGTTTACTTCTGGTATCTAACATAGTAGAGAACACCATTGCTTGCACTCCCTTTCTGGGTGCTGGCTGGAAAAAATGTGTCATTAATTTTCATCAGTGTCAGAAAGGGGCTAGGAATGAGTCCAAAGGCCCTTTCCAGGGAACTTCACAAATTATTATAAAATTTCTGGTGAAAGAGGAAAAATAAACAAAGAAGAGAAGGGACGGGACGGCTCTCAAGTTCAAAATATTTAAATGGTTGCAGGATTTGGCTATTTTACAAGGCAAAACCCCAGGCTGAAAGCGTTTATTATCTTCAAATGTTTGGACAGAAAAGTGACACTCAACCAGCTGCTTCCTTGCCCAGCTCCTCTACAGCAGGGCTTTTCAACCTGTGGTATGTGTACCACTTGTGGTACATTAATGAGTGGCAGGTTGTACGCAGCCCTGCCTAGCCAAGTGTAGTGGGGAAGGGAAAGAGCCAGCACAGGCAAAGACTTACAGTGAGAGAGTCCTCTGGAGCTGCAGATTTTACTTATGAATGGAGCCATTTGGGGAGGCTGCCTTAGGCGGCAGCCAGTACTTACATTTTTCTTCTTCTTTAAGTGCCAGCTGGGCTCCTTACTTTCCTTTCTAGCCAGTAGCTAATTCTTAAAGGGGAAGTGCCTTTTTAAGCTAGTTCACTCAGCAGCTTGTCTTTTCTGTCTCTGGAGGCCTTTCTTTGTTTGATCAATATATGGAAGAGGGAAAATATGGGGGGGTTCAAATTCTTCCTTCAGAAGGAGATGGGAATGAGAAAAAGGGAGGCAGGGAAGGGAGGGAAGGAAGTCCCGCCTTAGCAGTTAGCCACCAGCAGCTCTGCCATTGACTTTGCTTGTCAAAAGGTTGCAGAAGGGGATCACATGACCCTGGGACACTGTGACCATCATAAATATGAATCAGTTGCCAAGCATCCAAATATAAATCACATGACCCGGTTGCTGCAATGGTCATAAGTGTGAAAAATGGTCATAAGTCATTTCAGTGCAATTGCAACTTTGAACAGGTTTTTTTTTTGTCACCAAGTTTTTGACACCTTGCTAGGTGGTACTCGAATATTGCCATATCCTAAAAGTGGTACAATCGGTAAAAAGGTTGAAAAGCCCTGCTCTACAGGGTGCTCAGAATCCCAGATATCGTAATTCAGAGTTGAAAATTTTTGTTTTGCACGCAAAGCAAAAGCATTTGGCACTGAGTACAGGAAGCCACTTATAAGAGATGCCAAGCCATTTTATAATATAAACAACTTATCTACATATAGTAGTGGCCAAAATTGTGGAAACCTTTTGGGAAAAGTGTATTTTTGAGGTTTGATGGCTAATAACATCACTTTTTTGAGGGGAGTAGTACCATAAAATTATATATCGATGGAAAGATAATTTAATCAAGAATGTAATGCAATAAAGTTTGTTCAATTATCTGTACTGTATTCTATGAAATGTTATAGCCAAATAACCAGAAAAAGGAAGCACAACTTGCTTAGGTTGATATCAGGTAGCTTTCCTTCATCTGATTGTAGCCAATGAGCATGAGTGTTTACAGAGCCAATCAGGTGTCATCTTGTTTTGGCAATGAGCCAATCAGATCCCAGTAGGATTCTGTTATTGATGTCATGTATTGAAGCTGAGAGGAGGACATTTGTCAGTGTGTTATGTGATTGCTATCAAGTTGGTTGGGTTTTTTTGTGTTCTTTCATTTAGTGAGCTTGTAAAATGTAATAAAATTAAAGTAATGGTGCAAAGAGTTGACTGGTTGCCCAGAAAGCAATGTAAAACAGTATTATTAAGTGAACAAGGCTACAGTTATAAAGAAATTAGAAGAAAAATTGGTGGAAACTTAACCAAAGGTGGCGTTTCTACTGTACACTTTTCCCAAAAGGTTTCCACAATTTTGGCCACTACTGTATAACTAGTTGTAGAACGTTCAAGCTTTACTCTCCTAATTTTCTCATTTTCTAATTGGCGCATCTTATCTTGCTATCAGCATAAAATTGTCCTTGTGTTTCTTTCTTATTTATGTTAGTGACACTCTCACTTCTGTATAATGGAAAAGCACCAGCTTCTTTTCTAAAATGGAATTAATTTTGCCTTTTTTAAAAAAAATTAACTACTTTAATAATTACCTTCTAACAATGGCAAGGCCTAAGGGAACAGCTGCCATCTTTCTTTGAGGGCAGAGAGCAACAGACTATGATAAAATAAAATAAAAAGCTTCATTCTGAAAAGTGATTGTTAAAATCAACCTGTTTCCTCTTAAGAGAGAATGGTTTATTTATTTAGCGTATGGCATCTACAGAGGTCATGCAATCATTGATATACAACTCTAATAAAACATACATAGACACAAATATAAGCTTAAATTAAGCATCAGCAAATATGTATGCATGTATGTATGTATCCAACAGAATAACAATGTTGGATGGGACCTTGGAGGTCTTCTAGTCCAACCCCCTGCTCAGGCAGGAAACCCTATACCATTTCAGACAAATGATTGTCCAGTCTCTTCTTAAAAGCTTTCAGTGTTGCAGCATTTACAGTTCTGGAGGCAAGTTATTCCACTGATTAATTGTTCTAACAGCTTCTCTCATAATAATAATAATAATAATAATAATAATAATAATAATAATAATAATAATAATAATAATAATAATAATAATAATAAAGTTGGAAGGGACCTTGGAGGTCATCTAGTCCAACCCCCTGCTAAGGCAGGAAACCCTATACTATTTCAGACAAATGGCTGTCCAGTCTCTTCTTAAAAACTTCCAGTGTTGGAGCATTCACCGCTTCTGGAGGCAGGTTGTTCCACTGGTTCATTGTTCTGTCAGGATGTTTCTCCTTAGTTATACTTATTTCAGCTATTGGAGGTTTTTCTTTTGGTAAGTTATCGCAAGTCCAGGAAAAAAAAAAGTACAAAACTGTCCACAAACAAATGATCTTTTATAAAACCAGCTACTTGTGAGTTTTTTATATCGGCAGCTATATAAAGGTAATGAATAAACAAAATTTGTCTTGCAGATTTTCAGATGCAGGGGTTCATTTATTTATATCCCGCTTTTATTATTTTTACAAATAAGACAGCGAACATATCCAACACACCTTCCTCCTCCTAATTTCCCCACAACAACAACCTTGTGAGGTATGTTGGGCTGAGAGAGTGACTGGCTCAAAGTTACCCAGCTGTCTTTCATGGCTAAGGCAGGACTTGAACTCACAGCCTTCTGGTTTCAAGCCTGGTGCCTTAGACCAAGTTGGATGCAGTGTCACAACTCTGGCAATAATCAGAGTGGTTTGGCAAACACAATTTTTTATCATAGCAACTTTTAAGTTGTGACTCTGAATGTTTACCTTGCTCAATGGTAGGTACCTTGCTCAATAGTAGTAACTGTGAAAGGGATCTCGGAGTCCTAGTGGACAATCATTTAAATATGAGCCAGCAATGTGCTGCAGCTGCCAAAAAAGCCAACACAGTGCTAGGCTGCATTAACAGAGGGATAGAATCAAGATCACGCGAAGTATTAATACCACTCTACAATGCCTTGGTAAGGCCACACTTGGAATACTGTATCCAGTTTTGGTCACCATGATGTAAAAAAGATGTTGAGACTCTAGAAAGAGTACAGAGAAGAGCAACAAAGATGATTAGGAGACTGGAAGTTAAAACATATAAGGAAAGGTTGATGGAATTGGGTATGTCTAGTTTAATGAAGAGAAGGACGAGGGGGGACATGATAGCAGTGTTCCAATATCTCAGGGGCTGCCACAAAGAAGAGGGAGTCAAGCTGTTCTCCAAAGCACCTGAAGGCAGGACAAGAAGCAACGGATGGAAACTAATCAAGGAGAGAAGCAACCTAGAACTAAGGAGAAACTTCCTGACAGTTAGAACAATTAACCAGTGGAACAACCTGCCTCCAGAAGCGGTGAATGCTCCAACACTGGAAGTTTTTAAGAAGAAACTGGACAGCCATTTGTCCGAAATGGTATAGGGTTACCTGCCTGAGCAGGGGGTTGGACTTGATGACCTCCAAGGTCCCTTCCAACTTTATTATTATTATTATTATATGGTAAATGTTATATGGTAAAAGATGTTGAGACTCTAGAAAGCGTACAGAGAAGAGCAGCAAAGATGATTAGGGGACTGGAGGCTAAAACATAAAAAACGGTTGCTGGAATTGGGTATGTCCAGTTTAATGAAGAGAAGGACGAGGGGTGACATTATAGCAGTGTTCCAATATCTCAGGGGTTGCCACGAAGAGGGAGTCAAGCTATTCTCCAAAGCACCTGAGGGCAGCACAAGAAGCAGTGGGTGGAAACTAATCAAGGAGAGAAGCAACCTAGAACTAAGGAGAAATTTCCTGACAGAACAATTAATCAGTGGAACAACCTGCCTCCAGAAGCTGTGAATGCTCCAACACTGGAAGTTTTTAAGAAGAAACTGGACAGCCATTTGTCTTCCTACCTGAGCAGGGGGTTGGACTAGATGACTTCCAAGGTCCCGTCCATTATCATCATCATCATCATCATCATCGTTATTATTATTCCTTACTTTGCATTTGATTATGTGCCATCAAGTTGGGGTTGACTCTTAGTGACCCCCTAGATTGTAATACCACCTTGTAACGCTTCGCGTTAAATTTTTGAAATTGATTAGGTCTATGAATATTGATCATTGCTTTTTAGCCAGTGATTTCATTTTTTAAATGATTTTGAATACACTTTCTCTTTTCATACTCGTTTCAGATATTGAAATTTGTGTTTTTGTTTTTTTATGGTAAACTGCCACAACACGAGAAAAGAAAGCTCAAAACTCTTTCCACAAGGAAGCTACTACATTTCATAAAACCAGCTAGTTGTGATTTTTTCTTTTTCTTTCTTTCTCTCTGCCTCCACAACATACTTGAAAAGAAGACCAAGACGTACATTGCCAGGTTGTTGAATTCTTAAAACTCTTATCTCAGAGGTCCCCAATCTGTTGGGCACCAGGGTCTGGTTCCATGGAGAGAGGTTTTTCCGCGGACCGGAACGGGCATGGTTTTGTATGCTGCCTGCTTCCCGTGGATGCGGCTTTCGCTTGTTTGTGCGGCCCGGTTGCTGGCATGCCATGGCCCGGTACTGGTCCACGGACCGGGGGTTGGGGATCCCTGCTCTATCTTGTTAAGGAAGGGGCTCTGCATTAAGCCCATAACAAAATGTGAGGCCCCAAATCCAAGAGAGGGTTCAGGGATTTCAATGAACCCCCTTCTGTTCTCTGTAAGAGGGATAGGAGAAAGAGACTATTTTAAGAATTTCTTTATACGTTCTAGGGAGGTACTATATACAAATGTTATAGTTGTCCCAAAGCCTATGGTGACCTAGAGACTCATTAATGGAAGGAATTCATGGTATGCTGTAAGAATATCGAATGATACGAGTTGGAAGGGACCTTGAAGGTCTTCTAGTCCAACCCCCTGCTCAAGGAGGAGACCCTATATCATTCTGGACAAATGGCTGTCCAATCACTTCTTAAAAACCTCCCACAAGCTGTTTCACTAGTTAATTATTCTATCAAGAAGTTTCTTCTTAGTTCTAGGTTGGTTCTCTCCTTGAGTAGTTTCCGCCCATTGTTTCTTGTCCTGCCCTCAGATGCTTTGTGTCAAGACTGATTCGCCCTTTCACCTACATTTTGTCTCACTCATAGTTTGACAATGGGATGGAATACAAAAGGGGGAGGAGTGGTATCTAGGCAACCGAGGCCTCTGAGAGCCAAGGCCGCTAATGCAGGTGCTCGTGGACTGTTTCCATAACAAGAAATATTACTATTGGACAATGTGAACACCCGGTGAGTGGAGGGTGAGGGAGTCTATTGTTTAACTAAGCAAGTCTTGGAGTGGGAAAATCGGAGCTGGTTTCGCTTCTTCTGTGCCAATGTAAATTTTCAGTAAAGTATTATACTCTTGGTAAAATCATGTCCCAGGATTTTCTTTTTCTGGAAATACCAACTGGACAGTAGACAATATCAATCATACAAACTGGTTTAGGTAGTCACAAGAAGCCGACACTGACACAAAGGTGCTTAAAAAGAAAAGTAATGGGACAAGTTTTCATGACTCGATTCCCAGGGGTGTAGAAGAACTACTAGAGTCAAGAGGCAGTAATAATTTGCACATAAACAGCTCATAAACCCATACATGGCAACCTTGATAATATAAGTTTTAAATTATCATATAAAATATTTCACTCTCCATCTCAGTCAGAAATACTGCTAGTACATCATCTTATTTATTTGTCTGCCTGATTTATAACTCACCTTTATTCGTACAACTCGAGAGTGCATTAATTATTACTTAATTATGAATCAATAAAAAGAAGGCTCCATCCGTGAATTTTTAATCAGAATCATGGCACAAGACACCTTAATGAGATCTGAAATCTTACTTTTAAGGATGCTGTTGTATTTTCTACTAAACATCATTTCCAAGAACACCACCCTCTTACAAAAATATAACAATTTAAATAAAATACACATATTCATTACACATTACAAACCTTCAGGAAGCTATAAATACAAATTCAGAAATATCAGCCATCTCATTAAAACCACACCTAATTTCAGAGCAAATATTCATATGACCTTTGCCTGATCTTTTGTCTAAATGTTTTTCTAGCTTCCTCTTGCAACCAACAGGACAAAATCAAACTTAAAGTATCATCAGAGTAAAAATGACCAAAAGATCCATTTAAAGATCAACCCCTGATTGGTTTCCTAATGAATATGCCCAAATTTCAAATGTAACAGAACTTTTTAGTAAAGAACCCTAAAGATATAAATAAAATCAGGAAATTGTACAGAGAAATTTGATTTGGCTCAAAGACATTTTACTCTAATTAACTCTGTCCTATTTTATAACTTGGTAGTTTTACCTTGAATCCTTCACTTTCAGAAGTCTCTCCCTCCCTCCCTCCCTCCCTCCCTCCCTATAATTTATTACACTCTGTACTTCTTCATGCTTTCAGATTGTTTTCCGTAGATGTCCAGGATACATGGACAATTTTCCACTCCTTGCAGAATAAATATTAACCAGAACTGTAAATAAAGGAATCCTTGAAAGAACCTGAGTAACAGCCACGATTTCCCAGCTGTTTTTGACTGATTTGAAAGGCGAACTAGTATTGGATAGGAGGCCACTAGGAAATCTCAGGCTGCTGGAAAAAAAGACACCCAGAAGATGGCCAAGGCATAATACTTCAATATTGCTGCCAAAAATGTACATTAGCACTATAAGACAGCCTTTGGCCACATCCCAGAAGTGTGGACTTCAACTCCCAGAATTCCTCAGCCAGCAAGTGTCACTCTAGGAGTTGAGCTCAACTCAAAGGAGACTTTCTTTCCTTAAAGGGTAGTCAGCCAATTTTGAATGGTAAAAACTTAAATTATTTGGACAAGCTGTTTCTTGGCTGCATGCTATTGGTGAGAAGGAAGCCAGAAGAATAGACATCGGTGTTTCTAAAGGGAATCAGTGACAACACTGAACACTTGCTATTTCCTAGAACATCTTTAGAGTGACATTGCTTAAAAAACCCTGGTTTTTATACCTCTCCAGACCCTCCACATTATTATTTTTGCTTCGTCGTTGTTTGTCTAAAAATAATTTCCAGATACTTCCACAGCAGGTAAATAGGATTATTTCCCACAAAAGCAAACCATTTCTTTTTAGCTTCACAAGAAACAGATTCTTTTACCTACATCACTGAAAGAGAAACAAATGAGAAGATCCTGCATTTGAAGAGCAGCTTCCCAAATTCCCCAAGTCTGGAGGAGGGCTTGGAGGGTAGTTGTACAAGTCATGCTGAAGTGTAAACCTCTGCATTGTGGCTAGGAGTGAGGGTCATCAATTTGTCTGACTCCCGTTCCGAGGATTTATCTTCCAATGTTTGAGAAGTTTTCCTTTTCTTCTTCTGAACTCCTGAGATTGGGACAAAGAAATTGATGGATTGATTTAATTTTGTTTGTGTTATCTGAAAACCGTCACTTGGTCTTTCACTGACCTGACTCATTGCTTAATCAAATCAGTGAGAACAGAGTTCCCCAACCTTTCCGGGTTGGCCTGGAGGAAAAGGGAGAAGCAGAGAAATGCGTGTAGTGTATGCGCGCATGCACAAACAGGCACGCACACAACAACACCAGCATCCACATGCTTGCACAAGTGGACTGCACGCACCCATGGCGGTGCTGGCAGCAGCACTGGTGCCTGCGCGCCCATGCAAGCGGGATGCTAGCACCTGCAAACGGGCCGCTAGCGATTGCGCGAATGCACAAATGGCCCGCTAGCGACCATGACGCTGTGACGCTGGCGGCACTAGCACCCCCGTGCATGCGCAAACAGGGCTGCTAGCGTGAGTGGGGGGGAGCACGCACACATCCGCGCACTCACCAGCCATTTCCATGGCCTGCTGGCCAACAGGCTGTGGCCCGGTGCTGGGCCACGGCCTACAGGTTGGAGACCCCCGAGTTAGAATATTCTTGCCACTTTGGTGTGGTGGCCTAGAGGTGAAAGGCTTGCCTCACAATCTGGAGGCTGTGAGTTCGATCCTAGGTAATGGCAGATATTTCTCTCTCTGACTGCAATGAGTAATTATCTGCTGTGAACATTGTGTAGGCATCAGGAAGGGCATCCGGCCTTTAAAGGCTCGAGCGCCGATCAGTCACCCTGACTCCACCCACCCCAATGCACGGGATTACAGGGTTGTTAAAAGAAAAAAAATTCTTGCCGCTTTGGGTGACTGTTTGGGTTGTATTTGAAAACTCAGCAGCATTTGCAGAACGGAGTTTATTTATTCAGAGAGAAATGCATGAAACACGGTAAATATCTGGGCAGGATCAGTCCTGAGCCATCAGTAGCTCGAAATATTTGTGCTATTTTCCGGAACACAACCGCTCAGGAGGGAGCAGCAGAGATAAGCTTCTGATCAGTTCAAGGACTCAGCAGTAAGCTATGGAACTCGGCTGAGTATGTCTAACCCAAGGAAGAGAAGGACTAGGAGTGACATGATAGCAGTCTTCCAATATTTGAGGGGCTGCCACAAAGAAGAGGGGGTTCATCCTATTCTCTAAAGCACTTGAGGGTAGGAAAAGAAGTAACAGATGAAATATCAATCAAAATAGAGCTGAAGGGACCTTGGAGGTCTTCTAGTCCAACCCCCTGCTCCAGCAGGCGATCCTACACCCTTTCAGATAGGTGGCTGTCTTTTCTTAAAAAACCTCCAGTGATGAAGCACCCACAACTTCTGGAGGCAAGCTATTCCTCTGGTTAATTGTCCTCACTGTTAGGAAGTTTCTCCTTAGTTCTAGGTTGCTTCTCTCCTTGATTAGTTTCCAAGAGAGAAGCAACCTAGAACGAAGGAGAATTTTCCTGATGGTGAGAACAGTTAACCAGTGGAATGACTTGCCTCTAGAAATTGTGGGTGCTCCATCACTAGAGGTCTTTAAAGAGTTTGGACAGCCATTTGTCTGGAATGGCATAGGACTCCAGCTTGAGCAGCGCATTAGACCAGAGTTCCCCAATGTTTCTGGCTTTGCGGACCGATGGGGGTGGGGATGGATCCGCGTGAGGGGCTGGCTAGCACGTGTGCGCACAAGCAGCTCCATTGGTGTGAGCGCCATGCATGCCTGCCTACCGCTCATGGAAATGGAGCGGGCACGCATGCGCTTGACCGCTGCTCGCACAAGTGGCCACGGCCCAGTTGCGATCCTCTCACGGCCCACAGGTTGGGGACCCCTGGGTTAGACTAGAAGACCTCCAAGGCTCATTCCAACTCTGTGATTCTGTATTCAGAATAACTTCTCCCAGGAAGGACAAGATGTGGCTGCTTAAAAAGCTGAAGACGGCCTCTTTTTTTTGTCGAATGGAACTGAAAGTGCTGCCCAGCCGTTTTTAATTTCCCCATGAATAGAGACACGGACAGTAGCATTTGTGGGATGGCAATTTAAGGCAGGCTCATTGGAGTGAAAGTGTACTATCAAGGTAATAATTTAACAGCTAACCAGCTTCTATAATGTGAGATGTATGATGTAATGTTGGAAATGACTCAGCAGGGTCTATGTCCCTTTAAGAGCCTTTGTGTAAAAGGAAGGCTCTGCTGCTGTGTTCTCTCTCTTCTGTTTCCTGCTGTAATTGTGGTTTGTTGGCTCCTGCTGTATTAACACGTGTATATATATTGTTCCTGGTGTATGATATTGTAGATAGTGTAAGATAAACCACCATTTAATATAGACCACTGTTTACTGTGTTTACTCTTGGGTTATCTCAGCGCAATAAGACTGTGCATGCTCTGACATGTACCCACTGCTGAACTTGGGGTTTCTCTCCTCTTGATATTTCAAGAAATCAAAATGCCACACAATGGTGCATTTTGCCAGCCTTCCAAGCTGGGGGACAAAATGTCATTGGCAGAGATCATTCCAAAAGAATATGTTGGTGGGCACCAGCTGATTTTGGAAACTTTCGGTTCAGGCCCTTCTCCAGATCCTAAATCAGAATGATTCCAGGTAGTCCTCAACTTACAACCACAATTGAGCCCAAACTTTCCATTTGCCAAGCAAGACAGTTGTTCAGTGATTTTTGCCCCATTTTACAACCTTTCCTGCCACGGCTATTAAGTGAAACACTGCAGTTGTAACACTGTAATTAAGTGAATCTGGCTTCCCCATTGACTTTGCTTGTCAGAAGGTCGTAAAAGGTGATCATATGATTCCAGGAAATTGCAACCGTCATAAATACATGCCAGTTGCCAAGTGGCTGAATTTTGATCACATGACCATGGGGATGCTGCAATAGTCATAAGTGTGAAAAATGGCCATAAGTCACTTTTTCCAGTGCTGTTGTAACTCTGAATGGTCACTAAATGAATGGTTGTAAGCCGAGGACTACTTGTCCTCTCTTCCAGAAGCAAATCAGACTTACTGATGCACACGATGAGTCCAACCAACGCCAGCAGGAAAGCAGCCAGAACTCCTCCCAGGATGATGCCCACAGCGAAAGGGACTGCAAGGGGAAAAGAGAGTAGCAGGCTCAGAGCTTCCTGTTAAATAAAGCCTCCCTCTCCTTTGCTCCCTGGAATGTACAGTAGCTCGCATTCCACAAAATGATCTGGGTTGATCTCCAGAAACCTGACCAAGATTGGAGCTGGAGAATTCCAAGAGTTCTCAAGGCCAGAGATAAGAAAAAAACCTCAAGCTACATCTGCCCTGAAAGTAACAAGGACTTGTCCAAGCTTGAGTCTGATTATTACTTGAATGGGAGGCCGCTAGGAAATCCCAGGGCTGTAGACTTCACAGGGAGGTTAAACAAAAATCCCGTAAGGCAATGGGAAATCTCTCCTTCCCTTCCACATTTACATGGAGGAGTCCAGGAAGTCACCAAGAGTCAAGTCAAGCTTGACTTGATGTAGGCTTTACCAATTAATGTAGTCAGGAGTTAACTAAAATCTGCCCCCTTCCCCATGCAGGTGTATTTCCTGCATTGCAGCAGCAAACACACAAAAACTTCCACTAGGATCTTCTAATCAAGATTGTTGAGGCGTCCCTCGAGTTTGCCACTGTTTATTCCCTGGGACAAGAGTCACTATCCAGATCTGGCCACCTTTTCTCTAAGGCCAGTAGCTCCTCTCCACTTCTGCCTCTCACCTGTCTTCTCCTCCCAGCCCACAACCAGGGGCTCTGCAAGGCTGGCGTGCTCCACCTGGCACCGATAGCGGTCCCTCTCCTTGGGATTGATCCGGATGCTGAGCCAGGCATGATAAGTCCCATCGGAATTGGGAGCAATGCTCTTCCGAAAGGTTTCCTCCTCCCAGATGACCCCGTCCCTTCTCCACGTGGCGTTGATCTCCTTGGGGTAAAAGCCAAAGGCTTGGCAGACCAGCGTCTCCAGCAACCCAGAGGGATCCATCGAGTGGGTGACTTTCACTGTTGGGAGCTCTGCAAAGGGATGAAATGAAGAGGGGTTCCGCTTAGCAGTCCCTCTGCGGCAACACACAAGTGGGAAGCTGGACTGGAAAGGATTCTGGGCAATCATTTGAGGAACTGGCTCTCCCCATTTACGCTACCCTGTCCCATTAGATCCAGAAGAGAAGGGATGGCGCGGTGGTTAGAATGCAGTATTGCAGGCTAATTCTGCCAACTGCCAGGAGTTCAATCCTGACTGGCTCACGGTTGACTCAGCCTTCCATCCTTCCGAGGTCGGTAAAATGAGGGACCCAGATTGTTGGGCTCAATATACTGACTCTGTAAACTGCTTAGAGAGGACTGTAAAGCACTATGAAGAAATATATAAGTCTTAAGTACTATTGCTATCTGTCAGGGACCTACAATTGATGGGTCAGTGGAACTGCTTGCCTTCAGAAGTTGTGGGTGCTCCAACACTGGAGGTTTTTAGGAAGAGATTGGACAACCATTTGTCTGAAATGGTATAGGGTCTCTTGCTTGACCAGAGGATTGGAATAGAAGACCTCCAAGGTCCCTTCCAGCTCTGTTGTTCTGTTATTCAGGTCCCGGGCAACAGTCCTTCTCTGCCATGGTGCCCACTTATCGAACATTTTCTTCCCCTCCCCCCCAATAATATGTTAACTATGTCCCTTTTGAGGTTTCAGAAATCCCTCAAAACTTGGTTATGTCATCAGGCCTGGGAATCCCAAGGAACTGGAGACTTGTTTAGTTTCTTCACTATTGAGATGAATATACTCAAGTGCTCTCTGCCTGAGGTTTGTATATTTTTAATTTTAATAGCCTGTCATATTAAATGTTGACTTTTTAATATTTTTAATTGTTCCTTTTATAGACAGGTAGTCCTTGATTATATAACTTTCAAATCATCTGTTTTTCTCCGGCAAAAGGGAACCCACCAAATTTCCCTTCTGCTTGTTTTCAGAGACATCAGCCTCACCTTTTCTTGCAAATGCTTCTTTCCCATATTCCAGGAACTTCCGCAGCAGTCCAATGCAGATCTCCTCCAGGAAAAGCTTGTTTCGCTGGAGTCTGTCCAGGTCGGCCTCCCAGGCCCTCTTGATCAGCTGTGCCTCATGATCGGCTGCCGTCCAAGTGAGGGTCTCCTTGTCAAAGTTGAGGAAGTCCCTTCCATCATAGCTGTATTGGTCATACCCTCCTTTGCTCCCATCTTCCCTGAGCTCACAGCCATACATTTTCTGCCAGGTGTGAAGCCCTGGAAACAACAACAGGGAAATTCTGTTTATATACAGCACCACAGTGCAAACAAAGAGTACAGTCACCATGTGCTTTACTGCTCAACTGTTTTAACCTAACAGGAAACAGGAAACTCTACTTGTGTTGTATGCTGGCTTGCTGAGACAAAGGAAACAGAATTCTTTGAAACGCTGAGTTTAGTAGTTAGCTTAACATACAGTTCCTTTCCTTTCTGAGCTGTTTCTTTTCTTCTGCTACCAGAAAGGCATGCAAATGAAGACTTTAGGCGTGGAAGATTTTACTTTCTTATAGGCAGAGCAAGGCATGCAAAAATGTTAACTTTTTTCATTTCTTTCAAATGCAAAGTGAGCTGGCTACAGAAGGGGGGGGGGGTGCTGGCTGCAGTTTAAAGTCTCTCCAGATGAAAAGTTAATGAAGATTTTACTGGAAACACTGGCTAGCAGTCAGATAAAGTAGCAAGCAGGCACTTTCTTGGAGCAGAAGTTAAACTCTTTTTACTTTTAGCGAGGATGCAATCTACTTCTTTAATTTTTTTACTGTTCTGATCCAAACAAGAGATTTGCTTTATTCCTGTTTGTCACAGACAGATTAACTCCAAAGACGGATTAATATTCAGATTATTTATTCTTCAGGAATCTCTAAACAATAACTCACAGTTAAGAGTTCTTCTGAGGCACGTATCATAATCTGTCCGATCTTGTGGTGTAAAAAATTAAAGGTAAATTCACCCCATGTTCGTACGGAGCAAAAGACTTCGTGGCTGTGCTACACAGAAACTTTTCATATAGGCACTTAGCCAGGAAATCTTGTCATAAACACAGAAGTCCCTCCCAATGGCTAGTTAAAACATAGAACTGACCAATTAGAACACATATATAACCATGTAACAGCTAAACTACATTTCCCAGAAGCCATCTCTTAAGGAGACAGCTTTTTAACCCTTAAAATGCTACTTATATACGCTCTGGCCAGATGGTTACATACTGGTCCAGCATAGTCCCCAACCCCTGGGCCATGGCAAAGCTCCATTTACTGCGAGCGGTAGGCACTTACGTGCACAGCTCCATTTATGTGAGCAATAGGCACTCGTGCACAAAGCTCCATTTATGCCAGTGGTAGGCACTCATGTGCAAAGCTCCATTTACGGGAGCGGTAGGTACTCACGAAGCTCCATTTACACGAGCAGCAGGCACTCGCGCACGAAGCTTCATTTATGTGAGCGATAGGCACTTGTGCACAAAGCTTCATTTATGCCACTGGTAGGCACTCATATGCAAAGCTCCATTTACAGGAGCGGCAAGCACTTGCTCACGAAGCTCCATTTACATGAATAGCAAGCACTTGCGTGCGAAGCTCCATTTACGCGAGTGATAGGCAGTTGTGTGTGAAGCTCCATTTACGCGAGTGGCAGGCACTCGCGTGCGAAGCTTCATTTACCCAAGTGGTAGGCACTCATTCACAAAGCTCCATTCACGCGAGCGGCAGGCACTCACGCACAAAGCTCCATTTATGCGAGCAGTGGCCACTCGCGCATGAAGCTCCATTTAGCGGTAGGCACCCATGCACAAAGCTCCGTTTACATAAAGCAGTGTGCATGCTCAAATGGAGTTGTGCGCACACGCACATGCCTGCTGCTCACATAGAACCATCCCCTCTCACTCACCCCACCAGTCTGCCAAACCAGAAAGGTTAGGGGATCGCTGATCTACAACCAACAGATAGGTAAACTGGAGTTGCCTCTGATTATCCACTCACCCCCACTTTGGTTATATTGTTTCTTGAGGTTCTCCATATCTCTCCAAAGCCTCAGCTCATCGCTGCGGGCCTTCTCCGTGTTCCATGCCCAGAACTGGGGGTCCTCTTCTTCCACTTTCTTCATCCAGGACAGTCGAGGTACAGCCCGCCTTGTCTTGCTGTCATAGTGACCGCCGAGGTGGCCATTCAGGAAGGCCACGGCAGTGAACCAGGGGGTGTCCTGCTTAGGTTCCCAAACTGTGGTGTAGAAATAGTGCAGCGTGTGGGAGCGGGAATCTGGGAAAGACAGGGGGACAGAGTGACAAGGTTGTCAGCAATTAGATCTGTCTCAAAGCCATGTAAGGAACTTTCCTTTTTCTAGATCAGGGCTCTCCAAACTTGGCAACTTTTAAGATTTGTGGACTTCAGCATGTCTGGCTGAGGAATTCTGGGAGTTGACGTCCACAAGTCTTTAAGGTTGGAGAGCCCTGTTATAGATCATGTTGAACCAACAGGTCTATGCTGAGAGGCCTCCTTATCAAGCAGTGTGGAGAAAATAAATATGTAGCAAATAAAATGGAAGCTGCCTCCTTTTTCCACTTTGACTTTTAGATGTGATCTGGGTCAGACCAAGCTCATCTCCTTGCCAGACCCAAATCAACCCTCCCTGCCACCAGACAAATCCCCCTCTAATGCCATTTCAACCAAAGAATACAGGCGACACCACCAGCTTGTAATACAGGTAGGTTTTTAGGACCGGAATGTTACATCACACAGATGTAACTTAGCGGTGGCAGTTTCAATGGTCCTGTTGTCATTGTTAAACCAGGATCACATGAGTTGTTAAGCAAGGGCCTCATTGTGACCATGACTTCCAGCTTCCTGTTGGTTTCCCCGTGGGAAAGGTTGCAAATTTTGATCATGTGACTGTGGAGATGCTGCGTTGGCCATGAGTATGTGGTCTGGTTGTACATACCACTTGTTAAGGACTGTTGGAAGTCTGACTGCATGGTTGTTAAAGGAGAACCACCTGTACAGCCCCAAAGCAGCCCTAATAAAGGAACTGCTACATAATAATTTGGACGCTTTTAGTGTTTTTATTGGTTTTACTATTTTTATTGTTTTAAAATGCTTTCAATATCTTTAACTGTAATGTTTTGTTTTTTTAACTGTAAGCTGCCCAGACTATTGACTGAAATGAGCAGCCATAGAAATTGAACAAATGAAGAAACAAGCTGAGAAATCCCAACATTCCATCCTGAATCAAGGACATCCTCCCCCCCCCCCCCATTATCTCAACATTTCAGCTCCTTCTGTCCTGGCCACTTTTTACAGAGGCGCGATTGAGAGCGTTTTAACAAACAGCATCACTGTTTGGTTTGGTGGTAGCAGAGTCTCAGATAGAAGGTCCATACAGAGAGTGGTGAGGACAGCTGAGAAGATTACAGTATAGGAAGCTCACTTCTCGTGATTCAGGATACTGCTTATAAGAGCTATGTGCTTAGAGCTCGAAGCATTGTTAGAGACCCCACACACCCACTTCACGGTCTGTTTCTGTTGCTCCCCTCTGGGAGGAGGTTTCGAAGTATTTCTAGCAGGACTACTAGATTCTGTAACAGCTTTGTTCCTTATGCCAGGGTTCCCCAACCTTTCAGAGTTGGTGGCCTGGAGTGGGGGGGGGGAGGGAGGAAAGAAGGGATGGTTTGTGGGGGTGTATGAATGCATGTGCGCATGCACAAACTCCTGTTGCTTGCACAAGTGGGTTTGTGAGCGCTCGCGTGAGTAGGGTCATGAATACCCGTGACACTCGTGGTGATGCTCACGTAAGTGGGGCCGCGAACACCTGTGATGCTCGCGCAAGGGGGCTGTGAATGCCCGTACCGACGCTTGCAAGAGTGGGGCTGCAAATGTCCGTGACGCTCGCGGTGACGTGCAAGTGGGACCACGAACGCCGGCGCCAACGCTCGCATGCGTGGGACCGCAAACACCAGCAATGACACTCACACAAATTGGGTTGTGAATGCCCATGATGATCAGGGAAACGCTCACATGAGCAAGGCCACAAACACCCGTGACGCTTGTGGCAACGCTCGTGCAAGTGGGCTGTGCGCGTGCGTACAGGCACCCAGGTCAGCCACTCACGTGGCCCACAGTTTGAGGACCCATGCCATCCACCTTGTAAATTCTCAGAATTCTTTTTTTTGGCCATGTATTCAAACTAGACTGTGATGTTTCTCTGTGTCATATATGTGTGTGTGTTGGTATATGTACAATAGTTACCTTTTGAGAGCTGAATGCAACGGAATTTCATTTTAATATATGCTGATTAGTGTACACCTAAAGTGACAATAAAGTTCTATTCGACTCTATTCCTGAAAGGGCCAGTCTGCCTAAAATTTACCCCAAATCTAAAGATAACCTGCTAGCTTTCCCAAACTTCCCCAAGCAAATCAGATTTCTTGTCTTGCAGCCCTCAACTCTACAGGCAGTCCTGGACTTACAACCATCCATTTAGTGACCATTCAAAGTTACAATGGCATTGAAAAAAGTGACATGGCGATTTTTCACCCTTACAACCATTGAAGCATATCCGTGATCATGTGATCAAGATTTGGACGCTTGGTAACCGGCATGTATTAATGACAGTTGCAGTGTCCCAGGGTCATGTGATCACCTTCCGCAACTTTCTGACAAGCAAACTCATTGGGGAAGCCGGATTCATTTAACAACCTTGTTACCAACTAAACAACAACTGCAGTGATTCACTTAACAATTGTGGCAAGAAAGGTCATAAAGTGCTGCAAAACTCACTTAATGTCTGTCTGTCTTACCAACAGAAATTTTGGGCTCAATTGCGGTCGTAAGTTGAAGACTTCCTGTATACAAATAAAACTCTTTGTATGCGAATATAACTCAGGTTTCCTCTTTCTTAAACCATGCAGTAATTGTTGCAGTGAGCACGGTTCTTCCCTCAATGTTGTGCTCTGTATGCCTGGATTTTCCACAATGGCTCCACATGCTGAACTGGGCATATTTTGACCAGGATTTGAAGAGGATGAAACTGAAGGAAATCCCCTTCCCTGTCTGTCTATTTGCCATCTATCTACTCTTTGGTCTATTCTCTCACTCTAATATTTTGCCTCTGTTCTCTCTCTCCGTACAATTTATCTAATCTCTCTCTCTCTAATATTATGCCACTATTCTATCTATGTATCCATCCATATATCTTCTATCTACCTCTACCTCTATCTCTCTCTCTATCATCACTCTATCCTATCTATCTCTCTTTCTCTCTCTCTCTATCCTCTCTATATCTCTCTATCCTATCTCTCTCTCTCTCTCTATCATCATCATCATCTATCCTATACCTATCTCTCTATCCTATCTCTCTCTCTCTCTCTCCATCTCCATCTCTCTCTCTCTCTCTCTCTCTTTCTTCCAGGCAGATCTGAGCCAACCCAAATCCACAAGACGATACAGGAAATGCAAACACTGCTGCCATCTAGTGGCTGGCCGAGGTTCTGCACCTCACATTTGGCAGCCCTATCACCCACCTGTCCCCCTCCCAAATTAGGCAGCCCCTGTCGAGCCCCACAGGTCTCGCTCGCGTTTCCTGGCAGTTCTCTCCGCCACGCAGCGGAAAACTGCAAAGCTCCTCTCGGTGAAAGTGAATCCAGTAGAAAACAAAACAAGCTGCATCGTCATTTTTTGACAAGCCTTGCGCAAAAAACCTGAACCGCCGAAAGCGAAAGTTCACTGAAGTGCGGGAAATTCCTCCCCAATTAGGGAAGGAGAAGAGGGGGAGGAAAAGTCCCCGAAGGACTGCGTTCACACAATACGCCGAACCGGAGTTAACTCTCCGTTACCCCACGGGTGGAACCATTGCCAGTTCCAACGGTTTTCTTTCTTTCTTTCTTTCTTTCTTTCTTTCTTTCTTTCTTTCTTTCTTTCTTTCTTTCTTTCTTTCTTTCTTTCTTTCTTTCTTTCTTTCTTTCTTTCTTTCTTCTTTCTCTTTCTTTCTTTCTCTCTCTCTTTCTTTCTCTCTCTCTCTCTTCTTTCTCTTCTCTCTCTCTCTCTCTCTTTTTCTTTCTCTTTCTCTCCCATACCCAACACCCCTTCTATCTCGCAAGAGCACCGCATAAAAACCCCGTTCAACCCGGAGCCTTCGGGTGCGCCACACCCCAATCGTCCCAAGCTAAAACGCTTGGGCTTGGGACCATGGGACCTGCAGTCCCATACAGTGCCCCGCACTCACCTGAGCCTCCCACTGAGGTGAGGACCAAGGCCATCGCAGCCAGGAGCCCCATCGGCGATGCTTCTTAACGCCCCCCCCCTTAAAAAAAAGATCACCCTCGGTTCACGGTCGAGGAACTTGTCGCCGGAGGCACGATCGGTTGGCGGTTAATTACTCAGCCGTGATAAGATTTCAAGTTCTGCAAACCAGGTGGAACCCAGGAGGAGGAGGAAGAGAAAGGGAGGCGTGGCTTAGCGGGACTGGGCGGAGCAACGTTGACCGGGGATAAATCGGGTTCCGGAGAAGGCTGATTGCCTGGGTAGAGGAAGGAAATGCTGTAAGGCGCTTATATTTTCGTGCGAGCTCGGGGGAAGCGTGGGTGTGTGCGTGGGTTGTTGAACTTTGTCTTGCAACCAACACTCTTCGCGGTGCTCCAGTGTCGGGCAGGTGCATCAGGTCGCCACGTGTCCCGTTTCCAGGCTCCGGATCCCCCCCTACCCCCGAAGCCAGACAAGGGTTAGTTCGCAGGGAAGGGAGTTTCTTTGGTCTCCCGCATCATCCCTAAAAAATTACTCTCTGTGCGCTGCGTTTCAAAATCCCCTATAGCAGGGGTAGGCAACCTTGGCTCTTTTATGACTCATGGACTTCAACTCCCAGAATTCCTGAGCCAGCATACCATAGCTGGCTCAGGAATTCTGGGAGTTGAAGTCCATGAGTCATAAAAGAGCCGAGGTTGCCTACCCCTGCCCTCTAGGGTCTCTTGATTGGGTTATTAGTTATTTATTAAATTTCTTTGCCGCCCATCTCGCCCCAAGGCGACTCTGGGCAGATTACAAGGTGAAAAAGCAATAAAGCTATACAACATATATCAAATTATAAATTATGGTAAAAAGATGGGAGGAGGGAGGGACCGAGATGTGCAGGGGGTGAATTGGATGTGCTATTAGTCCATCAATGAGCAGGTCCCGGATGTCTTTGGACTTTTTGAAGAATACTGTGTCTCTTCCTTGGAAGCAGAAGTCGCTGTGTGTGTGTGTGTTTGTGGGTTTAAATACATGTTTTTAAATCATTGAGGCAAAACGTGTGTGGCTTTTTACTCGCATACAGGTCTTTCATAAGATCATAAAAGGGTCAAGGAGCAAAACTTGAAACAAGTTAGTTTCGAGTGGCAGATGATGATGATTTTAAAAAAAAAAAACCACACCCACAGAAGTGTGCGACAACAGGGCTTCGCTTCCCCACCTCTTTTACTAGTGGGAAGAGCAAACTATTTCAACTTTTTTCCTCAAGATAATGCTAGTATAGGGCACTGCAAATCAGAACAACTAGACCAGGGGTAGGCAACCTTGGCTCTTTTATGACTCGTGGACTTCAACTCCCAGAATTCCTGAGCCAGCTGGCTCAGGAATTCTGGGAGTTGAAGTCCACGAGTCATAAAAGAGCCAAGGTTGCCTACCCCTGAACTAGACACAAGGACAGTCCCCCGCCCCCCCATGCCAGTCACTCTGCTTAACAACTAATTCCTACAACACTGTCAAACTATCTAGTAAAGCTGAATTACTATTATTCTCCTCATCTTTCCTATTACCTATCCTTATCTTCTTATGACGATAACTTTGTTGTTTGTATCTTAAAACTTATATTGTTTTTTAGTATCCTAGTATGATTTATGTGGTTTGCTTAGCTAGTATTCTATGACTATCACTAAGTGTTGCACCTTATGATTTATGATGAAGTGTTGTATTTTACGATTTATGATGAATGTGTTTCATGTTGTTTATGATCATGATGAGTTTAGAATAGAATTTAGAATAGAATAGAGCCGGAAGGGACCTAGGTCCAGCTGGGTGACTGACTCTAGCTTCTTCTTAAAAATCTCCAGTGATGGAGCGCCCACGATTTCTGGGGGCAAGCTGTTCCACTGGTTAATGTCCTCACTGTTAGGAAGTTTCTCCTTAATTCCAGGTTGCTTCTCTCTTTGATCAGTTTCCAACCATTGTTTCTTGTCTTGCCCTCTGGAAGGGAGGCCGCTCTAGGAAAACTCTCTCTCTTACCCTTTTTCCGAGGCTTCTGTTCTGCCGGAAGGGAGACTCGGACGTGAGCCTTAGCGGCTTTTTTCCCGAGCAGGAGGAAGGCAGGTGAGTCGGTAGAGGCGAGATTCTATTGTTCTCCCCCCCCCGCCCCCAAGGTGTGAAACAGGAGGGAGGCGGCCGCCCGGCCGGTTCACGGCAGCTCCCCGGCTGCCTCTCGGCGTCTGCAGCAATCCAGGGACCTCGCCTGGGTGTCGGGAAGGCGCTTCGGATGGCTGCCTGCTCCATCTCTGGGATCTTCCCTAACCCCGGAGGATCCTCCTGACTGCTGGAGGGGCGTCATGCCTGATTGTCGGTCTGATTGCCCCTCTCTCATCTCTCTCTCTTCTATCCTCTTATCACCCCTCTCTGTCATCTGTCATCTATCTGTCTGTCTGTCTGTCTATCTATCTATCATCTATCCTCTATCCTCCTTCTCTGTCATCTCTATCATCTCTCATCTCTATATCATCTGTCTATATTTATCTATCTACCTACTATCTACCTACTATACCTACCTACCTACCTACCTATCTATCTATCTATCTATCTATCTATCTATCTATCTATCTCTATCAGCTAGCTAGCTAGCTACCTACCTACCTACCTACCTACCTACCTATACTATACTATACTATACCTATACCTATATCTATCTATCTATCTATCTATCTATCTATCTATCTATCTATCTATCTATCTATCTATCTATCTATCTATCTATCTATCTATCTATCATCTCTCCTCTATCATCTCTCTATCATGTATCATCTATCTTCTCTATCATCTCTCTTATCTCTCATATCTATATCATATCTCTCTCTCTCTCTCTCTCTCTCTCTCTCTCTCCCTCTCCCTCCCTCCCTCCCTCTCTCTCTCTCTCTCTCTCTCTCAGCTGCAGGCTCTCTCCCTGGATGGGAAAGAAGCAAGGAAAGGAATTTAATTCTGGGAGGGAGGGTAATAATCCACAGTCAGTGGCCTAGATTTCTTAACTCTTTACCCAGTGGACTGCCGACCATCACAGGCAGAGGAAAACCAAGCAGATTCCTGCGTTCCACTCAGAATTCTGCACTAAAACAGACTTAAGTAAAGCTACAAAGAAAGGCCATATATTGAAGATGGGAGCAGAGGAAACCCAACCGTGTTTTTCCCAAAAGGCAACTGGATTTTTCTTGTTTTTTCCCTTTGAAAAAGTTTCGCTTTTCATACAAGAAACGTCTTCAGAACTGGACCCAGAAAGACCAGTTGCCTTTTGGAAAAAGCACCTTTGGGACAACCATAACCTGGATGATTGAGAACCTTCATAAACAGGGTACAGGAAAAGAACTGATAGATTTAAAAAAGGAATCAAGGTATTTTTTCTATTTATTAGTTTATAATATAAAGTACAAAAATACGAAAGCAAATAGGAAAAATAAGGGAGGAAAAGGGGAAAAGAGAAGTGCAGAAAAGAAGGGAGAAAAAAAAAAGGCATTGACTTCAGAGTTCCTCTCGTGCAGTAGAATAAAACAGTAACATCAAACCTCAGCTTTTTACTTTTACATAATAGTATAAACTAGCCATTTCTATAACAACAAATCTTATCTAATCAGTAAAACTCAAAATCAATTTTTTCCCACCTCAAGCACAAAAGTCCAGAAGTGGCTTCCAAGTAGAAACAAAAGTAGTGTTTTCTTTGATCAAAGCAGTCAATTTAGCCATTTCTGCTAATTCCATCAACATTTGCAGCCATACGTCCATTGTGGGGGATCCAAATGTCCTTCCGTTTTTGTGCATAAAGTATTCTTGCTGCCGTCAAGATATATAACATCAAAGTTACAATTCCCCCCCCCCCCCAATCTTAAAGTGAACATAAAAATAAAACCAGAAACTTTTATTTTGGGTTTAATGGAAAAAGATTTGGAATCATGGTATTTATACCATGAAAATGGTAAGGCAGACAAATACAGTAGAATCAGCAAACTGTATCAGTTTCAAGAGGATATTGGCAACAGGACACTAGTGGGACATTGATGGAATGGGCAAAGGCAAGGCAAGACACATGATGATGCACATCAGAAAATGGTTCATAAGTTAGGATCTTTTTTTTAAATGGTAATTGATCTTTCAGGTGGAGGAGCTATTGGTGGAGGCTGTCTTGAGAGATTCTGAGGGGAAAGGAGATCTATTCAATTCCTGTCAGCTGTTTTTAACAATTTCTGTGAAGAGCATCTGATTATTTAAACCAGGGGTCTTCAAACTTGTCCTTTTTATGACTTGTGGACTTCAACTCCCAGAATTCCTGCCTGGCTGAGGAATTCTGGGAGTTGAAGTCCACAAGTCATAAAAGGGACAAGTTTGAAGACCCCTGGTTTAAATGAAGGTTTCTTCCGAGAAGCCCAGGCTCCTTCCAAATAATCACAAATGTCTGTTTTACAACAGATCCTAAACTTGTCTGTATTTGTAGGTAGTCAGCCTAGAGCTTCTTCACAAGGCCTTTCAAATGTCTATTTCCCCACTTTTCCCTCACAGGAACAGAAGGGCATTGATGGATATCCCCCAAATGTTTCCCTTCTGGGATGGAGGAGAAAAAGCAGCTGGGCCTCCAACTCAGGTAGGAGGTAGGGACAAAAGAGCAAGGGGCAAAATCTTGTTATGGGACTCAGTATGGGGCCGCTTCCTGAGCAACATCGAGAGCCCAAACTAATTCTGGTTGATCTACTTTTAAGACTGTTGTGGAGATACAAAGAGAAAGGGACGTTAACTATTGACTAGCCTGGGAGGTTAATACTGAGGAATGCAATTAATTTGTGGAAAGAGTTGGGTCCTTTTCCTGTGTCTGTGGTAGTTTATGGTAACCTTTCATGTATGAAAATAGCAAATTCTTTGGCTCATAAAAGAGTGCTAAAAATAGATAATCGAAACAATATGGCTATTATACAAACTGCTATAGACATCCATGGACACCTTAGATTTAAAACAATCATGCAAAGTGCAGATTTCCCATGTAAAAGAATAACATGCAGTCACTGGGCTAAATGGCTGCTGCAATAACATGTTGCAAGAATATAAAAGCGAACGTTGTGAGAAAGTTAGGATGAGGGGGAAGATTCGTTCTCCGAGCTTGTGGAGAATGAACTTTCACCCTCATCCTACACCCGAGCGACAGATATTTGCTACTGTTGCAAAGTTGGGATTTCCAAAGTCAACTCCAATGCTGAATTCTTGTACGAAGCAAATGCCAAGCATAGGTCTGCTGTTGGGTAAGACTGATAACAATTTACTCAACCCAGGCAGGTGGGGGGAAGAGAGTATCCATCCCCAAAAATCTCTGCTGCATCATACTCAGTGGTGGGATTCAGCCGGTTCGCACCACTTTGGCAGAACCGGTAGCTAATATTTTGTTGCCCAGGCCCAGAATGGACTTCCGGAAGCGGCATCCATGCAGAGAACTGGTTGTTCACATACAGTAGTGGCCAAAATTGTGGAAACCTTTTGGGAAAAGTGTACAGTAGAAATGCTACCTTTGGTTAAGTTTCCACCAATTTTTCTTCTAATTTCTTTATAATTGTAGCCTTGTTCACTTAATAATACTATTTTACATCGCTTTCTGGGCAACCAGTCAACTCTTTGCAACATTACTTTAATTTTATTATGTTTTACAAGCTCACTAAATGAAAGAATACAAAAAACCCCAACCAACTTGATAGCGATCACATAACACATTGACAAATGTCCTCCTCTCAGCTTCAATACATGACATCAATAACTGAATCCTACCGTGATTCGATTGGCTCATTGCCAAAACAAGATGACACCTGATTGGCTCTCTAAACACTCATGCTCATTGGCTACAATCAGATGAAGGAAAGCTACCTGATATCAACCTAAGCAATTTGTGCTTCCTTTTTCTGGTTATTTGGCTAGAACCTTTCATAGAATACAGCACAGATAATTGAACAAACTTTGTTGCATTACATTCTTGATTAAATTATCTTTCCATTGATATATAAATTTATGGTACTAATCCAAAAAAAAAAAGTGGTGTTATTAGCCATCAAACCTCAAAAATACACTTTTCCCAAAAGGTTTCCACAATTTTGGCCACTACTGTATTTGAATCCCACCACTGATTATACTGCATCACCAGTAAGAGCCACTTCAAATGGAGTTCTGCTTCCTCCATTCTCCAGCCTGGATGCAGCTAAGCTACATTTTGGACACTCAAAACAGTGGCATCTTTGCTGGGGAGCCCACCGTCGCGGTGACTAAACTTGGCATCCAGAGACAAAGCTGAATTGAGCTATCCTACAATAACGGGTCCGTTCAGTCTGCGGCAAAATTCTGCTTTTTCTGCTTTGTGGAAAAAAAAGGGAAGAAACATGGAAGGATTCCCCGGGACGCTCTGCTAAGGATTGTTTTCTTTTCTCTTTCAGATCTCTGTGTCTTTTGAAGAGGTGGCTGTGTACTTCACAGAAGAGGAGTGGGCATTGCTGGATTTTAGCCAAAAATCTTTGTACAAGGAAGTCATGCTGGAGATTTCTAGGAATGTGGCTACTCTCGGTAAGACCCCTCTTTGCTCTAAGTTCAGTAAATTAGGCAGGGGGTTTTGTAGTTAGAAGTAATTGGATAAAATAATACTTTCTGGAGCATTAAAAAGGGAATAACAACAACAACAACAACAACAATAATGTTGGAAGGAACCTTGGAGGTCATCTAGTCCAACCCCCTGCTTAGGCAGGAAACCCTATACCATTTCAGACAAAGGGCTGTCCAGTCTCCTTAAAAACTTCCAGTGTTGGAGCATTCATAGCTTCTGGAGGCAGGTTGTTCCACTGATTAATTGTTCTGTCAGGAAGTTTCTCCTTAGTTCTAGGTTGCTTCTCTCCTTGATTAGTTTCCATCCATTGCTTCTTGTCCTGCCTTCAGGTGCTTTGGAGAATAGCTTGACTCCCTCTTCTTTGGGGAAGGCCCTGAGATATTGGAACACTGCTATCATGTCACCCCTCATCCTTCTCTTCATTAAACTCGACACACCCAATTCCAGCAACTGTTGCCTAGAAGCTGTCTCAGTTTCTGCATATAATTTATAACAGAAATTTCTTTTCTCTTCGAAGGTTATGATCAAGAGAATGAGCATGACAAGGAGTCGTGGGAAGTGCCATTGCAAACAATCAAGCAGGAGGTGGAAGAACTGATTATTGAAAAGCAAGGGAAACAAAGAAAGCAAGATAGAATCTATTCAAAGAATGGAGAGGAGAAATTTCCTTCTCTCTGTGTTGAACTCCATAACTTCCCTATCCAGGCAGATCCGAAAAGAAAGGGAAAATACCCAGAATGTGACAAAAGAGATGAAAATAAATTTGATTTAAATGAATATTGCAAAACCCAGACTAAATGGAAACAATATAAATATAAACAGCATGAGGAAAGTATCGATCGTCCCTTCCCTCATAATTTATCTGCAAAATTCTATAGGAAAAATAAGTCACATACGTTTTTAAAATCTGGAAAGAATTTTAGTCTGAACCGCAGTCATCAGAGTTGCTCTGAAGAATTTCGCCCAAAACAGAAACCACATAAGTGCTTTGAGTGTGGGAAGAACTTTAGTAACAGCAGTGTCCTTACTTTTCATCTAAGGACCCATATGGATGAAAAACCATATAAGTGTGTGAAGCGTAATAAGACCTTCCATAGAAACAGTATTCTTATTTGTCATATTGGTGAGAAACATTATCAACGCGTGGAGTGTGAAAAAAGATTCATTGAGAACAAAGACCTTACTCATCATAAAAGGACCCATATAGGGGAGAAACCATATAAATGCATGGAGTGTGGACAATGCTTCAGTAAAAGTAGGCACCTTACTTGCCATCAAAGGATCCACACAGGGGACAAACCATATCAATGCACTGAGTGTGGAAAGAGCTTCCGTATGAGTAGAGATCTTAGAATACATAAAAGAATCCACACAGACGAGAAGCCGTATAAATGCTCTGAGGGTGGAAAGAGCTTCAGCAGTAGCAACACTCTCATTTTTCATCAAAGGACCCGCACATTTCAGAAACGATACGAATGCAGAGTTTGTGGAAAGAGCTTTCATAACAACAGTATTCTAACTCGCCATCAAATGATCCACACAGGGGAGAAACCATATAAATGCTTTGAGTGTGGGAAGAGCTTCAGGTTGAACAGTGATCTTACAATACATAAGAGGATCCACACAGGTGAGAAACCGTATAAATGCATGGAGTGCGGAAAGTGCTTCAGTAAAAGTACGCACCTTACTTGCCATCAAAGGATCCACACAGGGGAGAAACCATATAAATGCCTGGAGTGTGGGAAGACCTTTAGTCAAAAAGGTACCCTTATTGCCCATCAAAGGATTCATACAGGAGAGAAACCATATAAATGCCTGGAGTGTGGAAACAGCTTTAGTCAGAGTGGTGCCTTAACTGCCCACCAAAGGATCCACACCAGAGAAAAATCATTTCAACACATGGATTATGGAAAGAACATCAGTACAAGCCTTCAGCTTACTTGTGATCAAAGGATCCACACAGGAGAGGAATCATCTAAACATTTGGAGGCTGGAAAGGACAGTGTCCTTATGTCTTGCCAAATACTCCACGTTGTACAGAAACCGTATAAATGTGTGGAATGTGGAAAAAATTTCAGCCTACACAGCATTTTTATAAAACATAAAAGAATCCACACAGGAGAGAAACCGTATAAATGTGTGGAGTGTGGAAAGAGGTTCCGTGAGAGTAGTAGCCTCATGACGCATGAAAGAATCCATACAGGAGAGAAACCATATAAATGTACCGAGTGTGGAAAGAGCTTCAGTAGAAATACTATTCTTACTCGACATCAAAGGATCCACACAGGGGAAAAGCCTTATAAATGCACAATGTGTGGGAAAAGCTTCAGTTTTAACAGCGATTTTACAGTCCATAAGAGAATCCATACAGGGGAGAAACCATTTACATGCGCAGAATGCGGAAAGAGCTTTAATACAAGCCCTCAACTTACTTGCCATCGAAGGGTTCACACCGGAGAAAAACCATATAAATGCTTGGAATGTGGAAAGACCTTTCGTCAGAACAGCGCCCTTACTTTCCACCAAAGGATCCACACCGGAGAGAAACCGTATGAATGTATGGAGTGCGGAAAGAGCTTTCGTCAGAACAGTGCTCTTACATCCCATCAAAGAATCCACACCGGAGACAAAATATATAAATGCATAGAGTGTGGAAAGACCTTCAGTCTCAACAATACTTTTATAAAACATAAAAGAACTCATACGGGAGAAAAACCCTATAAATGTGTGGAGTGTGGAAAGAGGTTCCGTGAGAGCAGTAGCCTCTTGACTCATAAAAGAGCCCATACTGGAGAGAAACCCTATCACTGTACTGAGTGTGGAAAGAGCTTCAGTAGAAACAGTAATCTTTCTTGCCATCAAAAGATTCATAAAGGGGAGAAACCATATAAATGTATGGAATGTGGAAAGAGCTTCATTTTGAACCATGATTTTACCATACATAAAAGGATCCACACAGGTGAGAAGCCATATAAATGTATGGAATGTGGAAAGAGCTTCAGCAGCAGCAGCGCCATTACCTATCATCGAAGGAGCCACACCGGGGAGAAGCCGTACAAGTGCGCGGAATGTGGGAAGAGCTTTAGTAGCAGCAGTGCGCTTACTTACCATCAAAGAATCCACACAGGGGAGAAGCCGTATGAATGTATCGAGTGTGGAAAGAGCTTTGGTAGTAGCAGCGCCATTACCTACCATCGAAGGATACACACTGGAGAGAAGCCATATGAATGTATGCAGTGTGGAAGGAGTTTCAGTAGCAGCAGTGCCCTTACTAACCATCGAAGGATCCACACAGGGGAGAAACCATATGAATGCACGGAATGTGGGAAAAGCTTCAGCAGTAACAGTGCTCTTACTAATCATCTAAGAATCCACACGGGGAAGAAACCATACAAGTGCAAGGAGTGTGGAGAAAGCTTTAGATGGAGCAGTGACCTTACTTCCCATCAGAGGATTCACTCAGAAGCGAAACGGCATCCCACGGTCCCTTGATTACCATTTGCAATCTTTAGTGCTGTCAGTGGGGAAGCCAGCAGGAAGTCTCCAATGGTGATTACATGACATCATGCTTAACAAACTTGCATACATGATCACCATCCAGGAAAAACTCACAGCCTGGCCACCTGGACATTCCTTTTATCGATCAAGAGAGCAACTTTCTCATTGTTCATAGTGAGCATGAAAAACTTTCTGCTGTAAGAGAGTGAGAGAGGGAGAGAGACTCAGGATAAGATGGTTCCAAAAGTGACAGAATACATTGTTGCCATTTCTGTAACTATCATATTCTCTTCAATGAATCTTGTTCAAAAAACCCTGGGGAAGTTCTTGCTTCTTGTTGGGTTGGGCTGCCAACACCTTAGCAATATAGTTTCGCTTCTGCGTGCCCTTATTCACATGCAAGGGCAGGGACAGCAAGTAACCTAAGGACCTTGAAATTAAGGTCTCTCCTTAAGTCATCTGGAAATCCTATCCCTTCTGAGATGTTGAAGGCTGGGCTGTCTGAAGGCCTGAAATGTGTTATTCTTGGCTCGGCGGGTGGGGGTGGGGGGAATAAAACAATCAGGGCAAGGTGTCCTTTGAAGGAACTGCCCCATCTGAGGGTGCTTTTCTGGTGCTTTTGCAGCTGTCGCTACATTCCGACATTTTGAAATAGGCCATGAAAGAAATTTTTAGTAAGTATGGTGTGTTTTCTAAGAAATTTGTGTTTTTGCTGAGTCAGGAGATTCCTCTCCTCAAAACCTTGGTGAGGTTTTCCAGGGCAGTGGGGGTTCTCCAAGGGGTGTCATTCTACATCTTGGATGCATCTTAAGTCGTGTTTTGTACCTTTACAACAGCAGCATGGAGGAGGTGGAAGGGGGCTTCTCAGCCCTAAGGACTATGGACCTGCAAGGGCCTATGTCTGCCCTCTTAAGAAAATGACCATTTGGTCTGTTGCAAAGCTTGTTTTTTTGTTTTGGAAGTTTAGATGGAGAGATGTCCATGTGCAATGGTAGAATTTGTCTAACAGCAACACAGCAAAACAATGCTTTAGTGTATGTGCTCCTATACTTTGTGTGTGTGCACGCGCACGCCTTTCTGATTACCTGCACAATTAAATTACCTTTTCTAGGATTTTCCCAGGTACTGATAACAAAGTGATCGATCTGTACTGCCACTTCTTTTCCTAAGATAAAGACAGGAACATTTCTCTTACTAGTTTTCAGGCATTTTCCTCTGCATTTCAAGAATCCTCAAATATTACAATCAATGTTTGTAACCCTCAAATATCCTCAAATATTACAGCCAGTGGTTCCAAATCACATCCACCAGTTTCTTTGGCACCTGGGATGTAATCCTTCTGGTTCCAAATACTGGA
The DNA here is from genome assembly GCA_023970755.1 of Azemiops feae. Lineage (NCBI taxonomy): Eukaryota > Metazoa > Chordata > Lepidosauria > Squamata > Viperidae > Azemiops > Azemiops feae. Next base: position 325,851 of record JALGBA010000967.1, read on the forward strand.
ATTCATTCAGAGCAGCCAAATCTTCCGTTGCCTGTTTTGACCTGCATTTTTCTTCTCCCTCCCCATAATGTGGAAAGAGAGATGCAAAATAGAAATTTAAGTTCTTCACTTTCCTCTCTGTTGGCCCATCACTATCTCACTATCTTTTCCAGCCAGAGGACTGATGGCTTCCTTGATTCCCCTCTTAATTTACCTTAAAAAACTATATAAAACAGAAATCGCATACATTTATCAGATTTAGAAAGCGTTTTAATTTGCAGACTTATGTTAATTCCCACAAAATAGTGCTCATTTTCTGGTTTTCTGAAGGTTTACCTTGTCATTTCCCTTGGTCATCTTCTGACTATGGGAAGGAGTGAGATCAGCCCCAGAAAGACAACTTTTGGGGCAATTATTCCTCATCACTTGAGCTTTTGGGGAAGAAACTCCTTATACTCTTATAGTCTTGGAACCTTATTAATAAACTCTTATGGCCTATAATTGTCCCACAGCCTCCTTCCGTCTATTCTTTTTTCACTATCTGACCCAATCATCATGGCCAGCAATATGGAGTGTCATATTTCATTCCAGCTAGGGGGACAAACCTACTTCAGGGGGTCAATTTCTGATTTCTTTTTATCTAGTGCAGCCCTTGAATTCAGATCAACTCATTAAGAATCAATTAGCCAGGAAAGACCAAGCAGAAAAGGTGAACAAAGAATCAAGACTTCAATAGAATAGAAATAGATGTAAAACAGAAAAGGATATAGGGCTGATTGTACTCTGTAGAAAAAGGGAGATTCTCTCACTGAGTGTCACCACAGAAATATAGACAACAAAGAGGACAAATAAACTGATCTGAAGGAATCCCCAAAGCATTGCTAGAGTAGAGTGGAGTGGAGTGGAATGGAATAGAATAGACATTTTATTGGCTAAGTGATTGGACATACAAGGAATTTGTCTCCGGTGCATCAGCTCTCTACCTAAAAGCAACAAGTGATAAATGATTGTAATCACAAAATACAATCATAAATCATAAGATACAATACTCAGTGACAGTCATAGGATACTAAATAACATAAATTATAATAGGATACTAAAAAGCAATCAACATAAATCATGAGATACAAACAACAAAGTTATAGTCATAAGAAGCTAAGGCAATAGGAAAGATGAGAGGGATAATAGTAATACAGCCCAACTAGATGGTTTGACATCCAAGGGCATAAGACAGTGTTGTGGGAATTAGTTGTTTAGCAGAGTGATAGCATGGGGAAAAAACCTGTCCTTGTGTCTGGTTGTTTTGGTGTGCAATGCCCTATTGCGTTGTCTTGGAAGACGTTGAAACAATTTATGTCCAGGATGTGAGGGGTCTATAGATATTTTCACAGTCCTCTTTCTGGCTTGTGCAGTATATATTTAATAATAAATATATAAACATGTATAATGCGAGAGAGCCCAAGGGCAGGCATCCAGCCAGTAAATGTATTATTAAATTTACTGGCTGAACACCTTTGCCTTCGCTCTCCTTCACATCATATATGTTTATTATTAAATTTATTATTACATTTACTGGCTGAATGCCTTTGCCCTCGCTCTCCCTCACATCATATCTGAACGCCTTTGCCCTCGCTCTCCCTCACATCATGGGTTTATTATTAAAAATAAACAGAGTAAAAAGAACAGAGCATGCGCAGAAGATCTTTGCCAGCCTTTGGTACCAAGCAGAGGACAGGAGAGGCGGTTAGTTGCCTTACGAGGCGCTCTAGCCAAGAGCGGTAAACCAAGACAGGGCTTATAGGGTTTTGCCTCTCTAGGAAGCAGCCCTCTCTGACCGAGATTCTGTGGGGATAGGAGGGCGGGGAGATCGTGGCGGGAGCGACTTGCAACTGCTCTTCTCCGCCTCAGGAGTTCTGAGGAAGCGGAGCCCCGCCCCTTCTCGCCCCCCCTGCAAGCGGGAAAGGGGCGGGGCGAGGGGAACGGACGGGCAAGGGTCCGCCGTGACCGAGGGCGGCCTCGGAGGGAGCTTCTCACATTCGGGCTTCGCCGAAGCGGGAGGCCGAATGGCGTCCCCGGGATCTCCGGGGGCGGGAGCAGCAGCGGCCCCCGCGGCCCTTCAGGCGGGGAGCGAAGGCGGCGGGGAATCCGGGGGAAGCGGCGAGGGCGGCCCGAGAGGCCTTCCCGAGGGGCTCCGCAGCTCCGAGGCCGAGCGCCGGCGCTTCCGCAGCTGCAGATCCCGGGAGGACGAGGGGATCCGGGCGCTCTGCAGCCGCCTGCACCGGCTGTGCCGCGGGTGGCTGCGGCCCGAGCGGAGCGGCAAAGCCGAGATGCTGGACCGGGTGGTGCTGGAGCAGCTGCTGGCCCTGCTGCCCCCGGAGCTGGCGGGCTGGCTGCGGGAGTGCGGGGCGGAGAGCTGCGCCCAGGCGGTGGCCCTGGCCGAGGGCTGCCTGCTCGGCCCTCCGCCCTCCTTCGCCCCGCGGGAGCCCCCCGGAGAGGGCCGGCAGGTGAGACAAGTTGACCGCGAGGGATGCCTGGCGGAGGGGAGCGCTGATAAGATTTAGCAGCCTCTCAGTAAGAAATCACAGATATGAAGAAGAAATCAGCGCAAGGTTTTCAGCAGCTCCTAACATTTTGAAGTTTGCTTCTTTTTCAAGCAAACGCTTCTGTTTCACACTGGTAAAAATTCCATGGGAGGAATTAGATGATGAAAAGATATTTTTTTCCTCCTAGTTAATTTTTTTTTTTTTTTGGAAGAAGCAGGAAACAAGGACAAGTATACAGTATTACATAGCTACAATTTAGTACAAAGAAGCGACAACCAATGACAAAAAAGGTTGTTAAATAAGATAATCTTTATTGTTACTTTTTACCGTGGGCACACTGGCCCACATTAAAAATGATAATTCTGTTGCCTGCTCTCAAAAGAAAATATACATCTAGCCATACACATACATAACACACATATTTGTTGTTGTTAGTTGCGAAGTCATGTCCGACCCATTGCGACCCCATGGACAACGTTCCTCCAGGTCTTCCTGTCCTCTACCATCTTCTGGAGTCCATTTAAGCTCAGCACACATATACACATGCTATATACATATACATACATACATATATGTGTTTGTGCATGTATATATGTGTATATGCATATATATATACCAATGCATATATATACATATATACATACACACACATATACACATGTACATATATAAATCACTGCATTTTTAATACATAGCGGGAAGAGGAAGCTTGAAAGTTCACAAGTTGATGCTATAGGAACAAAACTGTGACTGAATCTAGCTGTTCTGCTTCGGATACCACAAAGCCTGCTCCCAGAAGGTGACAAGGAAATAAAAGATGAAAGATATATATACATGGTCCAAATCTAATTTAGCTATTATTTGAAAGCATGTTAGGGAGCAAAAAGATGGAGAGTTGTTTTTTTCCTCCTCTTCAAGGCTTTTGGCTCCAGTAAGCACAATCGCTTGGGAAAGCGATGATACCCAGTAAAATACTTTACCAAATCACAGCTTGAATATATTATCCACATTGCTCAGTTTCAGCATAACTAATTAGAGATTAGCGCAAGCATCTGGTTAGCCACCATGACAGAAATGGCTGCAGTTCAGGCGCCCTGCTGAGATGAGGTTTAGCATTTGTTCACTGAAAGTGGTAATCTTGGGAGAAAGGCCCATTTTCATATTTCATCAAAGAGATCTTAGCATAAAAGAGATCTCGGACTATAATCAGATTAGGAGGAAAGTTGTACACTATTAAATCTCTTATTTCTCATTGCACTTTGATCTTTGTCTGGAGCCTACTCTGATTTGTGCTTCTGCAGAAAGCAGAATGTGAAGGATGGGTATGATATCCTTCCCACACATTGCAATAGAAATTCTCTAGTTCAGCTCATCCTTTCTATATATTGTGGATAACATTAAAACATTTATAATTAAACAAGATTGGGAATTTCAGGTGAGAAAAAAATGAAGTATTCAAATTGCCTTTATTGACGTCACAATGTTTTCAAGGAGCCCATTTCACCGCCGAAAGCATCTCCATTTTTATCCCAAAGTCTCTCTCTGAACTGCCATGCTGATGGTCTCCCCACTGCAAGGGGCACAGAAAAGCCACAGCAAACGGAATGGGAGATTAATTCTGTCTCACTCTAGAAATAAAAGTCCCCAAATCTAAAAGAAAATATTTCGGTAACAAAATAGAAAACAGGCTTAAGTACATCCACATAAAATGAAAGGCCACACTTGTCAAGTGACGGGGAGAAGATAAAAAAGCAGCTCCCGATCATCAGGAAAAGAGGAAATAAAAAGAAGCAATGAAGTATTTCACAAAAGTGGCTGGCATTTATCCAGAAATAGCAGCCATCCACAGAATAGGAGTTCTCAAGTTCTTTCATTTTGATTTGGGTTGGAAAATTACAATTGGAGAGGAAAAAGGTAAGGCAAGCAAATTGACATGGTTACAGTTATTTGAAAGTGGATCGTAAATCAGGTTGTTCTTTTCAGTTGCAGGAGCCATTCATGAGGGAGATCTCAGCAGAACTCCAGGGAAGAGGAGATCAATCCAATCCTTGTAAAGAGCTTCCTTTCAGGAGGATCCAACTGGGGACACCCTGCCAGGAAAGTGTAGGTTTCTTGTAAGAATTTTAAACTCCTTTGGTTCATGAGCTACTTTGACAACCAAATTTTGAGTGGTGAACATGGTGTCTCCATAAAATGATCCAGGGAGTTTCACTCATTCCACTTTCAAGATTGTTCTGGGGATGCAAACGAAGGGTTGGAAGAGTTGAAGGGGTGCCATTCTATAACTTGGCTGCCTCTAAGGTGGGTTTTGTGTCTTTACAAAAGCGGTATGGAGGAGGTGGAGGGGGACTTCTCAGCCCTAAAGACTATGTAGACCTGTAGGGCCTATGTCTGTCCTAGAAAAAAATAGTCTGTATTGTCTCTTGCAAAGCTGTGTTTTCTGTTTTAGAAATAAGAAAGAAAATATAAGAGGATTGTCTGCTGAAGAAGATTTTTGTTTTCTTTCTAGGACTCTGCTCCCTTTGAGGAAGTGGCTGTGGACTTCACAGAGGAGGAGTGGGCACTGCTGGATTCTGGCCAGAAGGCATTGTGCAAGGAAATCATGCTGGAGGTTTCTAGGAATATAGCCGCTCTGGGTAAGGACCCTCGTTGCTTTGTGTTCCATTCATTGGAAAAGGTGTTTTCAGCGGGAGGTAAACAGGGACGATACCTGCATTCAGTTGCATAAGGTGGTCAGAACTCTACCTAGCTACCAACTTTAAAACCCCTCCGAATCTCAGGAAATTCAGGGTCAGAATGTTTAGTGTGTAACTAATATCCAGTGGAGGAGCCATGGCCCCAAAGAGGCCTGTACACTTCCCCTTGATTCTGCACCGCCAGGGCCACCCTGGATGACAAATCAGCCAAGGCACTTCTTGGGCAATTTTGTTCAAGGTTGTCATCATAACAACTCTTCTGCAACATAACTAAGACCTTGGCAGAAATGCTTACCATGACTTTGGGAAAGGCCTTAGATGCTCCATGGAAATTCCTGGGCTGATTGACCTATCAACAGCAAAGCTTTTGGGTTGAAAAATCCCTTGGATACGATTAGAGTCTCCTGGATAAAAATTTGCCCCCAATAACTCCTCATTTGCCGCATGGCTGGTGCCCAGCCTAATGCTCAGATGGGTATATTTTTTGACTGGGGGATACCCCCATTTGCCATCATTGTAAATTCTAATGAGAATTTCTGGTTTTTGTTGTTGTTGTTCCAAACAGGTGATGGTGATGCTAATGAGCTGGAGAATGAGAATGACAAGCAGCCCAAGTTATTGACACTACAAAGAGCAGTGTCTGCAAAGAGCCATTGCTTCTCTTTTACTTTACATAAAATACTGGATAGGAAACACAAACCACAAAGGTTTGCAAACTATGAGAGGGATTTCAGTCTAAGCAAAAAGTTGAAACTATGCCTGAAGTGTGGAAAGAGCTTCAGTAACAAGACTAATCTTTATCATCATCAGAGGATCCACAAAGAAAAGAAACCATATAAATGCATAGAGTGTGGAAAGACTTTCACTCAGAAAGGCCATCTTATTTGTCATGAAAGGATCCACACAGGTGATAGACCTTATAAATGCACAGAATGTGGAAAAGCCTTCAGTACAAACTGTAATCTGAGTCGCCATCAGCGGATCCACACAAGTGAAAAACCATATAATTGCAAGGAGTGTGGAAAAACATTCACGGAGAGTAGTGATATTATTTCCCATCAAAGGATCCACACAGGAGACAAACCATATAAATGCCTGGAGTGCGGAAAGAGCTTTATTGTCAACAGAGATCTTACTCAACATCAAAGATTCCACGGAGTGGATAAGCCATATAAATGCTTGGAGTGTGGAAAGAGCTTCACTCAGAAAGGAAAACTTAATTCTCATAAAAGGATCCACACAGGAGAGAGACCATATAAATGCATGGAATGTGGAAAGAGCTTTATTGACAAATGGCCCCTTATTGTCCACCAAAGGATTCACACGGGGGAAAGACCATATAAATGCAAGGAGTGCGGAAAAAGCTTTCGTCGGAACTCAGAACTTATTCATCATAAGAGGATCCACACTGGGGAGAAACCATTTAAATGCATGGAGTGTGAGAAGAGCTTTGCTCGGAAAGGATGTCTAACTAGTCATGAAAGGATCCACACAGGGGAGAGACCATATAAATGCACAGAATGTGGAAAGAGCTTCATTACAAGGCGAAATCTGACTCACCATCAGAGGATCCACACTATTGAAAAACCATATAGTTGCAAGGAGTGTGGAAAGAGATTCACTGAGAGTGGTGATATTATTTCCCATCAAAGGACTCACACTGGGGACAGACCATATAAATGTCTGGAATGCGGAAAGAGCTTTTTGTACAACAGTGATCTTACTCGACATCAAATGATTCATACAGCAGACAAACCATATAAATGCTTGGAGTGTGGAAAGAGCTTCACTCAGAAAGGAAACCTTAAATCTCATAAAAGGATTCACACCGGAGAGAAACCGTATAAATGCATGGAGTGTGGAAAGAGCTTTATTGACAACTCGCGCCTTACTTTACATCAAAGGATGCACACGGGGGAAAAACCGTATAAATGCATGGAGTGTGGAAAAAACTTTTGTTGGAACACAGAACTTATTCATCATAAGATGATCCACACTGGGGAGAGACCATATAAATGCATGGAGTGTGGAAAAAGCTTTGTTTGGAAAGGACATCTTACTTCTCATAGAAGGATTCACACAGGGGAGAAACCATATAAATGCAAAGAGTGTGGAAAGAGTTTTGCTCAGAAAGGATGTCTTACTCGACACCAGAGGATTCACACAGGGGAGAAACCATATAAATGCACAGAATGTGGAAAGAGCTTTGCTTGGACAGGACATCTTTATTCTCATAAAAAGACCCATTCAGTGGAGAGACCATATAAATGCTTGGAGTGTGGAAAAAGCTTTAACTGGAGGAGAGATCTTATTCATCATAAAAGGATCCACACTGGGGAGAGACCATACAAGTGCATGGAGTGTGGAAAGCAATTTACTCAGAAAAGTGCTCTTATTAATCATGAAAGAATCCATACAGGGGAGAGACCATATAAATGCACAGAGTGTGGAAAAAGCTTTACTCAAAGTGGGCCACTTAATTCTCATAAAAGGATCCACATGAAGGAGACACCATATAAATGCATGTAGTGTGGAGAAAGCTTGATCTCAAGACATTTATTCATGAAAGAATCCCTGCTGGGGAAAATGCATATAATGCATGGAATGTGGATATAGTTTTACTGGGAAAGAACATCTTACTCATGAAAGGATCCATGCAGGGAGGAAATGGACAGAGTGGAAAGGCCTCCAGTAGAAACTTTTATCTGATTCACCATTAGATGATCCACACGGGAGAAATCATGTAAATGCAGGGAGTGTGGACAGAGCTTTATTCGTGAAGGACACCATAATTCTCATAAAAAATGCCCACAGAAGAAACCATATAAATTCATGGAAGGAGCTTCAGAATAATCTTGGTCTCAAATATTTGAATTCATTAAGAGCAGCCAGGTCTTCCCTGGCCTACTTTGACCTGCATTTTTCTTCTCCCTCCCCATGATGTGGAAAAAAAGATGCAAAATATGAATTAAGCTGTTCAGTTTCCTCCTTATTGCCTATCACCATCTCACTATCTTTTGCAAAGGGAGGACTGAGGGCTTCTTTACTTCCCTCTTAATTTACTAAAAAAAAAACCTCTATATAAAACAATTCACATTTATCAAATTTAGAAAGCATTTTAATCTGTAGAGTTATGTTAATTCCCACAAAATACTGCTCATATTCTTCTGTTCCCCTCTTAAGATTTAACTAAACAAATCTTGTCATTTTCCTTTGTTATCCTTTCACCAAGGGAAGGAGAAGTGTGATCAACCCCAGAAAGACAACCTCTTTTTGAGCAGTTGCCACCGCAATTATTCCTTACCACTTGAGCTTCCCAACATATTTTGAGGAAGAAACCTCCTTATGCTCTTACTGTCTTGGAACCTTACTAATAAAACTCTTATGACCTGTAATTCTACAGTCCGCTTTCGTGCATTCTTTTTTCACTATTTGATCCTGTCGTCATGGTCAGCGATACCGAGTCCCATATTTGAATCCATCTAGGGGGCAAACACACTTCAGAAGGTCAATTTCTGGAGTTATTTTAGGTAGTGCGGCCCCTTGAAACCAGATGTTGTTGGTGAACAATAACAGAACAGAAATAGATATAAAACAGGAAAAGATGTAGGGCAGATTGTACTCTGTAGAAAAAGAGGGATTCTTCATGGAGTCTATGGAAATTCTCAGTCATCCAGATCATGGTTGTCCCAAAGATGCTTTTTCAAAAGAACTGGATTTTGATTTTGCTTGAAGACATTTAGCTGAGAAGCTGAGAACTGAAGACACTTCTTGGATGAGAAGTGAAACATCTTCAAGTAAAAACGAAGTCCAGTTGTCTTTTGAAAAGGCATCTTCATTGAGTGTCACAATAGGGATACTGACAACAGAGAGGACAAATAAACTGGCCTGAAGGAATCCCAAAGCTTTTATTGTTTACGCATTTATTTAATAATAAATGAATTTACTGGCTGGATGCCTGCCCTGGGCTCTTTCCTTTTCTCACATTTGCAATGCCAACCATGTGGTCTCCCCCCTCCCCTTCTTCCACCTGTCCCAGGAACACATCCACATTTCCAAGAGGATTCCGGGATAAAGTGAAATCCCAGGTGCCCAGAAGCAGCAATGAAACCAGCGTTCCTCCAAAGTTGCTCATTTCAGCCCAGTTCCATCTCCAACGCACCCATCATTCTTGGCCCCCAAGCCCTTTACCACACTCGCATCCCTTGCCACTCTTGACCAAATGTTCCCCCAGCAGCAGAACCAGGCGTCCTTTGAGCATCAGCATGGAACAGCATGCACAGAGGACTTTTGCCAGCCCTCAATGCCGAGTAGAGGACAGGAGAGGTGGTAGTTGCCTTAGGAAACACTCTAGTCAAAAAAAAGGGGGGGGAGCTTACAAGTTTTTGCCTAAGAAGCAAAACCCTGCTGCCCCCCTGGAGCTGGCTGAGGGAATGCCCTGGCCGAAGGCTTCCTACTCAGCCCTGCTGCCATCGAGGAGCCAGGAAAGAGGCAGCAGGTGAGAAAAGTTAACATTGAGAGATGCATGGTGGGATGCTGATGTATTTAGCAGACTCTGCAAGAAATCACAGATACTAAGGAGACATTAAGAAGAGAATAGGGCAAGCATCTGGTTAACCACCATGACAGAAGGTCTCAAAGATGCCTTTTCATTAGGGGGTTGGACGAGAACCTCCAAGGTACCTTCCACTCTGCTATTATGTTATTCTGTCATTTTCCCCAGAAAACATCTTGGTGTTCATCCAAAGGTCACTTCCTGAACAGTTGGGTTCCTGGCCTCCTCGTTGCAAAGAATCAGGAAAACCACCCTCAAACGGAAGGGGAGATGGATCCAGTCCCTCAAGAGATAAAGGTCCCCAAATCTAAAGGAAAGTACTCCTGAAGCAAGAGATAGAACAAGCTTAAATACATCCACAAACAAAGAAAGGACGTGCATGCCTGTGAAGTGAAGGGAAGGAGATAAAGAAGCAGGTCCAGATCAGAATGAAAAAAAAGGAAATAAAAAGGCAATTTCTCAAAAATTGTAGGCATTTACCCAGAAGTAGCAGCCACGTTAAGAGCAGAAGCCATAAGACTTTGGTTTGGGAAGTGGAGAAGAAAAATGTAAGGCAAGCAAACTAACGGAGTTACAGTCATCCAAAGTGGATCGTAAACAAGGCTGTTCTTTCAGAGGCAGAAGTTGATCACGGGAGATCTCAGCAGATTCCATTTCACTAAGAGGATTCTGACCCGCCCTAGTTGAAAAAGGACGCTGGGAAATTGGAGGAAGCCCAAGAGGACTACCAAGGTGGTAAAGAGTCCGGAAACCAAGCCTTTATTTATTTATGTGTTTGTCAAATTTATATGGCCACCCATCTCAGCTGATGATATTCTGGCAGTACTTAATAACTCTTGCATCATCACCTAATGTGATATGGATCCTGCAACAACCTGGAAAATATTCAGGTTATAAGATTTATAAGGAGAAAATCTAATTTACTTCCTTTGGGACTTGATATAGCAAAAGATCAATTTAAGATGTGAAAGTGTGGAAAATAGAATGTCAAATGTTCTAGATAAGATTTTTATGGGCATTCTATTTAAGTTGGGGAGGTAAGATTCATGTTAATATAATGAATATTATTTAGGGATATACAGTACACATACAATTTCAGAGGAGAGGCTAAAGGTCACAATCTTAAGCAGTAATGAAAAGCTTCAGGTAGCACCCAAAGGTCCTTTTTCAGGAGGCAACTGGACTTTCTTGTTTTTCTTTGAAAAGGTTTGGCTTCTCTTCCAAGAAGCTTCTGTTCTGACTGGGTGGTGGGGAATGGAAGGATTTATACTCCTTGCAGACAGCTGGTCATTTGCATTCTTTTAGAGTCATTGAGGCTATTTAGAGGTTTATCTGTGTCCTCAGGGTCACCTGAGTAGTGCAAATGTGTGTGGAGCCTTCTTGGCTGCAGGATGTTTTCTGCCCTGGGTCCTTTCACTGTTGAAGACAGGCGCAGGCTGCTGGGGATGAATTTGTGTTGCCTGCATCTCAAACTGAAGTACAGATGGTTCCTGTAGTCTGCAATGTTTTTAATAACCAGGGGTACCTGTAAAATGATTGCTAGATCCTGTCCAATTCTTGATATTTTGGGGGGGAAGTTTGCTCAGTACACATCTCTTTAATAGGTAGCCAGGAAGGGGCCTCTGTTGGAAGCCGAGCTCCTGTTTCCATTGTAATACAGCAGATCTCCAAAGTTTTTTTCTCCAGATCTTCCTCAGTCAGTTTTTTCTGGTCTTCTTCATTGATGAATGCTAGCTTGTCTCATTCTGTAGAAAGCCATACCTCACATCTAACATGTCAGCCCTGTCTTGACTTGAACCTTTAAGCAAGAATGATCCTTGACTCCCATTTGTTGAGAAAGATAAAGTTTACTAAAGGTCAAGTGATATACAGTAAAACAAAGCCCGATTCGCACACCAAATTCTGCAGTAGAATTCCTCCATTTCCAGGATCCTCCCGGTTGCAACTCTGGATTGCCCAATCATGTTCAGACTAGATGTTGTTGGAATGGTCATCCTTGGTATGTGGCTACATTCCTTCTCGGGCAGTTGTCCTTGAGTTCTTATCGCCTGCTAGCACACAGAGCAGCAGAATCCTCCTTTCCCTTCCCCTTCGGTTTCCCCACTCCCCTGTAATTCATGGCAGACTGGCACCGAAGCAAAAAAGTAAGGCAAGTTTGAGGTGGCAGTTCTGACATAATAGCTTTCTACGCATTCAACCAGAAGCTGCTGTCTCACCAACATGAAGCCTAATCTGAATCCAAAACATGAAATGTTCAAATGCATTCTTACATGGGATTGTTCTAAATGGCTTAGAACTTCTTCAATGTCTATAGGACTTTTTGAAAAGGAAAACACATCATAAACAGCAAGCGCCTTCTCACCGATACTGTAAAGTGCAATTATTTTTTAAAGACAAACCTTTTGCCCTGTAGCTGCTAAATATAAGGTGAAGCTTAATGCCTTATATCAGGGGTCCCCAACCCCCGGTCCGTGGACCAGTACCAGGCCGCGGCATACCAGCAACCAGTCGACACAAACAAGCAAAGCCCCATCCGCGAGATGCAGGCAGCACACAAAGCCACACACCCTCCAGTCCACGGAAAAACCTCTCCCCACGGAACCGGTCCCTGGTGCCCAAAACGTTGGGGACCTCTGCCTTATATTTCCACCCATCTGCAAGCTTGCCAATGAAGCATAAATAAAGCTGGATGTCTAAATAAATCCATTATAAATTGTAACCAACTTCTCCCAGTTGTCCACAAAGAAGAAAGTTGAGATACTATTCCAGAGCCAGTGAGGAAATCTTCATTAATCTGAAGTCTTCATTTATTCCACAAAACAAAACATTCTTGAAAAGCACATGATGTACTGCCGATCAACTCTTATCAACTCTGCCTTGTTTTTTACAAAAGGAAAAGGAAAGGCAATTCAGCCCCTCTCCCAAATGACCATTATTCCTAGATTCAGAAAGCGTAGAATGGAAGGGATTTTGAGATCATCCATATAGATTTCTCAGAAAAGCTTTTCACTGCATTATGGAACAATAATTCAGAAACTGCAGAATGTTGGGGTAAATGTTATCGAGCAGCAATTTATATACCCGAAGTAATAAAAAAATAAATAAATTCATTTTTCTGAATTCAAGATACATAATTAAATCAACAGAGAGCCAGTTTGTTATACTACTGACCACTAGGAGTCAGACTAAGATAACTTCTGTGCTCTTAAAACTCCTCATTATAAGTAGTAGCTCTCAGATTAGATAGATTTTTGCACTGTGTTCTGCATGCATAGACAAAGGTGGATGAAAAGGTTGCGTTTTTCCAACCTAAATCATTCTTCCAATTTCTGAGCTTTCTTTTTATTTTTGACCAGCCAATGTTGTTTGTTATGACTGGCTTTCAAATGAAATGTTAGCCTTTAATACACAGAAGTCCCCTGATAACTTCTGCTAATAAGCTATTCTATTCTTCGCTGCATCCAATCTGGTATTTATAGCATCAACGGTGTCTTTAATGGCTTTTTGATGGTCATGTTGATTTATTTAAATTTATTGGCTGCTCAATTCTAGTGGGCCTTCCAATCTCCAGAATAAAAGTGGTTACATCTAGTAGGTACATCTAGTCTCTTCTTTAAAATTCTGATGGGAGCAATGAAAGTAGAATTTAAATGGTGATCAGGAAGGATGCCAAGAAGCTGTCCAACTTCTGGCTGGAAGTCCATGTAATCTAAATATTATTTTAAGGAAGGTTGGTTATTTACCTACTGCCCCAAAACAGTTTGTTCTTTCAGCATAAGTGGGAGGCAATTATTTGACAGATCTGGGGGCAGGCTGATGAAGCAACCACAACAATTAATTACATTCCAAAAACTCCCTGTCCTTCACAATAGTCACATTTTCCTTGGCCAAGAGTAAATCTGTTGTTGTTTTCCCCTTAACTGGCAGGCTTCCCTGGTTGTGTCAACAGGTTGATCACCTGTTTTACTGGAACTGCAAGTCAATTTTAATCCTCCCTCCCCCTCCACAAAATGTCAATAGACCTGGGGATGAACATTGCTATTATCACTGAAACTTGATGAAATGGAAGCTATGATTATAATATATTAGTACAAGGATATAATTTGCTCAAAAGAAACAGATCCAACAAAAGAGTAGCAATACTGTAGTAGTATGTATGCCTAGTATGCAAAGATGCTCCCCTCTGGGAGGAGGTTTCGAAGTATTTCTAGCAGGACTATCCGATTCTGTAATAGCTTTGTTCCCTATGCCTTCCATCTGTTAAACTCGCAAGATTCGTGTTTCTTGCTATGCACATATGTACATAATCCGAACTAGACTGTGTTCTTTCTCTGTGTCATATAATATATGTGGGTATATGCATAATTCTGCATTTATTTATTTATTTTTGTCATATTTATGTAGTGTGTATGGGAGGTGGTGACCCTTTGAGAGCTGTATGCAACGCAATTTCATTTTAATGTATGCTGATTAGTGTACACTCAAAGTGACAATAAAGTTATTATTCTATTCTTATTCTGTATGTACAGTGTGTAAAGAATTACTAGAGCTGCACAGAAATTATGTATGTATGTAAAGAATTACTACAGCTACACAGAAATACATGATATCAGGGATGAAAGTCTTCTTCAAAGTATTTGGGTGAATATTGATGGAAAAAGAAATGTCATTGCTATAGGGCCACCCAACCAGGCAGAGGTAGTAGATGAACTTTTTGCTAATCAGTTAGCTGAAGTGTGCACTGTGCAGGAAACACCATTGCAGTAATGGGGGACTTTAACTACCCTGACATCAACTGGGAAACAAACTCTGCCATGAGCGGGAGATTGAATAGGTTCCTGACATGCCTAGGTGACAAAAAGTAGAGGAGGGAACTAGAGCAGGGATCGGCAACCCGTGGCTCTGGAGCTGCATGCGGCTCTTTCATCCCTCTACTGTGGTTCCCAGTCCTCCTCCACCATTTGCAGTCCCACAAAAAAAAAGAAGTGGGACTAAAAAAATTCAATCAATCAATTCCAACTTCTCGTGAAAAAAAAAAAAAATCTCGCAAAGTTGGAATTGATTGATTGAACTTTTTTAGTCCCACTTCTTTTGTTTGTGGGACTGCACGTGGTGGCGGAGGAAGAGACAGAGGACTGCAGTGGACCTGGAAAGAAGGTGCCGTGTGGGTCCGATCAGGGGTGCGGGGTGGGGTGGGGTTCTGCCAAGCATCTTATTCGAAGCTGGGGAAACGGGCTGGGTGGGGGGAGCTGCCAATGCCACTGCCATGAGGCCCCCCAAGTGGCCATGATCCCCCCTCCCCAGCCAGCCACCCAGCCACCATCGCCAACCTACTCCTCACCTGGCCAGCCAGCCTCACGCTCTCCTCCTCCTCCTCCTCCTCCTCCTCCTCCTCCTCCTCCTCCTCCTCCTCACCTCCTCCTCCTCCTCCTCCTCCTCCTCCTCCTCCCTCCACCTCCGCACTCAATTGACTGCTAGTGGCTTGGGTGGCTCTGCTCCGTCCGAGTTGAAGAAAGCTGCTTTCTGCTACGCTTCTGCTTTCTGCATGAGAAGTGATAAATGAAGGATTAGGGGGTTTTTTGAAGCAGTTAACCACTATCTTTAAAAAGAGAAAGAGACAGACAGAAAGAGAGAAAGAAAGAGAGAGAGAAAATATATGTGGTTGTCATTACTGGACTTTTAGTAAAGAACGTTTAATGAAATATTTTGATTTTTTTAAAATTAAGAGATGAGGTATGGGGATAATTATGCTGTATTTAAAGATGGTAGATAAGCTACTAAAATTGTTTTTACCTGATGGGATGAAGGAGAAAGGTTTTTCCCCCCTCTTTCTTCTGTCCTTTTCTCCCCCCCCCAATTTTTTTTTCTTTTTTCTTTTTCTATTTGTAGTTTTTATAGTTTGCACTGGCTTTTACTCTTTTCATTTATAATCCTTAATAAAAATATTTGAAAAACAGAGAACATTGTAATGAGAGAGAGACAGAGACAGAGAGACGGAGACAAAGAGAGATAGAGAACAACCTGCTATAATCATGCTGGAATGAAAGGTTATGACAGCTCAGATTAGTTTGCAGGATCCTCTCTGTGAGTGTGGATCCTTATGAGTCCTCTGGCTTCAGAGGGTGATGAAGTGGGTAAGAGATGCAAAGAGAGTGACTGGAGGAAAATGAGTGAACCTGATCAAGCACAATTAAAGTTCTTAAACTTTTCTTTGTAATATTGATAAAGGTGGTGAAACATTTTTATGTGCATGTTAAATTCATGAAGAGCTGGCTGGCTGGGGAAGAGGGATCATGGTTGAAGAAAGCGGAGGCGCAGCAGCGGGATTGCTCTCAAACAATAAGAGCCGGGTGTGTTGCTGGCTCGTGTGCGCCCGCCTTATTGAGAGCAATCTTGCTGCTGCGTCTTGAGTGGGGAGGACGAGCTTTGCTGCTGGGCCATGCCCGGGCTATGCCCTGCCGCTGCAGTATTCCAGTATTTGAGGGGGTCATGTTCATGTCACCTCTAATTCTTCTTTTCTTTAGACTAGCCAAACCCAACTCCTGCAGCCCTTCTTCATATGTTTTAATCGCCAGGCCTTTGAGGGTTTCCTGCCTGAGCAGGGGGTTGGACTAGATGACCTCCAAGGTCCCTTCCAACTTTATTCTTCTTCTTCTTCTTCTTCTTCTTCTTCTTCTTCTTCTTCTTCTTCTTCTTCTTATTAATTATTAATTATTAATTATTAATTATTAATTATTAATTATTAATTATTAATTATTAATTATTAATTATTAATTATTAATTATTAATTATTAATTATTAATTATTAATTATTAATTATTAATTATTAATTATTAATTATTAATTATTAATTATTAATTATTAATTATTATTATTAATTATTATTATTATTATTATTATTATTATTATTATTATCTTAGTTGCTCTTCTCTGAACTTTTCCCAAGGTCTCAACATATTTTTGTAGTGTGGTGGCCAAAATTGGCTGCAATATCCCAGGTGTGGTCTCACTAGGGTTTTATAAAGCGGTACTAATACTTTGCGTGATCTTGATTCTATGCCTCTGTTTATACAATCCAGGATTGTATTACCCGTGTGTCCCCGAAAGTAAGACCCGGTCTTACTTTTTTTTGGGCTCTGAAGTAAGCACTAGGTTTTACTTTCGGGGAGGGCTTACTTTTCCCCAGTACCAATACCAGTAGGCCGCGAGTGTGCAGGGGTGGGGTGGGGCCTGTGCATGGGGTGAAGAAGCAACGTGGCGGTGAGAGTGTGGTGGCGGACCAGGTATGGTACCGGTGCGGCCGATTGAACTTGGCTGAGAACACATGGCTGAGAAGCGAACGGAGAAACGCAATGCAGCTGAAAGGCAGGTTAGTAAAAAAATGCTTGGGGAAGGCGAGGGCATCTGGGCGGGGAGGTGTGGCAACCTTATCCTGCGTGGCTTCGACAGATGTCTGGCAGGCGGAGGAAAGCAACTCCACTCCCCCACCACCTGCCTCACCTCCTCACCTCATGGTGGCGGTGGCAGCAGCCAGCTGGGCAGAAGGCGATCTGGCAGGAGCAGCTGGTAGAGGCCAAAAACGCCCAGCCGGCATGAGAGGTGCAGCGCCCACCAGGGCCTGAAGAGCACCAGGTTCAGCCCTTAGCCCGGCGCCTGCAGCACTGAGCAGGTGTGCAGGCTGGCGCTCAGCAACCGAAAGGCGGAGGCGTGGGTGGCACGGTTCCACCGGCGGCTGCTGGTGAAGGGCCCTGGCAGGCTGGCAGTGGATCTGGGCCAACTCACCCTGGATCTGGGTCTGGGCCAACTCACCCTGCACCAGGCAGGAGTAGCCCAGCAGGGCAGCCCAGAGCAGCACAGCCAGGAGGGCAAAGAGGCAGCACGGGCAGCCACTTGGCTGCCACACGGCACCCGATGCGGCCGAGAAATGTCCCAGCAGCAGTAGGGCCAGCAGGCAGGGCGGGTGGAGGCCGGGGCTCACCGAGGGTTTGGTTCGTTGCGGCTGCAGGCAAGCAGATAATGGGATGGAGAGGGCGGGGCCGGCAGTAACCAGTTCCACCGGCAGCTGCTGGTGAAGGGCCCTGGCAGGCTGGCAGTGGGGGTGGCGGTCCGGCTGTCGCACGGAAGATCTGGGCCGACTCGCTCCACTCTGCACTAGGGCTTACTTTCGGGGTAGGGCTTATATTAGGCCCACCCCCCAAAAATCAGCTGGGGCTTCCTTTTGGAATAGGGTTTACTTTCAGGGAAACACGGTAGCTTTTCTGGCTGCTGCTGCACATTGCTGGCTCATAGTCAAGTTCTCAGAGTTGAGAGGAGGTTACTGGCTCAAAGTCACTCAGCTGGCTTTGTGCCTAAAATGGGACTAAAACTGCCAATTTCCCTATTCCTGGATTGGTGCACTGAGTCTCTTCATGGCTGCCCTGAGGCAGAATATTAAATCAGTCATAAACTCCACAAATAGTGCAAAATCTAGTTTTGAACCCATTTGAAGAACTTTGAAAGTGCAGGTGTTCCTCTGAATTTCGGTCCCCCCCAAATAATTGATTTTGAAATGCATGACCTGCCTTTAATCAAAGACCATCAAAGTGTCCACAAAGCCTAATGTAAAAGCATAGGTCAACATGAGAAAGAAAAATTGGGACCCATCTACCTTCAGATAAAGAACATATTATATATTAACCAGTTTGCTAAAACATATAAAATAAAACAGTTTCACCTAAGTTCTATAGTTTGGCTAAATACAAGGCCCCAAACTTGGGATGCTTTCTGTTTTAACTCCCAAATGTATTTTGGGGACAAGGCATGCAGGAGGAAGTACTGCTAGTACTTACAAATCACAGTCTGGTTTGGAGGCATCACTGCTTCAGACAGGAAGGCGGTGCAGAGAGTGGTGAGGATGGCCGAAACGATCATTGGCAGTTCCCTCCCTCCCATCCAGGACATAGCACAGAAGCGTTGCTTGAGCAGGGTCCGTAAGATTATCTGGGACACTACACATCGTCTTCACGACCTGTTTTCCTTGCTACCTTCTGGGAGGAGGCTTCGTGGTATCCGTAGCAGAACATCCAGATTCAGCCATAGTTTCATTCCATACAGCATTAACCTTGTGAACTCTCAAGCTTCCTCCTTCCGTTATATATTCAAGATGGACAGTATTTAATATTTATTTGTTACGTATTTGTAGGGGTGTGGGTCTATACATATGTTGTTCATAGTATATTTTAGGTGTGTGTCATGTATGTGTTTCACTTTGAGAGCGGGAAACTAAATTTCATTTTTTGATGTGTGCCATTGTGCCCAGTAAAAAAATGACAATAAAGGTTATCTTATCTTATCTTATCTTATCTTATCTTATCTTATCTTATCTTATCTTATCTTATCTTATCATCTTATCTTATCTTATCTTATCTTATCTTATCTTATCTTATCTTATCTTATCTTATCTTATCTTATCTTATCATCTTATCTTATGTAAAAGTAAACAGCTATGGTTGTAACTATTCTGTACATCTAAGCTTACAACTACAATTGATGCCAAAAATCTCTGTTGCTAAGTGATACATTTGTTATGTGAGTTTCCCCCCATTTTATGACCCCTCTGTGCCACAGTTGTTAAGCCAATCACTGCAGTTACTAAGTTGTAACATGGTGGTTAAGTGAACCTGGTTTCCCCATTGATTTTGCTTGTCAGAAAGCTGCAGAAGTTGATCACATGATCCCAGGACACTGAAACCATCATAAATATGAACCAGTTGCCAAGCATCTGAATTTTGATCACGTGATCATGGGGATGCTACCATGGTCATAAGTGTGAAAAAACGGTCATAAGTAACATTTTTCAGGGTCATTGTAACTTTGAACGGTCACTAAGTGAACTGTTGTAAGTCAAGGCCTATCTGCATTTTACTGCACCCAAAAAGTTGGAAGTCTGCTTTCTTTCTTTCTTTCTTTCCCCTTTATCCCCCATTTCTTTTCTCACTTTCCTACTTTTACCTCTCCCACTTTTCTACTGTCTTTATTTCCACTTCTGGAGGCAGGTTGTTCCACTGGTTAATTGTTCTAACTGTCAGGAAGTTTCTCCTTAGTTCTAGGTTGCTTCTCTCCTTGATTAGTTCCCATCTGTTGCTTCTTGTCCTGCCTTCAGGCGCTTTGGAAAATAGCTTGACTCCCTCTTCTCTGTGGCAGCCCCTGAGATATTGGAACACTGCTATCATGTCCCCCCTCATCCTTCTCTTCATTAAACTAGACATACCCAATTCCATCAACCTTTCCTTATATATTTTAACCTCCAGACCTCTAATCATCTTTGTTGCTCTTCTCTGTACTCTTTCTAGAGTCTCAACATCTTTTTTTACATCGTGGTGACCAAAACTGGATGCAGTATTCCAAGTTCCTTGGCCTTACCAAGGCATTGTAGAGTGGTATTAATACTTCGCGTGATCTTGATTCTATCCCTCTGTTAATGCAGCCTAGCACTGTGTTGGCTTTTTTGGCAGCTGCAGCACACTGCTGGCTCATATTTAAGTGATTGTCCACTAGGACTCCGAGATCCCTCTCACAGTTACTACTATTGAGCAAGGTACCCCCTATACTATACCTATACATTTGGTTTTCCTTGCCTAAATGTAGAATCTTACTTTTTTCACCATTGAATTTCATTTTGTTAGATAGCGCCCAGTGTTCAAGTCTGTCCAGATCCTCCTGTATCCTAAGCCTGTCTTCTGGAGTGTTGGCTATTCCTGCCAGCTTGGTGTCGTCTGCAAATTTGATGAGTTCCCCATCTATGCCCTCGTCCAAATCATTGATGAAGATGTTAAAGAGCACTGGGCCCAGAACAGAGCCCTGGGGCACCCCACTACACACTTCCCACTTTCACATATTTGAATCCCACTACTGCCACACTTCGAATACTGCATCCAGTTTCTGTCACCACGATGTAAAAAAGATGTTGAGACTCTGGAAAAAGTGCAGAGAAGAGCAACAAAGATGATCAGAGGACTGGAGGCTAAAACATATAAGGAACAGTTGCTGGAATTGGGTATGTCTAGTCTAATGAAGAGAAGGGCGAGGGGTGACATGACAGCAGTGTTCCAATATCTCAGGGGGTTCCCCAAAGAAGAGGGAGTCAAGCTATTCTCCAAAGCACCTGAAGGCAGGACAAGAAGCAATGGATGGAAACTAACCAAGGAGAGAAGCAACCTAGAACTAAGGAGAATTTTCCTGACAATTAGAACAATTAATCAGTGGAACAACCTGCCTCCAGAAGCTGTGAATGCTCCAACACTGGAAGTTTTTAAGAAGAGACTGGACAGCCATTTGTCTGAAATCATATAGGGTTTCCTGCCTGAGCATGGGGTTGGACTAGATGACCTCCAAGGCCCCTTCCAACTTTATTATTGTTATTGTTATTGTTATTATTGCTATACTGAATTATGAAGGCTTGTGGAAAGCTTTTATGTCTATATTTGTAACTGTATGTTTAGAGAAAATGGAGCGTCCCATGTCACTGTGACCTTCAGGTTTTTGGATTTGGGGTTTGAAGATGTAACACAAGGGTCCCCGATCCCCAGTCCGGGAACAGGCACTGGTCTGCAGCATGCCAGAAACCGGTTCACACAAACAAGTGAAGCCCCATCCGCGGGATGCAGGCAACACGTGAAAACCTCTCTCCACAGAACCGGTCCTTAGTGCTCAAAAGATTAGGGGCCACTGATATAAAAGACCTGGCTGTAAACAACTATGTTACACAGGCTTTGAAGGAAACCTCCCCGGGTCCTTCTTCTGTGCAGAATAAAGTTGTGTTGCTTCAGTCTCCACCTCGGTGTGCTCAATTGGCTTTCAACACTGGCAAGGACCCAGTGTTGGGCTGAGACATCAGAAATATCAACACAGTTCCCAGCTTTGACCTCTTCTGCCGTGCAGACTGTTTGCAGAGAGACAATCAGCAACCAGAACTGAGGAAGGAACGGCTCAGCCATTTCAGCTCAGCTTCTCAGCCAGCCTCTCTCTCTTCAGGGTTATGGGAAAAAGCTGGCACCGTGAAAAAAATGTCTCCCTTCTCCTTCTACTATCTGCCCTTCTCAGGACCACTGTAGCTGTTCCCACCCCCAGACTGTAAGTTGCCCTCTGCAGGCTTCCTCCTTTTCTGTCCTCTTTGGCTGGGGAAAAAATTTAGGCATTAAACTCCGCTCTGTTTTATTTTTAAACTAAGCATCTCTCAGTCTGGGATTTGCAAAGGGAAACTTAAGGAGGAGTGATGATCCAGAGACACTGAGGGGTGAGGGAGGGCTTTTTTTTTTTTTTTAATGTATTTAGAAGATTAGTTTTATTTCGGGCTTTGGATACTGAGGTGGCAATAGGAGGTGTAAGGAAAGCCACCTCCTTTGTTTAAACTGGAAAGGGACCCCACTGAATGCAATGGGGCTTTGGAGCATAGCGTACAGGATATACCTTTTGAGGGAGATGGGTGATTCCAGAAATGTGAAAAATAAATAAAACACAACATAACATAATACTAGACGAGACTAGAGTCTTTCTTTGAAAAATGGAAGGATAATTTCTGCAACCTGTGTTTAGTGTTTGTTTTAAAGATAGTAGATTTATTTGTATACCCCATCTATTGATTCCTTCCTTCCTTCCTTCCTTCCTTCCTTCCTTCCTTCCTTCCTTCCTTCCTTCCTTCCTTCCTTCCTTCCTTCCTTCCTTCCTTCCTTCCTTCCTTCCTTCCTTCCTTCCTTCCTTCTTCCCTCCCTCCCTCCCTCTTTTCTTCCTTTGAAGAGTTTCCTAGGAGTACAAGTGAATTAATGATAATGATAATGATAAAGTTGGAAGGGACCTTGGAGATCATCTAGTCCACAGGTGTCAAACTCGCCACGTCATGTGACATCTCACGACGTATCGCGACTCTTTTTGCATTGCCAGCAATGGGGTGGGCGCGGCTTCGGTATGATGAAATCAGCCCGCGGGCCGGCAGTTTGACACCCCTGATCTAGTCCAACCCCCTGTTCAGGCAGGAAACCCTATACTAGGGGTGTCAAACTCGCAACATCACGTGACGTGTTGCGACGTATCACAACTTTTTTGCCATTATCGGCAATGGGGTGGGCGCGGTTTCGCTATGATGCATCCAGCCCGTGGGCCGGCAGTTTGACACCCCTGCCCTATACCATTTCAGACAAATGGCTGTCTGAATACAGTTCTGGACTTTTGTAAAGATCAGACAAATTGCTCATTGGCAGACAAACAGGCACATCTTTCCATTTTAGGAGTACTGAGAAGAAAGGGACCCTCGAGACCGTCCAGTTCCTTGGCTCAGGGCAGGAATTCAAATAAAAAAAAAAACAGTTTCTAGTATCCAGTTGGAATATGCCTTCCTGAAAATGAAACCCATTAGTTCCCAATGAGAAGAAAAAATTCCTGTCTTTGCTGGCTAATATTTAATTTGCGTATCGTTGGGGGAAGAGAATATTTATGTTTTGATCTTGTGACAAAATGAGATTGAATTGCATCATCTGTCATTTTGAAAGTCGTTGGATTGTAATTTCCTAATTTTCTTCAATAAGTGTGACTTCTCCTAAGTTCTTGGATTGTCTTGTGAGTTTCCTGGGATGGTGGCGATTAACAATTTCAGCAAAGATTTAGACCCAAGAACTAACCCTAACTAGTTCAAACTGTCTCTTCTTTTGTTTTCCTTCCTGATCTATATAACAGATTGCTTTGGCCTGGATCAGGATGGCCTGTTTCCTTCTGTCATTACTTTTTGCAGTGTTTAGATCCTTCTGTTCACAGTGTGAAAACTCTCCCACTTTCATATCTCCTGCCCTCACAGCCTCTTTCCACTTAGCCATTGTACAAGGACATCCCAAAGGTGCTTTTTGAGGAGGCAACTGGACTTTCTTGTAAGGTTCTACATTTAGGCAAGAAAAACCAAATGTACAGGTACAGTATAGGTGGTACCTTGCTCAATAGTACCAACTGTGAGAGGGATCTCGGAGTCCCAGTGGACAATCACTTAAATATGAGCCAGCAGTGTGCTGCAGCTGCCAAAAAAGCCAACACAATGCTCGGCTGCATTAACAGAGGGATAGAATCAAGATCACGCGAAGTATTAATACCACTTTACAATGCCTTGGTAAGGCCACACTTGGAATGCTGCATCCAGTTTTGGTCACCATGATGTAAAAAAGATGTTGAGACTCTAGAAAGAGTGCAGAGAAGAGCAACCAAGATGATTAGGGGACTGGAGACTAAAACATATAAAGAACGGTTGCTGGAATTGGGTATGTCTAGTTTAATGAAGAGAAGGACTAGGGGTGACATGATAGCAGTGTTCCAATATCTCAGAGGCTGCCACATAGAAGAGGGAGTCAAGCTATTCTCCAAAGCACCTGAAGGCAGGGCAAGAAGCAACCGATGTAAACTAATCAAGGAGAGAAGCAACCTAGAACTAAGGAGAAACTTCCTGACAGTTAGAACAATTAACCAGTGGAACAACCTGCCTCCAGAAGCTGTGAATGCTCCAACACTGGAAGTTTTTAAGAAGAGACTGGACAGTCATTTGTCTGAAATGGTATAGGGTTTCCTGCCTGAGCAGGGGGTTGGATCAAAGGTGTCAAAAGGTTGAATCATGGCAACTGTACCAGTCTTTGTTAATCTTGTTCTGACCCGATTCCCCGAACACAACAGATGCACTAATAAATCTCCAACGTTCCTTTCACACACTTGCCTGTTAAAGTCTTTAGTTGCCTCCAAACAACGGAGCTCACTCCCTTTTCCCCTGCAGGGATCTCCCAAAACCCAGAGTTAGTTTTAGTCTCTCACCACACTTGCAGCAAGAGGCCTTCAGGGAAGCTGGCTCTTTTCCAACACGCACATGCTCAGAAGGCGCTCCGACACCCAGCGCCACGGGATCCGAGGAAAACCCCGGCAAGTTTACAAACCAGAGTCAGGAATTCCAACTAGAAGTGGCTGACCAGCAGGGAGATTAATAGTTGTCTGCCATACCTATTCGTCTCTGCCTCTGCCTTTTATCCACAGCTGAGGGTGGGGCTCTGTTAGCATCAGTGGCTCTTCCTCCCTGAAGACCACCCCATAGCCTCTCGCTGTTCTCCTCTCCTCAGCCTCCGTTGCGCCCATGCATCAGTCACTGGCCCCATGTGAACCTCCTCTCCTGAATCACTTGCCTCAAGGCATGGAGGTCTCAGCCTTTCCATCTGGGGGCTGGCGGATGGCCCAGTCTCCGCCTCTGTCCCTGGCTGCCACAGCTCCATTCCTTTGTCCAATAGAGCTTTCAGATGGCCCTGACGCTGGGCCTGACGCCCACTCCTGTGCTTCCTCCTCTGAGTCGGCCACAACAAATCTGAGACATTTTGTTGCTGATCCAAGCGATTTCATCAGTCAGAGCAAAATTAGTTAAGCGGAGAGTCAAAGAGTGATTGGAATGTACCAACTCTTGCCACACCAACTTCATGGGTTTCTGTCCACATTGCAGCCCATTTTGGGGAGAAACCCCTGAAGTTGGTATGGCAAGAGTTGATAGATTCCAACAACTCTTTGACTCTTCCTAAATAATTTTGCTCTGATGGATGAAGTTGCTTGGATGAGCAATGAAAAGTCTCAGACTAACCAAGATTGGTCAGTTGCCCTGATTCAAGCTTTTGACACTGCTTTAGAGAGATGATAGTTATCTATCTCCACCAACACAGGCCCAAATCTCAGGAAACCCTTCTGTATTTGCACCGTGTATTTCCTAATCAGAGCCCTTGTCCCTCTTTTCAAGGCAATATGTAGTGTTGGTGCCCAGCATGATCCACATGGAGACCTCTGAGAACTTCTGCATCCAGATGAACCATCTGAAGGAAACACTCACCTTGACCATCTTTCTGGAATATGGGAGCCAGAATTTGATCCTGAATCAAGTGACGGTAGAAGAGAAAGATGGATTTCGGTGTGTTCCTTTCCAGGTAAGACACTCACTCACTCACTCACTCTCTCTCTCTCTCTCTCTCTCTCTCTCTCTCTCTCTCCCTCCCTCCCTCCCTCCCTCCCTCCCTCTCTCTTGCAAGCTGTGTTTCTAATTCTAACCTGCATTGTCAGACAGTCCAATTCATATAAGATAAGATAAGATAACCTTTATTATCATTTTTTACTAAGAGCACACTGGCCTATGCTAAAAATGAAATTCTGTTGCCTGCTCTCAAAAGAAAGTATATATCTACCCATACCCATACACAACACATATATACACATGCTATATACATACATACATACATACATACAAATATTAATCACTGTCCATCTTGAATACATAACGGAAAGAAGAAACTTGAGAGTTCACAAGGTTAATACTGTATGGAACAAAACTGTGACTGAATCTGGATGTTCTGCTTCGGATACCATGAAGACCCTCCCCCTCCCAGAAGGCAGCAAGGAAAACAGGTCATGAAGATGATGTGTAGTGTCCCAGACAATCCTGTGGACTCTGCTCAAGCATCGCTTATAAGCCATGTCCTCGATAGAAGGAAGTGAACTACCAATAAACATTTCTGCCATCCTCACCACTCTCTGCACCACTTTCTGTCTGAAGCAGTGATGCTTCCAAATCAGACAGTAATGCAATATGACAGGATGCTCTCGATGGTCCCTCTGTAGAAAGTGATAAGGACAGGGGAAGGAAGGTGTGCTTTTCTCATGCGATGCAGAAAATGCAGGCACTGCTGTACACACTTCACCAGTGTCTCACTGTTGAGCGGCCAGGATAGGACCACTTAATTGCACACTGTCACAACATGGATTATCTGTGAAGAAAGAATAATTTTTTTAAAAAAAAATTAAATTCCAGCTTGAAAGAAGCACAACTTAAATATTTTTTTTTAAAAGCCATGATTGCTTAACTAGTGCCAGCTTTCACAAGAAATTTCCTAATCCCTGTTCTTAAAAAATACATTTGGGCTAAGCTAGATGCTTCAGCATTGGGGGGCTCCTGAAAACCTTTTGCCAGTTCTCCTTCAATATTGCCCTGGAAATACTCCTTGTCCCCTTCACAATGTCTGGTTGTGGGGAAAATGAATTTGGCAAAAATAAATTGAGCTCTGGGTGTTGCTATGGGGGGGGGGGCAATGTGCCACTGGAAAGAGTCAGATGAGTGAAGACACAACTGCGGAGCAGGTAAAGGACGTTGGCTTTGCAAATCCAAGGTCACAGGTTCAAGCCTTGCTATCTACAAGGCAGAAGAACTTGGTGCGAACTTGGTTGTATATTTTTTTAAAGACAGAAAGCATTTTCTTTACATCTATATGTCTATACAGGTAATCCTCGATTTAAGACTACAATTGAGTCCAATTTTTCTATTGCTAAGCAAGACAGTTGCTAAGTCAGTTTTGCCCCATTCTTACGACCTCTCTTTCCACAGTTGTTAAGTGAATCAGTGCAGCTGTTAAGTCAGTAACCCAGTTGTTAAGTGAACCTGGCTTCCCCATGGACTTTGCTTGTCAGATGGTCACAAAAGGGGATCACATGACCCTGGGACACTGCAACCGTCATAAATATGAGTCAGTTGCCAAGCGGCTGAATTTTGATCACGTGATCACAAGGATGCTGCAACGGTCATTAAGTGTGAACAATGGTCATAAGTCACTATTTTCAGTGCCATTGTGACTTCAAATGGTCAGTAAACAAATTGTTGTAAGTCAAGGACTACCTTTATCTCTATTCTAAAAACACCTGTCAGCCTTGAAAATGCAGCTGCCAGAGTACAGTGCTAACTCTTGACTCAACTTGCCTTTTTGGGGGGGGGGCAAGGGGTCTGCTGGAACCTCTTTATGGTAGGTTTTTCATCTTTTCAGTTTCAGTTCCATTTCTGGGATTTCTCAGTGGTCTCCCATCCAAGGGCTAATTAGTTTTGAATAGCAATAGCACTTAGACTTATATACCGCTTCATAGTGCTTTACAGCCCTCTCTAAGAGTTTACAGAGTCAGCCTATTTGCCCCCAACAATCTGGGTCCTCATTTTACCAACCTCGGAAGGATGGAAGACTGAGTCAACCTTGAGCTGGTCAGGATCAAACTCCTGTTGTGAGCAGTGAACTTTTTTTATTTTGAGACCAGCTGAGATCAGCCACTGCAACAGAGTCCAAAATCCCTAGACCAGTGATGGCAAACCTTTTAGAGACTGAGTGCCCAAAAACTGCCCCCACCCCCGCTCTGCCCCCCGCCCCGCCTGCCCACAGGGCCACCCACCACCTCCATGGCCCACCGCAGCAGATCGCCCAGGCGGCCCAGCAGTGCCATGTTGGCCACGCCCTCCGCCCACACCCCGCAGCATCATCTGTGCTCAACAGGGCGCGAGGGCGGAGTCTTGTCCCCGCTGCCTGGCTGCCATGTCCTTGGCTGCGCTGCTCCACACGGGCCGTGCTCGGGAGCGACTCTCCTCCAGGGGGCTGCTGGTGAGGAGGGTACGGGGGGAGGCAGAGTTGGGGCGATGGCGCGCGTGACCACAGAGAGGGCTCTGAGTGCCGTCTCTGGCATGCATGCCCTAGACTGCTCTCATCCATTTAGAATAGAATAGAATAGAGCTGGAAGGGACCTTGGAGGTCTTCTAGTCCAGCCCCCCACTCAAACAGGAGAACCTATACTATCTCAGATAGGTGACTGTCTAGCCTCTTCTTAAAAATCTCCAGTGATGGAGTGCCCACGATTTCTGAAGGCAAACTGTTCCACTGGTTAATTGTCCTTGCTGTTGGGAAGTTTCTCCTTAATTCCAGGTTGCTTCTCTCTTTGATCGGTTTCCAACCGTTGTTTCTTGTCCTGCCCTCTAGTGCTTTGGAGAATAATTTGACCCCCTCTTCTTTGTGGCAGCCCCTCAAATACTGGAATACTGCTATCATGCCACCCCTATTTCTTCTTTTCTTTAAACTAGCCAAACCCAAGTCCTGCAGCCGTTCTTCATATATTTTAGTCTCCAGGACTTTGATCATCTTAGTTGCATTTCTCTGAATTTTTTCCAAACTCTTTTTTGTGAGATGGTGACCAAAATTGGCTGCAATATCCCAGGTGTGGTCTTACTAGGGTTTTATAAAGCGATACTAATACTTCATGTGATCTTGATTCTAGGCCTCTGTTTATGCAACCCAGGATTGTGTTAGCTTTTTTGGCAGCTGCTGCACACTGCTGGCTCGTAGTCAAGTGATCGTCCACTAGGAGTCCAAGGTCCCTCTCACAGTTACTGTTTTTGAGCCAGGTCTCAACATCTTTTTTGTAGTATGGCTTTGGGCATTTCTACCTTTCGAACGGTTTGATTTTATCTCTTTTCATCCTGTAGATTCCCAGGTGGAGCAACATTTCGCCCCCCTCGGAAGCCATTCTTGCAGTGAGAGCAAATGGGTTAACCCAGAATTTCTGGAGCCGCAAAAAAGTGCAGATCGAGCAAGCAAAGGATCTGCTTTTCATCCAGACGGACAAACCAATCTACAGAGCGAAGCAACAAGGTAAAGGGCGACTCCGGTGGGAAAGCTGCTCCTGAAATTCCTGCTTTTCTGACCCTTTCGAAACATTGCCTTTGAATATTTTACAGGCTTCACAGGTAGTCCTGTAAGTCAATTTGCTTAGTGACCGTTCAAAGTTACAATAGCACTGACCAAAGTGACTTATGACCATTTTTCACACGACCGTTGCAGCATCCCCAGGGTCACATGATCAAAATTCAGACTCTTGGCAACTGGTTCATACTTATGACCGTTGCTGCGTTCCAAGGTCATGTGATCCCCTTTTGCGATCTTCGGACAAGCAAAGTCAACCAGGAAGCCAGACTCGCTTAACAACCGGGTTACTAATTAAACAACTGCAGTGATTCACCGAGCAAATGTGGCAAGGCAAGTTGTAAAATGGGGGCAAAGCTCACTTCACTTCACAAATTTCTCACTTAGCGACATAAATTCTGGTCCCAGTTGTGATCGTAAGTCGAGGACTACCTGTATTTTACAAATTTGAAATCCACGTTCACCTAGTCCTTGATTTGCAACCTTGATTTGGGATCAGAATTTCCATTGCTAAGCAAGGCGATTGCTAACCAAGTCATGCCTGCTCTTACGACCTTTCTTCCCTTGGTTGTTAAGCGAATCACTGCATTTGTGACATGAATCATGCAGTTGTTAAGCGAATCTGGCTTCCTCTGTTGAACTCATAATCAGAAGCCGGCTGGGAAGGTCAGAATCAGAATCAGGATCAGAATAGATTAGATCTAGTCTAATCTCTGCTCACTGCAATAATACACCGCAGTGTATTACACTGCAGTAAAACACTAGATCAGTGTGTTTCAACCTTAGCAACTTGAAGATGTGTAGATTTCAGCTCCCAGAATTCCACAGCCAGCATGGAATTTTCTGGAAAGACCCCATGGCTGGCTGGGGAATTCTGGGAGCTGAAGTCCACACACATCTTCAAGTTGTCAAGTATGAGAAACCCTGGACTACAGTAATTGATCTTCAAGATCCCATCTATATTTTAATATTTCTATATTCAATGGGCTACTTTTCCCACATATTCTCTCTCTACCTTTTGCAGTTCAGTTTCGCATCGTCTGTATGGATAAAGATTTCCGTCCCACGAAGAAAAAGGTAAATTTTGTGGGGTACCAAGACGGACGGACATGATGCGGCGTTTGGCATCTCCATGTGAAAATATTCAATCCATGCTCTCCCCGGGGTCAATTCCTTTCCAGGGGAATTGTATGGACCCCTCCCTCCTCACATAGAACATTGAACCTAGCTTGTATGGAGATACTCCTGGGTGAAAACTCATGGAGTAGTTGAAGGCCTTGGATTAGTATAGGGTGACTGACCTTAAATCTACTCTTAGTCATGAAAATTGGCTGGGTGACCTTGTAGCCTATCACTGTCAACCAACCTACCTCACAAGGTGGTTATTATGGGGGAGGAATTCTAAGAGTAATCCTTTGAGGTAAGGCAAAATACAAATAAATAAATATCAAAATGATAATGCAACATAAAATAATCAAAAAGCAACTGGACTTTCTTGTTTTTTCTTTGAAGACATTTCACTTCTCATCCAAGAAGCTTCTTCAGCTCTGACTGGATGGTGGGGAAATCGAAGGATTTATACTCCTTGAAGACAGCTGAATATATGAAAAGCTCAGGAGGATCTTCAGCCAACACAACATACGTGCATACCTCAAACCCAAGAATACACTAAGACAGAAGCTTGTCCACCCCAAGGATAAAACACCAGGACACAAACTGAACAAATTGGTATATGCAGTACAATGCAGTGAGCCATGTGCAGATCTATACTTTGGGGAAACAAAACAACTACTTCATAAAAGCTTGGGACAACACAGGAGAACAAACCCATCAGGACAGGATTCAGCAGTCCATCTGCATTTAAAAGACAAAATACTCTTTCGAAGACAGCAAAATCCACATTTTGGACGGAGAGGACCACTGGTTTGAAAGAGGGGTCATAGAAGCGGAGGGATACAACATCATGTATCTCCAGTCTACAACACAGTCCTTTCAGCAGTTCCAAGAAGGTTCCACACCGAGTTGTACAACTCAGTTGATCTTGAGGACACAGACAAACCTCCAAGTGGCCTCAATGACTCTCCAAAGTAGGGGTTCCCAACCGGAAGTGCTCGCACCCCCTGGTGGTGCGAGATGATATTCCAGGGGGTGCGAAAACTTGGGTTTTCAAAATTATAGTATATATGCATAATTTGTTGCCGTTATTTTGAACTTTTGTAAGGGGTGCGAGAATACATCAGAAACGTTCTAGGGGTGCGGGGTACAGAAAAGGTTGGGAACCGCTGCTCTAAAAGAATGCAAATGACCAGCTGTCTGCAAGGAATATATAAATCCTTCCATTCCCCACCATCCAATCAGAGCTGAAGAAGCTTCTTGGATGAGAAGTGAAACATCTTCAAAGAAAAACAGCAAAATCCAGTTGCCTCTTGAAAAAGCAGCTATGACCTGGAAGGATGACTGAGAATCTCCATAGACATAAAAGAATCTCCCATGTCCTTTTTTTGTTTACTTACACTTTTTCTCTATCCTCTTTTTCATTCCCTGCTGTCTTTGATTTTCCTATGTTTTTTTTTGTCTCCACAGTTTCCAGTTGTGTACATCCAGGTATGTGCTGAAAGACCGTAGCAATGCCAGCTCCATGGCTGATTGGACTGCATTAATCTCTGGATGGGAGGCCACCAGGAAATCTGAGGGCTACAGGCTCTTGGGAAGTCAAAATGGCAAACCATTTCCAAATCGTTGCCCAGAAAGTGATTCAGGCAGATCCCTTGGTGGCGAGCGAGAGAGAGTTTTAAAGTAGCTAATGTTGTATCCCATTTCACTTCTTTAAGAATGCGGCTATTTCACAGTCCCACAAAGTGGCAAAATTAGTGCTGCCGAGAAACGAGGGGTACTTTAATTTTGACCAGGCCCGTTCCTACTAGGAATTGGACTGAACGAGAGACTTCTCCTTGCATTTCATTAGAGAAACAGTAGCATTGATCAAGGAAATCAACTAAAAACACGAAGCAACTTCCTGCATAATGTAGTTCATGGAAAGCAGAATTAGTGCTACCATCTCTGGACTGCAATTCCTCAAGGTGTCTGCTAGATGGCAGCAAAATTGTGAGATACTCAGGGAACACTTTCCTTCCATCTAGTGGTCTTATGGAATAATGCAGTCTTGATCTGGCAAGAGTATTAAGAGTATTCAAGAAACTATGTCCCAGCCTCCCTGAGCTTGTACAATCTGAGCTTGAACATCACTTTGCCTAAGGGCAGAGCCTTCTTGCTAATACCTATAGCTATCATCTCCAACTTGAGGCCTCCAGAAAATTAGGGAGTACAATTCCCTGAATTTCCAGCCAGCCCACAATTGTCCTTGCTGGATGCAGATTCTGAAAGCTTAATCCCAACACATATGTGGGCTTCTGGAAGACTGTCATATCCCATACACTGCTAATAGCGCTCGGAAAATGGGATAGGACTACATTGTCACAAACCACTGATTCCAGAACAATTCTGGATTATGGGCAGCCTTTGGGACTTGTTATCTTGTTCTTTCCAGGATCCCAAAAACAACCGAGTGTTCCAGTGGAGAGATGTGGAGGTTCCGATGGGCATAATCCAGCTTTCCTATTCTCTGTCTTCCGATCCCCGCTTAGGCACCTACCAAGTGGTGGTAGAGAAAGACTCCACAAAGGTTGCTGAATACAGCTTTGATGTGGACGAATATGGTAAGAAGGAGAGATCCAGTTTGTCCTGGATATATACCACTAAAAGTTACAAGATCTGATCAGCAAAAATCTGGACAACCAGGAGACAGCAGAGAAGAATTGCTGCCCTCTAGTGGCCATGCAGATTTTTGGGCACTGCAAACTTGGCAGCTCTGCTTACTCTTTCTGCCACCTGGTGGTCATTCAGACTTTTGCATCCAGAGCAGATAACCCATAGGCTCTGCAGCTAAAATGACCACTGAGCTATTATCAAGCTCTGAAACTGAGATCTTCTGTCCTTCAAGATAAACAATGGTTTTCTCTAAGAATCCATTGGAAAAAAAATATTCAACTCAAATCCCTGCACTATGCTGTGAGTTGGCCTCAGGCTCTCCTTCCAATTTGGGGATTTTTTTTTTTAAAAAAATCATGGTTGAATTCCCCTCCCTTTCAATACTACGATTCTGTCTAGCAAGTATATGAGGCATTGCATTCACCCACTTCAATTGTCACGATATTCACCATGGGTGTTGAAATTGCTTGTATGTCTTTATTGGATCCTTGTAGACCACTATGAGTCTTTCTTGATTTGGCCATCTTCAAATAGAATAAATAAAAATGAGCTTAAATAAATAAAACTAGCTTTTGGACAGTCCAAATTATTCTGCCTTGTTGAATTAAGGTTTGTTTGTCCCAATGAAGTTGTAGCAGCTTAATCTGCAGACTGAAGTTTGAAGATTTAAATACCTCTTCATGTTGAGCTGGTAGATTTTAAAAAATTAGGATTATTTTTAATGATAGAAAAAGCAGGATGGAAAGAAAGGAAGGAAGGAAAAGAAAGAAAAAAGAAAAGAAAGAAAGAAAAGAAAAGAAAGAAAAGAAAGAAAAGAAAAAGAAAAAGAAAGAAGAAAGAAGAAAGAAGAAAGAAGAAAGAAGAAAGAAGAAAGAAGAAAGAAGAAAGAAGAAAGAAGAAAGAAGAAAGAAGAAAGAAGAAAGAAAGAAAGAAAGAAAGAAAGAAAGAAAGAAAATAAATAAATAAGGAAAGAAAGAAAGAAAGAAAGAAAGAAAGATGGATGGATGTATTTGGCAATGAGGGATTTAGCAGACCAATGACCTCACAATGCTGTTTATCCAGTTTAATTTTAAGACTCAGTTTCTCCAACAAATGTAACATTGATCTGGTTACTGAGCTAAATTAACCCATTTTCTGGGATTTGAGAATATGACTTACTGACTAATCAAATGAATATGGAATGTCTGTGCCAGGAAGTTAAGATAGTGGTTAGGACAGTGTAATTGAAACCTCACTCACCCACCGCCCCAGAAACTAATTCAATGGGTTGAACTTCTACAAAACATAAGCCACCACAACAAGGACAAATTAGCTAAGAGCGAAGCCAAACTTTTTAGAAGATTGTCCAATCATTAAATTCATTCTGGCATAATGTTTACTGCTTTATTAATGCAAGATTTAATTCGTCTTACTTAGATTTACATCTTACTTTTCCTTTCAGACCTCAAGGTAACCAGGGAGTCCTTGTCTGGTCAATTTCTCCCACCACCCTACCCCTCAAGGGAGGTCACAGGAAAGAACTGAAAAGTTTGTTTCTTCCACAAGGTTCACCCCATGATTTTCCTTCCCTTCCCTTCTCTTTTTCTAGTTCTGCCCAAGTTTGAGGTTTTGGTGAAGGCCCCCAAGCTCATCCAGGTTTTAACTAAGGAGATAGAAGTCAGTGTGTGTGGCAGGTATGTAATGTTCATCTACTCTCCTGTTTGTATTATGAGCAGAAGGTGCAACATTTTCCTGGTGTGATTGCAGAAGAAAGGGAGGATGGAAAGTCTGCTCAGGTTTGGGTTTAGTTCATCTCTTGGTGATTTCAGCCCGCAGAGCTGAAGAAGGATGAGAAGCGAAATATCTTCAAAGAATAGAATAGAATAGAATAGAATAGAATAGAATAGAATAGAATAGAATAGAATAGAATAGAATAGAATAGAATAGAATAGAATAGAATAGAATAGAATAGAATAGAAACAGAGTTGGAAGGGACCACGGAGGTCTTGTAGTCCAACCCCCTGCTCAGGCAAGAAACTCTATACCACTTCAGACAAATGGGTGTTCAATCTCTTCTTAAAAACTTCCAGGGTTGGAGCATTCACAACTTCTGGAGGCAAATTGTTCCACTGATTAATTGTTTTCACTGTTAGGAAATTTCTCCTTAGTTCTGGGTTGCTTCTCTCCTTGATTAGTTTCCATCCGTTGCTTCTTGTCCAGATGTTTTGGAGAATAGTTTGACTCCCTGTTCTTTGGGGCAATCCCTGAGATATTGGAACACTGCTATAGATAAATACTGCTAATAGATAAATATTTATGAAGCTGGTGAGAGAGGAAGTACAACAGTAATAAGCAGAGTTCCCTTTAAGGTAGTCAAGTCCTAGTTTGGTTGTTATTGTGAAAGGCTGGGTGAACAAGGACATCTTCCTGGGTTGTTTAAACAAAGACAGTACAAATAAGCAAAAAGGAAAAAAAATCCCCTGGCTGCAAGATTTGCTGTTTAATAGTATCTGGAAATTACCCGGAGTCTATCTGGACTGAAATGGTGAATAAATGGCAAAAATAAAATAAAAATAACATAATACAATATAATATAAAATCAATGATACCTGACCTAATAAATTAATTATGAAAGGAAGAAAAATAAAAGCAATCCAAGCAGAGAGAGAGAGAGAGGGAGAGGGAGAGGGGGAGAGGGAGAGAGAGAGAGAGAGAGAGAGAGAGAGAGAGAGAGAGAGAGAGAGAGAGAGAGAGAGAGAGAGAGAGAGAGAGAGAGAGAATCTGGGTCCTCATTTTACCGACCATGGAAGGACAGAAGGCTTAGTCAATAGCAATAGCACTTAAATTTATATGTCGCTTCTCAGAACTTTATACCCTCTCTAAGCAGTTTACAATCTGGGTCCTCCCAAAGATGCTTTTTCAGGAGGCAACTGGACTTTCTTGTTTTTCTTTGAAGATGTTTCGCTTCTCATCCAAGAAGCTTCTTCAGCTCTGACTGGATGGTGGGGAGTGGAAAGATTTATACTCCTTGCAGACAGCTGGTCATTTGCCTTCTTTTAGAGAGTCGTTGAGGCCACTTGGAGGTTTACCTGTGTCCTCAGGGTCACCTGAGTAGTGCAAATGTGTGTGGAGCCTTCTTGGCTGCAGGATGTTTTCTGCCCTGGGTCCCTTCCCTGTTGAAGACAGGCGCAGGCTGTTGGGGATGAGTCTGTGTGGTCTGCATCTCAAACTGAAGCGCAAATGGTTTCTGTAGTCTGCAATGTTTTCTGGAAATCCGTTCATACTCCCGCACCATCCGAAGGGTGTTCATCCCAAAGTGCATAGCTAAATGCCTATTGAGCTTCTCAGTCATCCAGGTCATGGTTGTCCCAAAGGTGCTTTTTCAGGAGGCAACTGGACTTTCTTGTTTTTTTTTTCTTTTCTTGGATGAGAAGCGAAATGTCTTCAAAGAAAAACAAGACAGTCCAGTTCCTCCTGAAGAAGCACCATTGGGACAATCATGACCTGGATGACTTGAGAATCTCCACAGGCACTTAGCTATGCAATCTGGGTCCTCATTTTACTGACCTTGGAAGGATGGAACGCTGTGGGCAAAATGAGCCTGCAATGCTGCATTCCAACCACTGCGCCAACCACGGCTCTATACCCACATGGCTTCCTCTGGATGCCGCAGGTCCCCTTGATCTTCTTTCTCTACACAACCACCTCCCTATCTGTGTTTTTGTCCACATTGGTGGGGTCTGACTCCAGGTACACCTATGGGAAACCTGTGCCTGGCCTGGTGAAGCTGCGCCTCTGCCGGCAACCCGAACGATTGCATTTCCAGTGTAACAGCGGTAAAAGTCTGTGTAAAGAATTTGATGGTGAGGTAAGGGACGTCGAGTTTCCAAGCTGGGATATCTTTGTAGACCTATTTTAATTCTCATTTTTTGCTGGATTTTTTTTTTTTTTAAAGAATGGCGATTATATTGCCCTTGTCTTGATTCACTCTGGCAAACAACAGGGAGGTTGATATTCAGGCAATTGATCGTTGAGACAATTGAAAATAATTTAAACAATTGAAAATATAGTAATCAATGCTCGCACGATTGAAACTGGATGGAAAAAGTTAGCAAAAATGGATGTCATTCTTCCCCTGCCGTCTTCCCATTAAATTGCTCTATATCTTCCCGGTTTTTTTTCATCTTAACCTTTCCATGTTCTCTCTGACTATATGCTTTGCAACCAACTTTTACTTTGCAACCACCACATTAACTCCAAGGTTAGCTTCAGACCAACGATCAAGTAAGCAACACCCCAATCAAGAAACTGCCACAGAGCCATTAGCAAACAGCCCAACCAAAGAATCTCTAAGACTGCCCCCATCCACACAGTCAGGCAAGACACCAGAATATAAACTGACAGCAAACAGCACTCCTTCCTAGCACTGATGATGTTACCTAGTTTGGTAATGAAATGTCTGCAAGAAAACAAGCAAGCTCAGAGAGCACCCAGGACCCCTCATGTCAGCCCTGAGCTACAAATATTCTCCTTTATTGATACCACACAGTATTTTTCTCTCGTCCTCATGGTTTCCACCAAGCATTTTCCGTTTTTATTCTTATCCACAGCCTCTTCCACTTCAGTATAACTCCATGTGCTTCTGTGGCATTTTGTAACTCTTCTCCTGACATTGTGTGCCTGGCAGTTTCCTCGCCTTCTTCCCTCACATCTATTTTCTATTTGTTCTGAAATAATATTTTTTTTCATGCAGGATTTGAACCACCCAACCATATTAACACAAACACCATTTGGCTAAAATGGACATCAATCAATCAGAATTAGAGCTGGAAGGGACCTTAGAGGTCTTCTAGTCCAACCCTCTGCTCAAGCAGGAGACCCTATACCATTTCAGACAAGTGATTATGTAAGGACCCAGCTCAGCTAACCACCCAAGAAAGCAGAACTCTTGAAACAGGCATTGTCTCAAAAGGAAACTTTTATTTGGGGTTAGTAACAGTAGGGAAGTCAAGGCAAATTCTGGGGAAAATCCCACTAAAACGGTATAGTTAAACCAGCAATATTCCTCCTCCCACCAGAGTCATAGTGTCCATTTGAAATCTAGCCAATCCACAGGTGGCACGATGTGTGGGTAACTGGCACACTTGGCGCGCATCTCAAGGTCTTCTCCAGTTTCGTTTCTCTGCAACTGTCTCCCTGATAAAGGAGACACATTCCTTTCTCAAGTGGACAGAGGCAGGAGAGGGAAGGTAGAAAGCAAAAGTTATCCCAAGCGAAAGCAAAGTCCCCCCTCCCCCCAGCAGAATGGCAGACCCCAAAACAAGAGCATATATGCAGGGAAAACAATAAGGATTTGGGGACCTGACAGGTTGTACAGTCTCTTCCTAAAAACCTCCAGTTATGAGGCACCCACAACGTCTGGAGGCAAAGCTGTTTCACTGGTTAATTGTCCTCACTGTTAGGAAGTTTCCCCTTAATTTCAGGTTGCTTCTCTCCTTGATTAGTCTCCATCCATTGTTTCTTGTCTTGCCTTCAGGTGCTTTGGAAAACAAGTTGACCCCCTCTTCTTTGTGGCAGCCCCTCAAATACTGGAATATTGCTATCATGTCTCCCCTATTTCTTCTTTTCTTTAGACTGGCCATACCAAATTCCTGCACCTGTTCTTCGTATGTTTTAGTCTCCAGGCCTTTAATCAGCTTAGTTGCTCTTCTGTGCACTTTTTCCAAAGTCTCAACATCTCTTCAAGTAGAAGACATCTCCATTTCAGGCGGAAGGCTGCTACAGGCCAATATTTTTTGAAGGTAGGCCACATAAGCTCCAAAATGGGAGTGAAGTGGTAAATAGAGGTAATCCTTGACTTACAACTGTTTGTTTAGTCATCGTTCAAAAATATGATGGTGATGAAAAAAGTGATTTATGACCAGTCTTCGCACTTACAATTGTCACAACCTTCCCTTAGTTGCAAGATCAAATCTTGGTGTTAATAAAACCACCCAGATTTACATAGATTAACATCAAGATTAACATCAGATTAACAGTCTAGAACAGAGGTCCCCAACCTTTTGGGCACCAGGGACCGGTTCCGTGGAGAGAGGTTTTTCCACGGACCGGAGGGGGCATGGTTTTGTGTGCTGCCTGCATCCCGCGGATGGCGCTTTGCTTGTTTGTGCAGCCTGGTTGCTGGCATGCCGCAGCCCGGTACTGGTCCACAGACCGGGGGTTGGAGACCCCTGATCTAGAAGGAAACAATATCCCAATCAAGGAGCTGCCGAAGAAGCTCATAGTAAACAGCCAACCAAAGAACTAGCAAGACCACTCCCACCAGGATGGACAGGGCAAACCACTAGAACAGAGGTCCCCAACCTTTTGGGCACCAGGGACCGGAGAGTGCATGGTTTTGTGTGCTGCCTGCATCCCACTGATGGGGCTTTGCTTGTTTGTGCAGACTGGTTGCTGGCATGCCGTGGCCCGGTACCGGTACCAGTCCACGAACTGGGGGTTGGGGACCCCTGCACTAGAATATAAACTGAGAGCAAACCCCAGTCCCTTACTCACATTGATGATGTTATCTAGTTGGGTAACAAAACATCTGCAAGAAAACAACCACACTCGGAGAGCACCAAGGCCCCTTCATGCCTCATTTAACAACCACTTTGCTTAGAGATGGACGTTTCAGTCCCAATTGTGGTTGTAAGTTGAGACTGCTATATCAAGGCGAGAATGAACAAAGCACTGGGAGAAAAATCAGAAAAGCATTGAGAACGTCTAATGAAAAAGTAAAGCTCTACATTTAGGCAAGCAAAACCAAATGCACAGGTACAGTATAGGTGGTACCTGGCTCAATAGTAGTAACTGTGAGAGGGATCACGGAGTCCTAGTGGACAATCCCTTAAATATGAGCCAGCCGTGTGTTGCAGCTGCCAAAAAAGCCAACACAGTGCTAGGCTGCATTAACAGAGGGATAGAATCAAGATCATGTGAAGTATTAATACCACTTTACAATGCCTTGATAAGGCCACACTTGGAATACTGCATCCAGTTTTGGTCACCATGATGTAAAAAAGATGTTGAGACTCTAGAAAGAGTCCAGAGCAGAGCAACAAAGATGATTAGGGGACTGGAGGCTAAAACATATGAGGAACAATTGCTGGAATTGGGTATGTCTAGTTTGATGAAGAGAAGGACGAGGGGTGACATGATAGCAGTGTTCCAATATCTCAGGGGTTGCCACAAAGAAGAGGGAGTCAAGCTATTCTCCAAAGCACCTGAGGGCAGGACAAGAAGCAATGGATGGAAATTAATCAAAGAGAGAAGCAACTTAGAACCAAGAAGAAATTTCCTGACAGTTAGAACAATTAATCAGTGGAATGACTTGCCTCCAGAAGTTGTGAATGCTCCAACAATGGAAGTTTTAAAGAAGAGATTGAACAATCATTTATCTGAAGTGATATAGAGTTTCTTGCCTGAGCAGGGGGTTGGACTACAAGACCTCCATGATTCGACAACCATTTGAAATGCTATAGGGTTTCCTGCCTGAGAAGAGGATTGGAATAGAAGACCCCCAACTCTGCTATTCTATTCTATTCTATTCTATTCTATTCTATTCTATTCTATTCTATTCTATTCTATTCTATTCTATTCTATTCTGTTCTGTTCTGTTCTGTTCTGTTCTGTTCTGTTCTGTTCTGTTCTACTCTACTCTACTCTACTCTACTCTACTCTACTCTACTCTACTCTACTCTACTCTACTCTACTCTACTCTACTCTACTCTACTCTACTCTACTCTACTCTAATGAGAAAGTCTCTCTGTGAGTTGGCAAGCACCTGTTGGAACATCCTTGGCTCTCACAGGTTGCTCCTTGATATCTGTAGCTAGCGTTCCCATTCCCCCTTCCCTCCCCCCGAGTTCATTGGCAAGCTGAGAAACAATAATGGTTGCAATAGCATAAGCATGCTTCAAACTTGACAAAAGGATCCCAGGCTGTTCTTTCTTGGCTGTGTGGCACGCAGGCAGATGGGGACGGCTGTTTCTCCAAGGTGGTGGACGCGGAGGATCTCCACCTGACGTGGCTCGGTTTTTCGATGGACATCGCTGTAGAAGGCAAAATCACAGAGGAAGGGACAGGTAAGCTTCATGAAACAAAAGAGCACCAACTGACTGCCAGAATAACTCAGAACCAGATCTAAAGCACCTATTTCCTACAAGGAAGGTTTGGGAGATAGGAAAAAAAAAACACCCTGTGTTTAAGTCTTAAGAGAGTAGTGGCATCTCAGTTATAAATGAGAAAACTATTTTCTGCCCCAACACCCATTTCATAGGAAGTGATGGGATTTATGAGGGGAAAATAATCAGCTGGACCAAGCAGTCTGAGACATACCAATCAAATTTGCTACCCCATAAAGGGTGCAACGGCTCAGCGGTTAAGACTCTGGGCTTATCATCTGGAAAGCTGACTGTCAACGCTGCTAACATCGGATGCTCTTGCTTTGACAATATATGAAGATGCAGCCATTTTCTCTTTAACCTGTGTGTTACTTTTAGAGTTAGAATTAGATGATGCTGGGGGGGGAGGGGGAAGAATGTGTATGGGGATTAGTTAGACATAACAACATCGCAGTAGAGTATTCTTCAAGGTTGTTTGACATAAGAGATGACAAGAAATGGTGGGTTAGAGAATTGGAGGGAAGGTTTGCATTTCAAACTAATTGGAGAATGTGATTTTTGACTGTTAATTGGGGGAGGGAATTGTGCTTTGATACTATGTGTTTAGGGGAGGGGAATTCAGATTTTGGCTTCGACCATGTACGTGCCGATGCCATGCTACTTGAATAAAGATTCTTTATTCAATGCCTCGAAGTTCTTTGAAGAGTATCATCTGTCGGAACCATGACACTGACAGCCCAGGTTTGAGACCCGAGCGCCGCAGGACAGGGTGAGCTCCCGTCCTCGCTCCAGCTCCTGCCAAGCTAGCAATTAGAAAGCATGCAAATGCAGGTAGAAAAATGGGTATCACTTCAGCAGGAAAGGTTACTGCGTTCCATACTTTTGTGCTGGACACATGAGGATGGAAGCACCTCTAAGACAACACAGACTCCCTAGGATGAGAATTGGAGATGACCACCACCCTCTTGAGCCGGTCACGATTGGACAGGGAAACCTTTAAAGGGCTAGCAAGTGCCAAATTAAAAACCAACAGAGAGATGTCTATGGAGGTTCTCCGTCATCCAGGTCATGGCTGTCCCAAAGATGCTTATTCAGGAGGCAACTGGTCTTTCTTGTTTTTCTCTGAAGATGTTTCGCTTCTCATCCAAGAAGCTTATTCAGCTCTGACTACATGGTGGGGAATGGAAGGATTTATATTCCTTGCAGCCAGCTGGTCATTTGCATTCTTTTAGAGAGTCGTTGAAGCCATTTGGAGGGTTTACCTGTGTCCTCAGGGTCACCTGAGTGGTGCAAATGGGCGCACTACTCAAGAAGGCTCCACACCCATTTTCACTACTTAGGTGACCCTGACGACACAGATAAACCTCCAAGTGGCCTCAATGACTCTCTAAAAGAATGCAAATGACTAGCTGTCTTCAAGCAATATAAATCCTTCCACTCCCCACCATCCAGTCAGAACTGAAGAAGCTTCTTGGATGAGAAGTGAAACATCTTCAAAGGAAAACAAGAGAGTCCAGCTGCCTCCTGAAAAAGCACCTTTGGGAAAATCAGCAGAGAGACTTATGTTAGAGAAATCTGCACACGGGGACGGGGGATCCTGGAGATCATCTATTCCAACCCCTTGTCGGAAGCAGAAATCCATAAACAGAGGGCAAATATCCATCAAACAGTCAGGCTTCTTGGCACTCCAGAGACAAGAAGTTTCTGGGAATTTGGAGAGGAAGGGAACAGATGACATTTCTCTTCAACAGGGGTGGAATCGAATGGCACAGAATCAATTGAGATCACGTCCACACTGAGCAAAGTTATCTTTGAAAACCCAGACCGTTACTATAAACCCGGCATTCCCTATGTTGTGAAGGTAAGATGGGAGCTATGGTTTCTCTGCAAAGCTGAATTTAGGCCATATCAGCCTAGCCAGCCCCTTCAGTCTGCTGCAATGCCATTTTTTCACCCCAACAGCTGCTGGCCAGCTGCTCTGAGCTCGAATGATCAAAAACAGGGCAAAAGCATTTAGGAATACAGAATAACAGACTTCGAAGGGACCTTGGAGGTCTTCCAGTTCAGGGGTCCCCAACCCCCAGTCCGTGGACTGGCACTAAGCCCCGGCATGCCAGAAACAAGCAAAGCCCCATCCGCGGGATGCAGGCAGCATGTGAAACCACGCTCCCTCTGGTCCATGGAAAATCTCTCTC
The DNA here is from genome assembly GCA_023970755.1 of Azemiops feae. Classification (NCBI taxonomy): domain Eukaryota; kingdom Metazoa; phylum Chordata; class Lepidosauria; order Squamata; family Viperidae; genus Azemiops; species Azemiops feae. The sequence goes on from JALGBA010000967.1 coordinate 369,263, forward strand.
CTTGGAACCGATCCCTGATGCCCCAAAGGTTGGGGGCTTCTGTTCTAGTTCAATCCCCTGCTCAAGCAGGAGGTCTTATACCATTTCAGACAAAGGAGGGAGGGAGGGAGGATTAGACAAACAATCAGGTCCAGTTCCAAGCCAGGAGTAAGTTGCTGGAAATAAAATGGAGGCTGCTTAGGAAAGAAGGTTCTTGTTTATTGAGGAGCAGAACCAGCAACAGCATGCAGTTCTGGGACAGCTGACAAAATGGAGTTGAGAAATGGTGGGTTTTTATACCTTCTTTGGGCTTTGCATTTGAGGGGCCTGTTCTTGTGCAATGTACTTTGACCTGAGCTTGAGTGTGCCCTTTTGCTATTCTCATTATTGTTGCCTGACTCCTATTGTGGCTGGGAGGTCCTGTCCTGTCCTTGGAGCTGGGTGGGGGAATGTAAATTCTTAATCCCATCAGCTGTGGGGACTGAAGGCATTTTGCTTATGAATAGATTGGCCCCAGTCTTTCTGAAAGGATCACCAAATCTGCATTTCTAAAGGGCAGCCTTTTCAGTTTCTGCTTGAGGCAGAAAGACTGGGGCTGGTTTCTGTCTTTGTTAGGATTTTTCTCCATTTCTCCTTTAGGCGAAATATTCTATCCTGCCTCTTTTAATATTCCCCAAACTATTTCATTCTCTGGTGGGGGAGGGGGGTGCCGACTCCCTACAGGAGGAAGGAAGGAGGGAGGGAGGAAATAGGTAGCTAGATGGGAGGGAAGGAAGATAGAAGCAAGTAGACTGGAGTTTACAATAGGAACCTTCCAACCTTTGTTCATTAGCATGATTATTAAGTAGGGGTATCCGTGGAAATGATGGTGGTAGGCCCAAAAATGTCAAGATGGCAACCCGAATCATGCCTCAATGCCCTTAAAAAGGGGCAGCATTTTGCATAGTGGCAGCCACTAGATTGACTTTTATGAGGACCCAGATTATTGAGGGCAACATACTGACATTGTAAAACTGTCCAGAGAATGCTGTAAAGCAGTATATAAGTCGAAGTGCAATTGCTATTGCTGTGATCCCCTGCGGATGTTCTGCTTTGAAGTTCCCAAAGCCCTTTTTCCCTAACGAAAAGTCCGTTTATCAAACCAACCTGAAATGCCATCTTTCAGTGGCTTCTTGCTTGGGTTTAGAAATACTTCCCTTTCTTTCTTACCTGCAGCACAAAAATCTATTCCTGGGCTCTAGTCCCTCCCTCTACTCTCCCCCTTTTCACAGAGTTTTAGTTATGGGAAAAACTAGTATGGATTGACAGGAAAGCTTTGCGTTCCTGAAGAGAAGGCAGAAGAGAAATTTCATTTGTAAATACTGAAATATCTGGCAGCAACCAACTGGATAAATGTTGCGGTTTTTCATGCGCAGGTGAAGCTGGTAGACAGTACCGAGTTGCCTATCGGCAATGAAACACTGCAGCTTTTGATACTGTCAAGAAATCAGCAGATGAATCAAGTGACGGATGCTGAGGGGCGAGCCCAATTTTCCATAGACACCACCGATTTCAGACGTGACTTTTTGACTCTTAAGGTGAGTCTCCTCAATTTGCGACGGCAGTATTTTATGACATACAAATTCTCTAAAAATGAAAAGAAATAGCTTCTCAGCAGTGGCAAGTACTTAGGGCTCTCTCTCCCCTTTTTTCTCTCTCTCTCTTTTCTCATTGTCGCTTTCTCCTTTTAAGGTGATTTTCCATCTTATTCACCTGCACAGGCCCTGTCATTTCCATAGCAGGCAAGGTCCCCTGTGGCTTTATTTCCAGATGTGTTTTCAACTTCCCAGTCTAACCCACAGACTTGAAGATTTCTTTGTGGTCTCCTGTCCTTGCATGGAACAGAACTGACTCTGCTCAGTTCTACAGTAGATCATAGATAAAAGAGCTGCAAGTGATCTTCCCTTCTGCAAAAACTAGTTTTTGAGTCCTTCACTGCTTAAGTCGGTGGTGTGTGCTAAAGGCAGAGCCTGTTGGGGGGGGAAACTTTGCAAGCAAAAGAATAGAGAGCTGGGAAAATGAGGGCAGGAAGAGTGACGATGGGTAAAAGGAGATGGATGTGCAGGTGAACCTGGCTGTAGAATCTGTGCAAAGGAGAAGAAGAGGCAAGAATTATGGCCCTTATACAGATAGTCCTTGACTTACCATCATTTGTTTAGTGACTGTTCAAAGTTACAACGGCACTGAAAAAAGGGGCTATGATCGTTTCTCATCCTTGCGACTGTTGAAGCATCCCCATGGTCACGTGATCCAAATTCAGGTGCCTGGCAACTGGCTCAGATTTATGATGGTTGCAGTATCCCGGGATCATGTAATCACCACTTGTGAACTCCTGACGAGCAAAGTCATTGGGGAAGCCAGATTCATTTAACAACCGTGTTACTAACTGAACAGCTGCAGTGATTCACTTAACAACGGTGGCAAGAAACTATCTCACTGAGTAATGGAAATTTTGGGCTCAATTGTAGTCATAAGCCAAGGATCACCTGTATGGTCCATGGATGATGGTTTTCCATTATGCCTGGGCTGGGTGCTTTCTAAGCCAACCACCACCACCCCTTTCCCGCAGAGCATTTTGCTTTGTGCCAGGACTCTTGCACAGTTGATTCTTCACAGCCTGTTTTCATCTCACTTGCCAGGTGTCAGGAATATTACTGTCAACATCCAGCTTGAGAATCCAAATAAAACTCCAGGTTCAATCTTACTGTTTATTGCATACACTGCATGGTTTTGTCGAAGCAACACTAACTCTGAGGTTCCAACACCAATTCGTAGACTGAAACAATAATTTTCCCAGCCAAAACCCCAACCTCTTACATAATCCATATCAACAAGTTTGCTTTGTTATGGGAACCGTCTGCTTCAAATCCACACCTGTTCTGGTGTCCTTGACAAGGCTTCAGACTCCCATGGTCTTCAGCTAAATTGAAGAAGTTTCATTTCTCCTTCTTACCCACTTGAAAGTAACACCTCCCCCCTTAATCTAAAGGCAAGTTGAAACCCAGAGGTATGTAGCTGCCAAAGTTTCATCCTTGACAATTCCATTCCACTGGGATAGGGGGAGTGTTCTTCTCTGACCAACCTGGCCCATTGGCTGTAGGGAGGAGAATTACAGTTTGATGGACCATCAAATGGGATGTCTGCAGAGGGGTGAACAAAGTCAAGAGGGAAGCCACTACTACGCAAAGGCACATCTGTTTTTACATGCAACAAAATTGAGAAAGTCAGCCTGCTGGCTGCAACCAAGTCAATGAACCCACACCTTTTGGGGTTTTTTTGTGTGTGACAAGGTAAAACAAATGGAGTGTGGCTTCCAGCACACAGTCACAGCCCCCCTCTTGACTTTTGATTGCCTCTCTCTTGCTATCTCTCTGTATCTCTCTCATATCATATATGTCTATCATCTCTCTATCCCTCTTTTATCTATCTATCTATCTATCTATCTATCTATCTATCTATCTATCTATCTATCTATCTATCTATCTATCTATCTATCTATCTATCTATCTATCTATCTATCTATCTATCTATCTATCTATCTATCTATCTATCTATCTATCTATCTATCTATCTATCTATCTATCTCTATTGAATATATATTGTATATCTATATCCATCTATATCATCTATCATCTACAGGAAGACCTGGAGGAATGTTGTCCATGGGGTCGCGATGGGTCGGACACGACTTCGCAACTAACAACAACAATCATCTATCCTTCTGTCACATTTTTGAATTGCCCATCTCTCTTGGCCCTGCCAAGGAAATATTCTCAGCCAGCCTCTCATCTAATTTCTCTAAATCTGTGCTTTTCCTCACAGGCTACGTATCAAGTCAGTTCTTGGTGTGGTAGCATCCACTGGGTTACACCCCGTCACAATGAGGCATTTCACACAGCGAACGCGGTTTATTCTCCAAGCCAAAGTTACCTACATATCGAGCCTGCGTCAGAGACTCTAAGCTGCGGCCACCGTGAGCCAGTTCGGGTGCGTTACATCCTTAACCGAGGTGATGAGACGGAGGACAAGATTGTCTTCTATTACATGGTGAGTCTTCAGGCTGCATTCACAAGGCATGTTTGCTTCGTTTTGTTAAACAGCCATCAATCAATCAATGAGAATAGAGTTGGAAGGGACCTTGGAAGTCTTCTAGTCCAACCCCATGCTCAAGCAGGAGACCCTATACCATCTCAGACAAATGACTGTCCAGTCTCTTCCTAAAAACTTTCAGTGATGGAGCACCCACAACTTGTGAAGGCAAGCTGTTCCGCTGGTTAATTGTCCTCACTGTTATGAAGTTTCTCCTTAATTCCAGGTTGTTCCTCTCCTTAATTAGTTTCCATTCATTATTTCTTGTCTTGCCTTCTGGTGCTTTGGAAAATAAGTTGACCCTCTCCTCTTTGTGGCAGCCTCTCAAATACTGGAATATAGCTATCATGTCACCCCTAGTCCTTCTTTTCTCTAGACTAGCCAAACCCAAGTCCTGCAGCCGTTCTTCATATGTTTTAGTCTCCAGGCATTTAATCATCTTAGTTGCTCTTCTCTGATCTTTTTCCAAAGTCTCAACATCTTTTTGTAATGTGTTGACCAAAACTGGATGCAGTATTCCAGGTGTGGCATTACTCCAATGTGCACTGAACCACAGAGCCTCCAGTGTGCACCCAACCACAACATGAAAACACCGAGGCAATCTCCCTTTTGCACTCTGCCCCCAGTGTTGCCTTTGCTTACACCTGATCCTTGAGTGAGTCCAGCTTAAGTCATCCTTAGTTGTATTCTTGTTAGGGTGAATGTATCTTGGCAAGCAAATCTCCTGATTGTGCTTTTTTTTCTTTTTCTTTTTTGCTGTAAGTCCATCTTGGCTCTTGGAGGCTGCTTGGACAATCCCCTACAGTTTTCCTGGTAACATTTTCAGAAGAGGTTTCTCCCTGTCTTCTTCCTAGAGCTGAGAGATAGGGTCTGACCCACACTTTTCCAATTGGCTTCATGCCAGACAGAACTCACAGTCTCCCAAGTTTCTGGGCTGGTATTTTTAACCATTATACCAAATGAGGGGTCCTGGGTGCTCTCTGAGCTTGCTTGTTTTCTTGCAGACGTTTCATTACCCTAACTAGGTAATGTTGAAGGAAAAGTCTTCGTCATGGTTCAGTCCAAGCCGGGAATAAACAACATGGCGACTGCTTTAGAAAGAAGGTTGCAGTTTATTGAAGAGGAGAGCCAGACAGAAAGATGGCTCTGGAAGAAAAGAGATGTAGGGAGTGGGTTTTTATACCCTCTGGGGCTCTTGAAGTTGTTTCCTGTTCCTGTTTGAGGCTTTGTATTTCCTGTGTCATGTATTTTGACCTGAGTCTGGCATCTGTGGGTTAATCCTATTATGTCCTGTCTTAGAGTTTGGGTGGGGTAAGTAGATTTTAGGTGTTTTTGTCTTCCTAAGCTTCTAGCTGGGGGCCTCCAACCTTCCTGGATTATTTACATCTGCATTTCTACAGAGCTGGTTTCTGCTTGGGGGAGGGAGACTTGGGGCTATTAAGAAAACTGGGCATGCTTTTCTGCCTTTTTAAAGATTCTTTGAGGAAACATAGTATTCTCCCTTTTAATATTTCCTTCTCTGGGGGGCTAACTTCCCACAGTAACATCATCAGTGCTAGGAAGGGGTGCAGTTTTCTGTCAGTTTATATTCTGGTGTCTTGCCTGATTGTGTGGATGGGGGGGGCAGTCTTAGAGATTCTTTGGTTGAGCTGTTTGCTAATGGCTCTGTGGCATTTTCTTGATTGGGGTATTGCTTAGTAGATTGTCGGTCTAAAATTAACCTTGGAGTTAATCTATGCTGATCTGAGTGCTGATTACTGGTGGAGAGGTGCTAGAATCTTTTTCTCTTTGGGGCTGGTTGATTGTCTCTTTTGCACAGTCTATAGATGTTGTTCATGTCTATGTGTCTGTTGATGGCTGATTTGTCAGAGTGCCAGGCTTCTAGAAATTCTCTGGCATTTTTGGATTTGGCCTGGTCTAGGATTGTCACATTTTCCCAAATTGAAACTATGGTTAAATCTGTCTCTATGTTGTGAAATTAAAGAATTTTCGTCATGCCTTTTGACTGCCAATTGGTGTTTGTGGATGCGTTCAGCCAGTCCTCTGCCTGTTTGTCCAACATAGTAGTTGTTGCAGTCCTTACATTGTATGTTGTAGATCAGGGGTCCCCAACCCCTGGTCCATGGACCGGCACCGGTCTGCAGCATGACAGAAACTGGGCCGCACAAACAAGAGAAGCCCCATCTGCAGGCTGCAGGCAGCATGTGAAACTACGCCCCCTCCGGTCCGTGGGAAAAATTTCTCTCTACGGAACCAGTCCCTGGTGCCCAAAAGATTGGAGACCTCTGTTGTAGACAGCTCTTGTTTTTTCTTCTGGGGTTGCTGGGTCTTTTGGTTTGCTAAGGATGTTTTGAAGGGCTTTAGTTGGCTTGTGTGCTACCCTGATTCCATGTGGTTGTAGTATTCTGTTGGTGGTTTCTGATGTATGGCAGTGTAATTCTTTTTTGGGTTTGTGTTGGTTGTGCTGCATTGGGTTGAGTGGTCAGGGATGTTTTGAGTCCATGTTACCTAGTTTGGATCATGAAACGTGTTATGTATTGAATATATATATAAGTTGTGTTAATCCCTGCTAAAGTGAAACTAATTCCAACTGCTTGTGAAGCTAAAATGAAACTAACCTTTAGATGACCCTGACTGTTAACTCCAACTGTTTTGGAGGGAAACTTTGAACATTCATATTTGGACGGGCTTTTCAAGTATTGTGATTGGTTAAGGCCCTGTGAGCTCAGAGTATAAATTACAGGCAATTGCCTGCAGTTCTCCAGTTCTAGTTTGAGTCAATAAATAACGTTGTAACTATGCTGGTCTGCTCCTTGCCTACTGAAGCCCACTACACAATAAAACGTCTGCAAGCTCAGAGAGCACCCAGGACCCCTCATTTCAACCCTGAGCTACAAATATTCTCCTTTATTGGTACCATTATTCCAAAAGTCAGCAGTGAGAACCAAGGCTACACTTCTGAGTTTTCGGCCAACTTGGGGTTATCCCAGTTAAACTGCGTCCAAGTAGTATTTTCCCTTATTCTTCTGCCACTGTCCAAGGTTTCCTTAAAAGAACTGTATTTGTGATCAAGATACATAACATCTATTAGGCTTTCCATGGTTTTGGAAGGCGACTGCAATGAGCTGAAACGGGGGTAAAGAGAGACAGGAGTGGGAAGAGCAGATTCACACCAGGTTAATTTTCTGAAATCTCAAGGATAAGACCGGAGAGAAAGGGGGGGGGGGGCTGCATCTCTACTCAGCAAAGGCCCAGAGATCCAAAAGCTGCGTTCAGAAAATACTAAGAATAATTAATGCACATGTATGTGCAAAGATATGGATAATTTGTGTTTTATCCAAACCCAGAAAACAGATTCATTTGCCAATCAGATTATATATGTTGTAAAAGTAGTCCTTGACACTCATTTGTTTAGTGACCATTCAAAGTTACAACAGCACTGAAAATGTGACTTATAACCATTTTTCACATGTATGACCATTACAGCATCCCCACGGTTATATATCAGGGGTCCCCAACCTCCGGTCCGTGGATCAGTACCGGGCCGCGGCATGCCAGCAACTGGTCTGCACAAACAAGCAAAGTCCCATCCATGAGATGCAGGCAGCACACAAAATCATGCACCTTCCGGTCCACGGAAAACCTCTCTCCATGGAATTGGTCCCTGGTCCCCAAAAGGTTTGGGACCTCTGTTATATGTGATCAAAATTCGGGATGCTTGGCAACGGGTTCATATTTATGACTGGTGCAGTGTCCCAGCATCAGGTGATTTCCCCTTTTGCAACCTTCTGACAAGCAAAGTCAATGGGGAAGCCAGATTCACATAACAGCCGTGTTACTAACTTAAAAACTGCAGTGATTCACGTAACAACTGTGGCAGGAAAGGTCGCAAAAGGGGGCAAAACTCCCTTAACCACTGTCTTGCTTAGCAACAGAAATTTTGGGCTCAGTGATGGTTGTATGTCCTGGACTACGTATAATCTGGAAAGTCCCTGCTTATAGTGTCATGGTTCCGACAGATGAAACTCTTCAAAAACTTCGAGGCATTACCTTAAAGAATCTTTATTTGAGTAGCATAGCATCGGCACATACATAGGCAAAGCCAAAATCTGAATTCCCCTCCCCTGAGCACATAGTATCAAAGCACAATTCCCTCCTCTAATTAACTGTCATAAATCACATTCTCCAATTAGTTTGAAATGCAGGCTTTCCCTCCAGTTCTTTAACCCGCCATTTCTTATCATCTGTTGTTTCGAAAAACCTTGGTTCTCACACTAGTTACAATATTGTTATGTCTAACTAAACTCTCATGCACATTCCTCCCCCCCCCCAGTATCATCTAATTCTAACTCTAATTCTAAGAGTAAAACATAAGAAGGAAAATGGCTGCATCTCCATATGTTGTCAAAGCATCCGATGTTAGCAGTGTTGACATATAGTTTATCTTGTGTTAACAAAGTATCTGTAATGTCATGGAAGCATATGGTGAATAACCGTGGAATTTTTTAGGATTTTTGTAAAGCCGGTGGTTTTCTAAGACTGAGTCCTTTTCCGGGAAGAGGGAAACTTGTGTTAACAAGCTGCTTGTCCTACTAAATGGGACATTTCAGCTCCTCAACTCCTTTGGTGCTGCCCCGAGTTGCACACTTCAGAACAATTGCTTTAGCCACATCTTGCACCTGCTAATTAAAGTACTGCAATGCCATGGGTGAAATATTATTCTCTTGTTTTAATCTTGCACACTTCTCAAAATGTGAAATTAGACAGTTCTGGCTCTACAGTTCTAGGATTGTATATATCCAGTATGAAAGCCAGTGCTTGGAGTTGCAAATCAATCAATCAATCAATTTAACCAAGCCCTAGCATATAGAATAGAATAACAGTTGGAAAGGACCTTGGAGACAACAACAACAACAACAACAACAACAACAACAATAATAATAGAGTTGGAAGGACCTTGGAGGTCTTCTAGTCCACCTCAGGCAGGAAACCACAGACCATTTCAGACAAATCGTTGTCCAGTCCCTTCTTAAAACCTTCCAGTGTTGGAGCATTCACAACTTCTGGAGGCAGGTTGTTCCACTGATTAATTGTTCTAACCTAGTTCGAGGTTGCTTCTCTCTTTGATTAGTTTCCATCCCTTGCTTCTTGTCCTGCCTTCAGGTGCTTTGGGGAATAGCTTGACTCCCTCTTCTTTGTGGCAACCCCTGAGATACTGGAAGACTGCTATCATGTCACCCCTCGTCCTTCATTAAACTAGACATACCTAATTCCAGCAACCGTTCTTCATATGTTTTAGCCTCCAGTCCTTTGATCATCTTTGTTGCTCTTCTCTGTACACTTTCTAGAGTCTCAATATTTTTTTTACATCATGGTGACCAAAACTGGATGGATATCTAGCAGGCTTTTCTTCTTTCCATGCAGGTCAAGGCTAAGGGGAACATCATACGAACAGGGACACACAGGCAGCCAGTGGAACAGGGAAAAGGTAAATACTGTCCCTCCCACTTGTACTCTCACCCCCCCACACACACATACACGCTTGGCAAAAAGCTTCCAAGAGGTGTGTCCATCTGTGGGGCTCCAGTTCTCTCTTGCTGAATGCCGGGTGCCCCTTGCTCGTCTGAAAAACCTCTCCTCCTTTTCCCACTCGCAGCTGGGTTCACTGTATCCCATTTCACACTGGCAGGGAAGCTAAGGCGGGCACATACAGCCAGCCTTGCCATTGGGCAGAGGAAAGGGATATAGCCTCAAGCAATGGGAATAGGCCATTTCTCCCAAATCTCTGCAGCCGCTTCCTTCATCCTGAGTTTTTGCTGGGCATCACAGTGATGTCTCTACTAGACAGTAGACGGCTTCCCAGACGCCTACGATCCATTCCTCTGGGACAGGCCCTTCCTGGGGACCCACAGAGAAGATTGGGGACTCAGTTTCTTGTAGCAGCAGCAGCCAGGCATGCTGGATGTGACTTAGTTTTCAAGCATAACAAAAAACATGCAAGGCAGAAGAATGAAGGACAGAGAATGGGACGGAGTCCCTAATCACCTGGTACACAGAAGGCCTCAAATTCAACAAGAGTCTGACCTAATTAGGGTCAGAAACCCTGGAGAGCCATGGGAAGGCACTATTAACAGCACTGGATAAGGCAGCACCCTGGGTTTCTAGGATGGCAAAGGATTGAAGGACTCTATGGCATATGCCACAGGGCCTGCTTTATGTCTGTTGCCCTCATGTGCAGTGGGAGATGTTACTGGAGGGAGATACACCTGTCATTATCTATCTATCTATCTATCTATCTATCTATCTATCTATCTATCTATCTATCTATCTATCTATCTATCTATCTATCTATCTATCTATCTATCTATCTATCTATCTATCTATCTATCTATCATCTATGTCTATATCTATCTATATTCATCCATCCATCCATCCATCTATCCATCTCTCTCTCTCTCTGTCTATATGTATCCATTTGTCCATCCATCTCTCTCCCTCTTTCTCTCTCCCTCTTTCTCTCTCCCTCTTTCTCTCTCCCTCTTTCTCTCCCTCTTTCTATCTCCCTCTTTCTCTCTCCCTCCCTCTCTCTCTCTCTCTCTCTCGTTGTCCCTCCCTCCCTCTCCCTCTCCCTCTGTCTCATCTGTCTGTCCATCTGTTTAATGAAATTTATATGCCTCTTTTAATCTCTTTTTCTCCTGCCACTGGGGAATTTCATCCTTTAGAACTCAAAGGGGACTTCCTTTTGAATCTCTCGGTGGATGTTGACACGGCTCCCAAGACCCGCTTGCTCGTCTACACCATTTTGCCCAGCGGAGAACTCATTGCTGACTCGAGAGATTTCACCGTAGAAAAGTGCTTCTCTAACAAGGTAAAGTTGTGCATCTTGTGTTGTGCCGTTAAAGAAAGGCAGAATCTGAATGTTCCAGAACAGGTCTTTTTTAAGCTGGCGCTACCCATCTCTACTGGCGCTAATATCCACAAAGCCTTCTTTGCTCCTGATCCTTTGAGAAATAGCTCTTGAGTTACACTTTTGTTATCTGCTTGTCCAGGCTGATGTAATCAGCTATGTCCTGGCCAGAGATTAGCTAAAATAAAGCCTATTTTTCTTTGGTCAGCCAATAATTTGATTGAGCCTGTCAGACTGTGGCTTGAGATTAGTCACAGGGGGTAACTCAAGGTTACAATATGCATGACAACAAGGATGACTTCATTCCACTCATTTCTCTTTCCATTCATTCCACGCAGAGAGGAAATGGCTTTTTCAAAGACCTGGTTTATGTTTACAGGCCAGACTGTGGTTCTCTGATCAACAAGGCCTGCCTGGCCAGAAAACCCAACTCCATCTTTCAGCCTTCCCCGGTTCCCTCTGTGCCATCCATGCCGTTGACCAGAGTGTCTTTCTCTTGAAACCTGAAACCGAGCTCTCCCCTGAGAAGGTGGGTCCCAACTGCATTTCAACTGGGGCCCAGATATGTCCTGGCTCCTGCTGGTTTCATCCCAAGATTTACTTGTTCATAGAGATGTATTTCAAATATGATCACTTGCAGCCACTTACAGTATTTACAATTTACACCAGATGATAGCGGTCACGATCAAATTTAAGGTGCCGGGGGAGGACTGTAGGCAAGGAGACGTAAAGAACGTTGTCCATAAATTAATTTTAGGGGAAGAAAATGTCAGAAAAATAGAAGGACTAAAGCATGTAGATCACAGTCCAGAGATTTTGCCATAATGTGAGGTCATGTGTTATAGTGGTGAAAGTGATGGATTAGGAGTGGAACTCCTGAGGAACTTTGGGTCAGTCCTCTCCTCAGAGTCCCAGAACCAGTGTGGAGTGAGGGTGAAGGTTCGTTCTCCGAGCTTGTGGGTTGGTTTCCGAACGTTTTGTTACCAGGCGAAGTAACATCTTCAGCGGAGTTTGACCTACAACCAGCCTACAAACTCTTCAGAATCCAAATCGACCACACAACCAACCAGAGACAGCACCGACCCTCAACCAACTCACGCAAGCCCCCTCTCCCCCCACCAGCAGTTCACCTCCCAATGACCCTGGCCTGATGTAACCTCCCCATCACAAAACCTATCACAACCCTCTCACTGATGACTCACAATTGACCCATCATAAGACCCTCACTCGACACACCCATACTTGAAGCCCTTATAAACAGACGAACACCGACACTGACATCCCCTAAACTCCACTGAAGATGTTACCTAGCCTGGTAATGAAATGTTTGGAAACCAACCCACAAGCTCGGAGAACGAACCTTCACCCTCAACCTACACCTGAGCTACAGATATTAGCCACTATTGCAAACCAGTGCGGAGTACTGGGGAAAAGGACAGACTAAGAACTCAACTTCTGGTTCTTCATCAAACATAGATCACTCCTGTGTTCTCAATCCAGCCTGTCTCAGAGGTGTCTCAATGTAGAATCATCTGGAGCATCTTGTTTTGAGATTTCCAGTAAAAGAGAACTCATCATTTCATGGGGCGGCCTATAATGGAACATGAGAACGACAGGCAGAAGGAGAAGGACAGGCAGAAGAGATGCTGCCTGGGGAACGATCAGATAAAAGGGGAAGAAGCCCGAAACTAAGTAATGGGCAGAGAAAGAAACTTAGAAGGGATCTGCCCTAATTTATCAACTGCTGAAAAGATGTGGCAGGCGAACTGTGCTTTCAGACTTGCAAGATTCTATTAATGTGACCTTACAATAAAGTAGTTTTAACTAACCTTATTGTGTTTATTGTTTGGTCTGCTGTACTTGAGAGGCTGATAACAATCTTGCAGGTTTGAAAGTACAAGTCACCTGCTGTCTCTTTTTGCCATCTGGTTGGTTAGGGTGGATCCTCTCTACATTTCTTTCTCAGTCCGTTAGTCAGCTTCAGGTTAATCCCTCTTTTATCTGACCTCTGTCTCCCTTCCCTCATCTCCCAAGGTCATTCTCCCATTCCATTGCACAGCCTGTTTCATTAGCTTGACAGGCAGGGAGTTCCTTTACCCCAAATCTCCATCCTTAGTTGCAACCTTTCTGGTTTCAGGTTTACAATTTCCTTCCCAAGAAAGAGCGCATCATCCCCGATGACCTCATTTTGGATGAAACCAATCTTCATCCCTGCCCTGAAGAACCATTCAGGCCTGAAAATATCGGCTTCGCCCCATTGCATTTTTTTTCCGAGGATGGGGATTCTTACAAAATATTCAGGGTAAGCATCAAAGCTATGGTTCCCCACACAGTAGATACTCTCATTAGGCAAGGAGAAGTGCCTAGCAGATTCTCTGCTGAGCTGAAGTAGACTCCTGATGTCTTCCTGGTCAGATCCATAGGGATATACTTTTCTTGCAGGATCCAAACTGGGTCGGTCACCGGGACCAGAGGTTTCAGTCTTGTGCTGGAGCCATCCTTAAGGAGCTAGTACACATCCTGGTAGAGAGAAGTTCCCCAAAGATGGGCTCCAGCACGAATCCAAAAGCTCGGAAGACAAAACCTCGGGTCCTGGTGACTGACCCAGATTGGATCCTGCAACATTATCATGGGACACGTATATTCACCTTCCTTCATGATATACAGTACTTTCCTTATTTTTTTAATCGTTTGTCATTCCTAAACATCTTCCCTGGGATTTAATATGACCTTACAGGTGGTCCTCAACTTACATCCACAATTGAGCCCAACGTTCCTATTGTTAAGTGAGACATTTGTTAAGTGAGTTTTGCCCCTTGCCACAGTTGTTAAGTGATTCACAGCAACAGTTACGAGTTAAGAGCCATAATGGCGCAGTGGTCAGAATGCAGTACTGCAGGCTAACTCACTTTTCACTCCAGCAGTTCGATCCTGACCCGGCTCAAGGTTGACTCAGCCTTCCATCCTTCCGAGGTTGGTAAAATGAGGACCCAGATTGTTGGGGACAAATAGGCTGAGTCTGTAAACTGCTTAGAGAGAGCTATAGAGCACTGTGAAGCAGTATATAAGTCTAAGTGCTATTGCTTTAATAACATGGTTGTTAAGTGAATCCGGCTTCCCCATTGACTTTCCTTGTCAGAAGGTCGCAAAAAGTGATCACATAACTCCAAGACACTGCAACTGTCATAAATATGAGTCAGTTGCCAAACATATGAATTTTGATCATGTGAACTTGGGGATGCTGCAATGGGTATGTGAAAAACAATCGTAAGCCACTTTTTCAGTGCTGTTGTAACCTTGAATGGTCACTAAACGAACTATTGTAAGTAGAGGACTACCTGTACTTAACTTCCAAGCTGATATAGGCTCAGTCAGGAGCTGCCACGAGTTAAGGCTTTTCTCCCACTGCTTCTCTGCTAAAACATCCATCAAAGAATTGGTTTTCCTTATTTGGCTATAGATGGCTATTGAAGATGCCAATTTCCATCTGTTGCTTGTCTGTCCCTTTAAGTACCACCCCCCTCCCAAATGGGTAGCAATATGGGCAGTGGATGCAGCATTATGAAAAAAAAAATACTGGAGAGAATTGGACAATAATATATTCCTTACGGTTGAGTATATTAGAATGTACGAAGAATAAACATTGATAATTAGTTTTCATGAGCAGAAAGAACTGTTCCTCAGTGGCTCTTTGCTTCATCTGGTAGGACTTTGGCTTGAGCATTTTTACAAACACCAAGCTGCGCAACCCGCACATCTGCTTCAACCTTGGTAAGAACTGGAATGGGGAGAAAATGATAAGGAAGTGGGATCTTTTACAATCCAGCTACTTCCGGGATTGAGTGTTGGAATTCTTCCATAGATGGAGACCTGATAGCTGAGATTTGATCCTGAGTTCCTCTGTTGCAGAGGGGCTGAGTGGGAGTGTCCCTTTGTTGCAGGAACTGGGTATGGATAGTCTAGAGCCGTGGTGGCGAACCTATGACACGCGTGCCACAGGTGGCATGCAGAGCCCTCTCTGTGGGCACATGTGCCATTGCCCCAGTCCTAGGCCTTCAGCTGGGTTTTATAAAACCTTTTCACTTTAGGCCTCCGCCACCATGTGCAAAAAAAAAAGTTCAATCAATCAATCAATCAATTTCAACTTCTTACGGGGGAAAAAAAGATCTCACAAAGTTGGAATCGATTGATTGAACTTTTTAGTCCCACCCAGTCTGCCGTTACCACCGAAGCCATGCCCACCCAATTGGCCACACCCACCCAATTGGCCACACCCATCCAATGGGCCATACCCACCCGGCACCCGACAATATATAAGTGGGTTTTGGGTTGCAGTTTGGGCACTCGGTCTCTAAAAGGTTCGCCATCACTAGTCTAGAGAAAAGGTCGAGGGGTGACATGATAGCGGTATTCCAATATTTGAGGGGCTGCCACAAGGAAGAGGGGTCAATCTATTTCCCAAAGCACCTGAAGGCAAGACAAGAATCAATGGATGGAAACTAATCAAGGAGAGAAGCAAGCTAGAACTAAGGAGAAATTTCCTGACAGTGAGAACAATTAATCAGTGGAACAACCTGCCTTCAGAAGTTGTGAATGCTGCATCACTGGTGACTTTTAAGAAGAGATTGGACAACCACTTGTCTGAAATGGTATAGGATCTTCTGCTTGAGCAGGGGATAGAAGGCCTCCAAGAGCCTGGATTGGGCCACTGGGGGGCTGCAAAATTGCTCCACGGCCATGGATCCAGGCTCTGGAGGTCTTTTCCAGGCCTCCGGAGCCTGGATCGGGCCACTGGGGGGCTACAAAATTGCTCCGTGGCTATGGATCCGAGCTCCGGAGGCATGGAAAAGGCCTTGGGAGCCTGGATCGGGCTGCTGGGGGGCTGCACAATCACTCCGCGGCCATGGATCCAAGCTCTGGAGGCATGGAAAAGGCCTCTTGGAGCCCAGATCGGGCCACTGGGGGGCTGCAAAATCGCTCCGCAGCCATGGATCTGGGCTCCGGAGGTCTTTTCCAGGCCTCTGGACGCCAGGTTGCTGGGGGTCCGCAAAATTGCTCTGCAGCCATATCTGTACTCCCGCTGGCAGCTTAGAAGGAACCGGTTCTTCTGTTCAAAAAAAGGTACCGGAATGCTGTTCCGTGCGTTCTATGAGAAAAAAAGCCATGCTAATAATCATAATACGATAACAATAAGAGTAGGCAGTAGAGAAGGTGAATAGGATAACAATAGCACTGCTGCCACACAACATGGGTAAATATACTTAGACATAAAACAATACTGTTTGAATTGTGGGCTTGACAGTAATCATCACAAAGAGGATAGAGTTTATGGGGGAATCTAACAGGTGATGTTTGGACTCCTGGCCTCAAGTTCCATGGAGCAAAGAAGGTGGAAAGGTTGGGGCTTCCAGTGGTGAAATTAGGACCTCTTTCCCCCATTGTTCAACTGTCTGGAACAGGGGTCCCCAAACTCTGATCTGTGGACCAGTACCGGGCCGCGGCCTGCCAGCAAGCGGTCCTCACAAACAAGCAAAGCCCCATCCACGGGATGCAGGCAGCACACAAAACCAGGCCCCCTCCGGTCCGTGGAAAAACCTGTTACCATGTAACTGGTCCCTGGTGCCCAAAAGATTGGGGGCCTCTGGTCTGGAAGTCTCCAATCATCAACCATGAGTTTATGCGGACAAATATCAAAACCGGACCTGGGGGGGGAGGGTCTTGTATCCTATGATGATGATGATGATGATGATGATGATGATGATGATGATGATGATGATGATGATGATGATGATGATGATGATGATAATAATAATAATAATAATAATAATAATAATAATAATAATAATAATAATAATAATAATAATAATAATAATAATAATAATAATAATAATAATAATAATAATGTTGGAAGGGACCTTGGAGGTCATTAATCCAACCCCCTGCTCAGGCAGGAAACCCTATACCATTTCAGGCAGGTGGCTGTCCAGTCTCTTCTTAAAAACTTCCAGCGTTGGAGCATTCATAACTTCTGGAGGCAAATCATTCCACTGGTTAATTGTTCTCACTGTCAGGAAGTGTCTCCTTAGTTCTAGGTTGCTTCTCTCCTTGATTAGTTTCCATCTGTTGCTTCTTGTCCTGCCTTCAGGCGCTTTGGAAAATAGCTTGACTCCCTCTTCTTTGGGGCAACCCCTGAGATATTGGAACACGGCTATCATGTCACCCCCTAGTCCTTCTCTTTATTAAACTTGACATACCCAATTCCAGCAACTGTTCCTTATATGTTTTAGCCTCCAGTCCCATGATCATCTTTGTTGCAATTCATCCAATTGTTTTCTCTCTGTGTTCTAGGGATGGTACCTGAATTTTTACCAATACCTGGAGGGGCTGCTTTTGATCAGGGTTTCGCTTCCCCTGGAATTGGGCGCATGCCAGCCGCTGGAGTTGGTTTAGGTGTTCGTGCTGGTGCTCTTCCGGGGCTTCCTACTCCTCAGGTTGTGGCTGCCCCTGAAAGGACACCTCGGCACGTTTTCCCCGAAACATGGCTGTGGCGCCTGGTTATGATAAAGTAAGTTGATGGCACAGCCTAAGAGATTCCCCTGGAGACCAATTTCTCCAACCTTGGGAGCCTTCCAGACAGGGAGGGCTATAGCTCCCCCCATCATCCTCCAACTCAAGTGGCCAGTTTGAGCTGCCTTGGCTGAACACGAAGGCAGTTGCAATCCAATATTTCCGGAAGGCACCAGAAGAAGACAACTGTTTAAAACTTGCATGGAAGGAGTCTGCCTGCAATTCAACTTGATCTTAATATTGATTTTTTTTTAAATTAAAACTCTCAAGACAGTTCATGTCACAGCACTCTAAATCTATATTGCTGTGCAGACATCTGGTTCTGCACAACTGCTCCAGGACTGACCAATCTTTTATGCTGTTTTTTTTCCTTTCCAAAAATGTATAGGTAGTACTAAACTTACAATCCTAATTGACCCTGGAATTATGGTCGTATGTCATTGCAGTTGTAAATTGAGGCATTGTGACCTGATTTTTGTGTGTGTGTGTGTGCAGTGGTCACTGAATGAATACCATGGTTGTTAAGCAAACCCTTTTTTCCCCCAATGGGTGTCCCAAAGATGCTTTTTCACGAGGCAACTGGACTTTCTTGTTTTTCCTTTGAAGACATTTCACTTTTCATCCAAGAAGCTTCTTCAGCTCTGACTGGATGGCGGGGGAATGGAAGGATTTATATTCCTTGAAGACAGCTGGTCATTTGCATCCTTTAAAAATCTTTGAGGCCACTTGGAGGTTTATCTGTGTCATCAGGGTCACCTAAGTAGTGAAAATGGGTGTGGAGCCTTCTTGAGTAGTGCACCCATTTGCACCACTCAGGTGACCCTGAGGACACAGGTAAACCCTCCAAATGGCTCCAACTACTCTCTAAAAGAATGCAAATGACCAGCTGTCTGCAAGGAGTATAAATCCTTCCATTCCCCACCATCCAGTCAGAGCTGAAGAAGCTTCTGGGATGATAAGTGAAATGTCTTCAAAGGAAAAACAAGAAAGTCCAGTTGCCTCATGAAAAAACATCTTTGGGACAATTATGACCTGGATGACTAAGAATCTCCATAGACATTTCCCAGTGGGTGTTTTTGCTGGAGACCAAAAATAAATGCCAGAAATCAGAATATATATATATATTGTAAATCACAGTCATGTGACCATGGAAGGCTGCAAATGGCTGATTGCCAAGTGCCCAAAATGCTAAGACGAGATTGGGGGTGTGTTTGTGCCCAGCCATCATAACTTTGAAAATGTGTAGCTTTGTGGGGGGGGCACCATCACAACTTCAAGCAATTGTTAAGCGACTTGTCGTAAGTGAAATTAAAACCTGTAGCCAGTTTTAACTATTATTCTCTGTCTCCTTGATGGAGTTCCTTAGAGGCAAGTCCTCGGCTTATGACCACACTTGGGTCCAACATTTTTGTTGCTAAGCGAGAGAGTTGTTAAGTGAATTTTGCCCCATTTAACAACTTGTTAGTTAGTGACATGGTTGTTATGGGACTCTGGCTTCCCCACTGACTTTGCTTGTCAGAAGATCTCAAAGGGGATCGCGTGACCTTGGGAACTCTGCAAGTATCATAAATATGAGCCAGCTGTGAAGCGTTCAAAGTTTGATCACAACCACGAGGATGTGGCGATGGTGTCAAAGAGTGAAAATTTGGCAGCTACGTGCCTCTCTGTTTTCATTTTGCTATTAGAATAAGGGGTGGGGGGAGAGGTGTTGTTTTCAAATGGGTTAGTTAGAGAAATGAAACCTCTCCAGTTCTTGCTGAAAGTCAGCAGTGTGGAAACCTTTCAAGGACATTCTAGCAGGTGTGAAGAAGATAGCAGATGGTTCCCATAACAAAGAAAACATGTTTACATGAGCTACATGGACATCTGGGGTGGTTTGGCTGGAAAAGTCATTGTTATATGCCAGTGGTGGAGAACCTATGGCACATGTGCCAGAGGCAGCACTCAAAGCCCTCTCTGTGGGCACGTGCGCCATCGCCCCAGCCCCGCCTCCCCCCCGGCCCCCTGCTCACCAGCAGCCCCCCCAGAGGAGAGTCGCCCCCAGGCATGACCTGCATGTAGCAGCGCAGCCAAGGACATGGCAGCCGGGCAGCGGGGACAAGACTCCGCCCTTGCACCCCATCGTGTGCAGATGCTGCTGCGGGCTGTGGAGGTGGTGGGGGGCTCTGCGGGTGGGTGAGGTGGGGGGCAGGGTGGCATGGGGGCAGGGTGGTTTTGGGGCACTCGGTCTCTAAAAGGTTCGCCATCACTGTTATATGCTATGGTCTGATGCCTTGGGATTTTAGAGTTAGTTTTACCTCACCTTTACCAGGCCATGTACCCAATAAGCAGTAAGCTTTTCAGAAATGAAAATAATCCTGGACTTTTATTTGGATACTTCAGCTGGAAGTTGACAAATGGGTATAAGTGTGAAAAATGGCCATAAGCCACTTTTTTTTCAGTGCTGTTGTAACTTGGAATGGTCAATAAACAAATGGTTGGAAGTTGTGGACTACCTGTAGTAGATTTGCTTCCCTCACTTTCTGTTCTCTTGTGTCTTTCAGTGATTCTCAAGGAAATAGCCCTTCTCATCTCCTTGGTTCTGGCAGAAAGAGGGATGTGTCTGAAGAATCCAAGGAGATTGCTCTTCCTGTGACCATCCCGGACACCATCACCGAATGGAAAGCTGGAGCTTTCTGTCTTTCAGCAGACACCGGCTTCGGCCTGGCCCAGCCCACTTCTCTGAAGGCCTTCCAGCCATTCTTCCTTGAACTCACATTGCCCTATTCTGTGGTGCGAGGAGAAGCCTTCCCACTCAAGGCTACAGTCTTCTCCTACCAGGATTACTGCATCCGGGTAAGGAGTACTTAATGGCTTCTGTGGAATCTTCTGTTTGTATTCTTGAAATTGCTTGGTTCTCTTTCTCTGCCTGTTTGCTCCAGTTCAGAATAACACAATAACAGAGTTGGAAGAGACCTTGGAAATCTTCTAGTAGTCCAACCCTCTGTTCAAGCAGGAACCTATATCATTCTGGACAAATGACTGACCAGTCTCTTCTTAAAAACCTCCAGGGATAGAGCACCCACAATTTCTGGAGGCAAGCTGTTCCACTGATTAATTTTTGTCACCATCAGGAAATGTCTCCTTAGTTCTAGGTTGCTTCCTTGATTAGTTTCCATCCATTGCTTCTTGTTCTGCCTTCAGGTGCTTAATTCTTAACTGTCCATGGTTTGCATTCAAGCTCTCAAAACCACCTGAGATTATCCTGCCCCAGTTTGCAAAAAAAAAACCAAAAAAAAAAACCCGAACTACCCACTGGATTCTACACGTCTGAAGCCATCATATTTCTTTAAGACACTGTGTTTGCATTTCTCTCACTCCCATCTTCGCCAGAGAATTGGCTTTCTATACTCCCCCCCCCTTTAGTACAGTATTTCAAGCTTGATGACTTTAAGATGTTTGGACTTCAACTCCCAGAATTCTCCAGCCAGCAGTTGAAGTCCACTCAACTTAAAGTTGCTGAGTTTGAAAACACTATTTTAGTGGATGCTTGTCTACTGAATTATACAGCTATGAAAGTAATGAGTGCCTAAGGGGAAATGAACTAGAACAGTGGCCCCCAACCTTTGGGGCATCAGGGACCAATTCCACGGAGAAAGGTTTTTCCGTGGACCAGAGGGGGTGTGGTTTTGCATACTCCCTGCATCCCATGGATGGGGATTCACTTGTTTGTGCGGCATGGTTTCTGGCATGCCATGGACCAGCGCCGCTCCATGGACTGGGGGTTGGGGATCCCTGAACTAGAACTTGCAGAGAAAGTGTAGGTTGTACCCAGAAGATTGTGGCTGGGATCTGGCTTTACCATTAGCCAGAATGGGGTTGATCTCCCTTTTCAGTTCCTTAATTGCTTATTTTACCAAGAATAGCAAAGAGAAGCTTGTAGGATTCCTACCTCAAGGACTAGAATAACTTGTGTTCTATATGCACTATGACATCAAGACTTGGGACACAATGCTACATTTATCTTTATCTTTTGCAACACAGTACTTGGACCAGCCTGGCTATTTCCTTTCTCATACATTCATGCCTACAATATGGAAGTATGACCAGTTTTTAATTCAACCAATCATAGTTCCATATTCCAAATTGTATTTGTAATTTATTGCAAAAGATTGTGAGAGATGGTTCAGATGGAGGGAGAGTCGAGGAGGTGGGTTACAGTGAAGTAGCAGTTGCTCAGGAAGGAGCGGCACATTCTAGAAAGTAGGGCAGATAAGATTCACCACAGCTTGGAGCTGGATAGGAGACAGAGATTTTGGATAGCCATTTCCTAGAATCTCTCAGGAATGTTAAGGGTTTAGTCCGGCAAGATTCTGTCTGTTGTGTATAAGCAGATGAAGAACTGAACTCTGGCTGAATTGTTCAACATCAGCCCTGAGCTTAGCCTGACACAGATATAGACACAGGTAAAGGCAGAACCTTTCAAGGCATATTGTCTAGTTTCTAGGAGAATAAAAGAGGTTTTTTTCTGTATAGATTTTATTAGTTTTTATAGGGTTAGGAATAAGGTGGGGTTGGGGTTGGGGTTGGGATTTAGGTTAGGGTTAGGATTAAGGTTAGGATTGGGGTTGGGGTTTTTCCAAGTAACATTCTCAATATTTAGCAAACAGCATAATGTCTGAGTTCATGTATTTAACAAACAATAATAAAAAATAGTTAATTATCATAAACAATATGTTAATTAATCACTCAATAGCCTTCTTCTTGCTAATATATATTCAAAATTACATATCACATTCCTTTCTCTCTAATTCGTCTTTCTAGCCATTGATAGAAATTATCCCATGTTCTAAAGTACACTGAATCTTCTTTCTCTTTTATCTTTAAAGTCAATCTATCCATTTCTGCACACTCTAGAATTTTCTTAATTAGTACTTCTTCAGCTGGTAAGTTTTCATTTTTCCAATGTTGGGCAAATGCAATTCTTGCTGCCGTTGGTCCTTGTATTATTAAATATCTGCAATCTTTCCCATAATTAGCTCCTATTATTCCTAACAAAAATAATTCTGGTTTAAAGTCTATTTGTTTTTTAGTCATTTTCTCCAACCATAAATGTATTTTAACCCAAAATCCTTTTGCTTTAGGGCATGTCCACCAGATATGATAATAAGTACCCGGTCTTTGTTTGCATTTCCAACAGTTATTTGAAGTATTTTTAAACATTTTTGCTAATCTCACTGGTGTCATGTGCTGTCTGTAAAACATTTTATATCAGTTTTCTTTATATGCCACTGCTTTAGTTAATTTAATATTTCGTTCCCATAACTTTTGCCAATCTTCTAATTCTATATTATATCCAAAGTTCTTGAGAATAAAAGAGTTTTGAACATACTCTACATCATCTTTTTCATTCATTCAGTTGCTCATTCATTTATATATGTATATGTGTGTTTTGGTGGCATAAAAATTCAATAAGCAAACAAATAAATATTCAAACAATATCACAGGTGTTCAAAGCTTAACAAATAGATAAAAGCAAAATTGGGGGAGAAGAACATTCATCTAATCATAGTATGACCATTGTGCAGGCTCCCCATGGAATCCCCAGTATTGCTGGAGACACCATGTTTTCAGGGCCTTTAGAAAGGCTCACAGGGGCCTCATGGGAAATGATGATTATGAGCTTTTCTCTGCACTGCAGTGGGGATGTATAGTTTTCCCACTGAACTATTTTTTTCCAAATGAATAGGTCAGAATATCTCTGGCTCCTTCTGCTGACTTTGATGCATCCCCTATGGAGAAGAAGGAGGATTCCTATTGTATCTGTGCAAATGGAAGAAAAACAGTGTCATGGATGGTGACCCCTAAAATTCTAGGTAAGTGTAACTAAACAATCCTTTTGGGTTAGGGAGACCCCAAAGGAAGTGGAGCCATTACTTAGAAGATGATCTTTTCCCTCTGTGTATAAAGTAAATCAAGGAGCAGAGTTTTAATTATCATTTCCTCCTAGGATTATAATGGTACACAAGAAAGACCTTGGGAGACCGGGCAAAAAGACATTGCCCAGGGAACGGTCAGCTAGGAGACGGCATCGCCCGCAGGTGTACAAAAGGCAGGGCAAGAGGCTCAGAAGAGACCCTCTCTAGTTTCTTGGGCTGTAAAGGAGACAGCGGGAGATTTGTACTTTCAAACATGAAAGATTCTACTAATATAGATTTACAGTTAAAATAAAATTAACTCATCAGGTTGTGTTTACTGTCTGGTCTACCTTAACTGGCATCAATCCTGCAACTCTGAAAGTTCAATTCTCCTGCTCTCTCCTGTACAGCCCGAGAAACTAAGGAGGGTCTCTTCTGATCCTCTTGCATCTCCTGTCAAGATTGATTCGCCTTTTGACCTACATTTTCTCCCTTTGCTCATAGCTTGACATGATTGTGGAATGCAAAGGTGGGAGGGATGGTATCTAGGCAACCGAGACATTTTTGAGAGCTTGGTGCTGATAACTCCAAGATCACTAACAGAGGTGCTCGATGGAGAAGTGGATTTTTCCCATAACAATGTGAACACCCTGTGGGTGGTGGCAAGGGAATCTATTGTTTAATTAATTAAGCTTTCGGGTGGGAAAACCAGAGCTGGTTTTGCTTCTTCTGTGCCAATGTAAATTTTCAGTAAAGTATTATATTCTTGGTAAAATCGTGTCCCAGGAGTTCCTTTTTCTGGAAATGCCAACTGGACAGTTGACATCTCCCCACTATCCAGCTGCAGGCTCTGCTGTCCCTTATCTGACCATACTCTTGGCAGGGTCTCTGTGCCAATCTCCCTTGATCTTTCCCACATACCATTACAATATAAGGGTAGCATATTGTAAGGAGATGATCATTTTTGTTCCAGGGGAGATAAACATCACAGCAAGTGCAGAGGCCGTGAGCTCAAATCAGCTCTGTGGGAATGAAGTAGTGGAGGTGCCCACCATCGGAAACAAAGACGTTGTGATCAAGTCACTCTTAGTTGAGGTATATGGGATGCTTTAAACCCGGGCTGGGTAATGAGGGAACACAGACTTCTGGGTAAAGCAGTGGTGGATATCTATGCTAAATGTCGGGGAATATGCTGAGGAAAATACCAACAGCTGGCAATTTATCCCAGATAGTAGAGCTTCCCAGGACAAGAAGAGAAGGTGTGAGATCATCTATCTGAGCTCTGGAGTGCTGCTCCTTGGGAGAAGTCTGACAAGATCTGAAGGGAAGGGATCTTGTCAGTGATCCATTTACCTCCCCCCCCACTTTCACTTTCTTCTTCTTTGGATTACAAATTTTACAATAGAAAAAAATGGCTACTATAAGAAAGGCAACAAAAACAACAGAAATGACTACAACAAGAAGGGGCTTTTTAAAGAAAGCCAGCAAATGATAGAAAAAGGGATTAGTCAAGACTTTACATAAAATAACACTAGCACTAGCACTTATATACCGTTTCACAGTGCTTAACAGTGCCCTCTCTAAGCAATTTACAGAGTCAGCATATTTGCCCCCAACAACCTGGATCCTCATTTTACCGACCTCTGAAGGATGGAAGGCTGCGCCAACCTTGAGCTGGTCAGGATCGAACTGCCAAACTGCAGTCAGCCGGCAGTCAGCAGACATAGCCTGCAGTACTGCATTTTAACCACTGCGCCACCATGACTTCTGTGTGAGGAATTAGGAAAAGTACAACTTTATCAATTAACAGGAAGCTGACTAACTTAGGAGAGAGAATGGAAGAGAGATTTACAATCATTGGGAAAATAAGGTGGATTAAAAAAACTAGACGATTCTAGAAAAAAATAATTTCAGATGTTAAACAAAATAAAGGGAAAAAAAAGGAACTTTGGAAAATAAAGCAGAAATAACTAACAGAGGTGGAAAAGGCTCTAGATAATGTGGCTTTTTTGGACTTAAGAAACCAGGAATTCTACTACAGACTGAGGGCAGTGCAAGAACATAGTGAATTAGAAGAACTTATGGCAGATTGACCTACAACAAGATTATGGTATGCACAAAAATAGAAACTTAATGAAATTCCCACAACAGAGAAAGGGATTTTGAAAATGTCCGAATTTGCTGTTTAAATAGAAAAATAAAACCAATAAAAACTTTTTTTTGAAAGACTGGAAACCTCATATGGACTTTTTGCTGGAAGAAGAAAAAAAATGATATGATTTGTGGTTTTGAGGTCTGAAAAAGACGTGGATTAAGTGAAGGGTTAAAGGAATTTATGTAGTAGCCAAGAGGGAGGGAAGAATATAACATTTCTTCATCAGTCTAAGCGGCCAAAGCTAACATTCCTTTCCTAGTCACCTGGATAAAACTTTACTCTCCTTAAGGGACCAAGCAAGTAGATCTTAATGGGGCTGTTCAATACAATGGAAAACAAAATGGCCTTGTTAGGAAGCAATGCAAAGCAATTCTGCGTTGACCTATCCAGCGATATGAATTCTACATGCTCCTTTTGATGGTTCACCTCTCTTGTTACTTGTTTCAACTGCATTTCCTCTTGGTGAGGGAGGATGAACGGATTTTCAGAAAACATTGCAGACTACACGAACCATTTGGGCTTCAGTTTGAAATTCAGACAACACAGACTCATCCCCAACAGCCTGCACCTGTCTTCAGCAGTGAAGGGACAGAGGGCAGAAAAAACATCCTGCAACCAAGAAGGCTCCACACCCATTTGCACTGCTCAGGTGACCCTGAGGACACAGGTAAACCTCTAAATCAGGAGTCTTCAAACTTAGCCCTTTTATGATTTGTGGACTTCAACTCCCAGAATTCCTCAGCCAGCGTGCCTGGCTGAGGAATTCTGGGAGTTGAAGTTCACAAGTCATAAAAGGGCCAAGTTTGAAGACCCCTGCTCTAAATGGCCTCAACGACTCTCTAAAAGAAGGCAAATGACCAGCTGTCTTCAAGGGATATAAATCCTTCCATTTTCTCATCATCCAGTCAGAGCTGACGAAGCTTCTTGGATGAGAAGCGAAACGTCTTCAAAGAAAAACAAGAAAGTCTAGTTGCCTCCTGAAAAAGCACCTTTGGGATTTCCTGTTGGTGCCTATCTACTTAACTCAGATGTTATTTCTACAGTGATTTTTTAAAAATGATTTTAACACTCATGTTCACCTCCCCTGTTTTCCTTCCTTTTCTATTCTGGTGAAGCCTGAAGGGATCGAGAAAGAAGTGGTCTTCAACTCTCATCTCTGTGCAGATGGTACGTTGCCCCTGTAGACACACATATTAAGTTACTTTAAATGCTCTTTTTTTAAAGTACCTCCTTCAAAAGAAGATCGCCACCTCCCAAACCCAGGCATTTATGAAAGCCTAGATCAGGGGTGTCAAACTCGCAACATCACATGACGTGTCACGACGTATCGTGACTTTTTTCCCATTGCCGGCAATGGGGTGGGCGTGGTTTCGGCATGACACATCCTGCCCGTGGGCTGGCAGTTTGACACCCCTGGCCTAGATGTCTATGGAGATTCTCAGTCATCCAGGTCATAGTTATCCCAAAGATGCTTTTTCACGAGGCAACTGGACTGTCTTGTTTTCCTTTGAAGACCTTTCGCTTCTTATCCAAGAAGCTTCTTCAGCTCCGAAGCTTCAAAGCTGAAGAAGCTTCTTGGATGAGAAGCAAAACATCTTCAGAGGAAAACAAGAAAGTCCAATTGCCTCGTGAAAAAGCATTTTGGGGAAAGCCTAGATGAGAGGAAGTGGGGGGGGAATGATATAAATATTGGACATAGTCTCTTGAACAATTTGACTCCTGCTAAAATCACTACTGTAGCTCAGCCTCCTAAGCAGTACGTGCACCAAGAGTCCAGTCAGAATAGCAGTGCCAAATGCACCATAGTCTAAATTCTGTTTCTCTTTTATAGGAAAAACTAAGTCCGAATCTATTCCTCTGACATTACCAGAAAATGTTGTCAAAGACTCAGCCAGGGCCTCCTTTTGTGTGCTGGGTAAGTGAGGTTGCTATGCTACTCATTTTGGAAATTAATTCTGTCTTTGGGCACTCCTGCATAAGGTCCCTGGGTCAGTCCAGAAGCTGCTCCCATTACATATACAAGTAGTCCTTGACTTACAACAGTTCATTTAGCGACCGACCAAAGTTACAACGGCATTGAAAAAAGGGACATGATCATTTTAAAGTCAGTTAAGTCAGTTACTGACCTAAGAGCCGTGGTGGCGCAGTGGTTAGAATGCAGTACTGCAGGCTACTTCTGCTGACTGCCGGCTGCCAGCAGTTCGGCAGGTCGATTCTCACCGGCTCAAGGTTGACTCAGCCTTCCATCCTTCCGAGGTCAGTAAAATGAGGACCCAGATTGTTGGGGGCCATAGGCTGACTGTCTAAACCGCTTAGAGAGGGCTGTAAAGCACTGTGAAGTGGTATATGAGTCTAAGTGCTATTGCTATTTTCCACAGTTGACTGTTGCAGCATCCCTAGAGTCACGTGGTCAAAATTCCCACACTTGGCAACTGACTCATATTTATGACGGTCGCAGAGTCCCGGGGTCATGTGATCCCCTTTTGCGGCCTTCTGACAAGCAAAGTCAATGGGGAAGCCAGATTCATTTAACAACCATGTTACCGACTGATAATGGCCCCGATTCACTTAACAATTGTGGCAAGGAAGGTCGTAAAATGGGCCCAAATTCACTTCACTTCCTCGCTCAGCAACAAAAATGGTGGGCTCAATGGTGGTCGTAAGTCGAGAACTTCCAGCGTGTTAGACCCTCACTGCAGTTGGCCGTTTTAGGCATCGGACTAAGACTGGGAGAAAGTTGGGTAGATTTTTCTGGATACTCAAGCACTGGCATCTTTTGAGGGGGGAATCAAAGTTGGCAAGATCATAATTTAATTAATATTGAGAAACTCATAACTGATAAAGATATTTCAAATACTGATGGGAAATTAAACCTTAATAAGAGCATGAAAAACAGGATATTGATTGATGAATTGACATTATTGATTGATGAATTGATATTATTGTTATTGGTGTGATATTAGTAAAATATGATGAAGATGCTTACATTTAACTTTATATGCATTAACAGTACCAAAACTTTTAATGGTGTAATGAGGGGGAAATGGAAAAAATATGGAGAAGAAAGGAGGATCAGGGAAAAATACTGGATTGTGTAGTATTGAACAGATTTATAGTGAAGACGTTAATGTTAAATATTTGAACTCAGACAACATGTTGTTTACAAAGCATTAAAGACTGTATGTCATGGTTCCGACAGATGAAACTCTTCAAAGAACTTCAAGGCATTGTTTACCTTAAAGAATCTTTATTCGAGTAGCATAACTTCGGCACTTACATAGTCAAAGCCAAAATCTGAATTCCCCTCCCCTGAGCACATAGTATCAAAGCACAATACCCTCCTCTAATTCACAGTCATAAATTACATTCTCCAATTAGTTTGAAATGCAGGCTTTCCCTCCAGTTCTTCAGCCTGCCAATTCTTATCATCTCTTATTTCAATAATCTTGGTTCACACACTAGCTACAGTATTGTTATGTCTAACTAAAGTCCCATGCACATTCCTCCCCCCCTAGTATCATCTAATTCTAACTCTAATTCTAAGAGTAAAACACAAGAAGGAAAATGGTTGCAACTCCATATGTTGTCAAGCAAAAACATCCAACGTTAGCAGCGTTGACACTGTAATTTTTAAAAATTAATAAAACTTTTATATAAAAAAACAACAACGTTGGCAAGGTCATCTCTGTCATCTGTCCTCCTCTTTCCCCACCTCAGGAGACATTCTCGGGGGAGCGATACAGAACCTCCACCAGCTTCTCAAGATGCCCTACGGCTGTGGGGAGCAGAACATGGCCCTCTTTGCCCCCAATATCTACATCCTGAACTATCTCAAAAAGACTGGACAACTGACCGAGGAGATCAAATCGAAAGGCATTGGATATTTAGTGGCTGGTGAGAAGCATCCCACAGGAATTCTCCTCTCATGCTTTCCCTACTGCAGTTGGGAGCTTTCAAGGGCTCGATCCACAGATGAGTCACTGGTATCGATTGAGGAGGTTGTAAATTGGACAAATTAGGTTGACTGAGACACTTGGGACCTTTTCAGATGTTGCGAATAAGATACGTTAGTAATATAGAGAACCCGTTTAGTGTGTGGTTAAGAAACCAGAAGATTGCGATCTCAAAGGTGCATTTTTCATGAGGAAAGTGGACTTTCTTGTTTTTCTTTGAGACGTTTTGCTTCTCATCCAAGAAGCTTCTTCCGCTCTGACTGGATGGTAGGGAATGCAAGGATTTATACTTCTTGCTGACGGCTGGTCATTTGCCTTCTTTTAGAGGGTCATTGAGGCCACCTGGAGGTTTATCTGTGTCGTCAGGGTCACCTAAGTGCTGCAAATGGGCGTGGAGCCTTCTTAGAACTGTTGCAAGGACTGTGTTGCAGACCGGAGATAGGTGATGCCATATCCCTCCCCCTCTGTTGGGAGAGGGCTGTTCAATTCTGACATAGATGGCCACTTTGACCCTTCTTTCAAACCAGCTTGGATGAGAAGCGAAACGTCTTCAAAGAAAAACAAGAAAGTCCTGTTGCCTCGTGAAAAAGCACCTTTGGGATAACTGTGACCTGGATGACTGAGAATCTCCATAGACAGAAGACTGTGAGTTCTAGTATGGCCTAGGCATCAAAAACTGGCTGAGTGATTTGGGGCTAGTCACTCTCTCTTGGCTTAACTCACCTCAAAATGTTGTTTGGGGAAAATAGAAAAGGGTTGTGGGGATGATAAAACAAGGAAGGAGTGCATATTTACCATTTTGAATTTCTTATAAAAAAGTAGTAAATGAGGGATAAAAAAATCCAATAAATAAATATATAAAATATTGCTCAATGGCTTGCTGTTCTGGACAATCCAGGTATCCTGCAATAGTAAAGAATTAGAATGAATTACAGTTTAAATAGGGAAGCTCTGTTGAGTGTTTATGCAAAGAGAAAAGAGGGTTATAAGTGTAATGGTAAACAAACAAACAAAATGTGTAAAATTTAGGAACATTGAACATTAATTTCAACTTCCAGCTGAAGTATTCAAATAAAAGTCCAGGATTATTTTCATTTTTTGAAAAGCTGTTTATTGAATACATGGCCTGGTAAAGGCGAGGTAAAACTAACTCTAAAATTCTAAGGTATCAGACTATAGCATATAACAATGACTTTCCCAGCCAACCGCCCCCCCCCCCAGATGTCCATGTAGCTCATGTAAACAAGTTTTCTTTGTTATGGGACCCATCTGCTATCTTCTTCACACTTTCTAGAATAGAGGTCCCCAACCTTTTGGGCACCAGAGACCAGTTCTGTGGAGAGAGGTTTTTCTGCGGACCGGAGGGGGCGTAGTTTCATGTACTGCCTGCATCCCGTGGATGGGGCTTTGCTTGTTTGCATGGACTGGTTTCTGGCATGCTGTGGCCCGGTGCCAGTACACGGACCGGGGGTTGGGGACCCCTGTTCTAGAATGTCCTTGAAAGATTTCCATACTGCCGACTTTCAGCAAGCTTCTGTAAAACTGGAGAGGTTTCATTTCTCTAACTAACTCACTCAAAAACAACCTCTCTCCCCCCTTATTTTAATGGCAAGATGAAAACAGAGAGGCAGGTAACTGCCAAATTTTCACTCTTGACAATTAAGCACCCAGTTGCCAGAGGTGGGTCTCCATGAGATCATAAGGGGAACCTTTGGGAAGGGGGAGGGGTGGTGGTATAGTCAAGCAGACTGAATAATATTCCAAATTTGATTTGGAGATCCAAAGCCAATTTGGGTCAATTTCTAAGTCAAACTGACTTTTGGAAATGAATCACAAACTTGGAATGAAATATTCCAGTTGGATTTGGAAACGCACATGCTGCTCAGCTCGGCTCTAATTTTCCTTTTCCGCTTCAGGCTATCAAAGGCAACTGAACTACAAGCATCCGGATGGTTCTTATAGCACTTTTGGAAAAAGTTCAGAGGAAGGGAACACTTGGTAAGATTTCTTGGTTCCTAAGGTAGTATTTCTCAAACTTTCTACAATGATGGACTAACTAAATTAACATTCGGAAAATTCAGGAGCCATCGTGTAAATTTATATTTTTCATCAAACAAGAAATAAAGATCCTTTACAAAGTAAATGAAGCCCTCCAAATCTAATTCTATGATTCCACGATTCTGTGATTCTATAAAGTATGAGCGCAGATTCTA
The DNA here is from genome assembly GCA_023970755.1 of Azemiops feae. Classification (NCBI taxonomy): domain Eukaryota; kingdom Metazoa; phylum Chordata; class Lepidosauria; order Squamata; family Viperidae; genus Azemiops; species Azemiops feae. Next base: position 401,062 of record JALGBA010000967.1, read on the forward strand.
TCATTCTAAGTTTTGTAATTTGAATAAAAAATTAGAAGTTAATTTATGTATCCTAGGTCATATCATGATAATAGCTTTTAGCATAGACTAGAGCAGGGCTTTTCAACCCGTGGTACGCGTACCACCAGTGGTACGTGAGCACCTGGCTGATGGTACGCGTAGGACGGGTTGAACAGCACTGTAAAAAAAATGTGTAAAAAAAAGTGTAAAAGTGGATGAGGTGAAGCGGCAGCAGCGCCGCACAAGCTTGTGGCAAAGTCAGCTGGAACTGCACGTTGCCTGGGTCCTACTGAGAGCCCAGGATCAAAGCGCGCAGCTCCAGCTGATTGGCGGCAGCCTTGGGGGTAGCAGGCAGCCTCACGCAGTCTTCAGTGGAGATTCCGATGGAACTGCACGACGCATTGCCTGGGTCCCCCCTGCCCCCACCCAGATGCCCTCACCTCCCCCAAGCGTTTTTTTACTCACCTGCTTTCAGCAGCATTCTCTTTCTCCTGTCCTTCTCAGCCTTCATGTGTTTGTGAGACAAAAAAAAAAGTTCCATGAGACTTTCTAACTTCTCGCGAGAAGTTAGAAAGTCTCATGGAACTTTTTTTCTTTTTTACCCACAAACACGTGGTGAAGGCAAATGAAGGCAGAGAAGCAAAAGGAGAAAGGGAGTGCAGCTGAAAGCAGGTGAGTAAAAAAATGCTTGGGGGAGGCGAGGGCATCTGGGCGGGGGTGGGGGTGCCAACCTTACCCTGCATGGTGGCGGGAGGGTTAACGGCGGGCACGGGGGGCCCAGGAGGAGCTGCACAAAGCAGGCAGAGGGGAGGCCGAGCAGATTGTGGGCACCGGCAAGCGAGCGAGATGGGCAGGGGCGCGAATCGGTGTTTCTGAGCACACGCCGATTTGCGCCCCTGCCCATCTCACTCGCTTGCTTTCTATCTATCTATCAACAGCTTTTGATGCCTTTCCGTGTCTTCTGAATTTTGTTTCTGCAAGTGAGCTGGGCAGGAGCGCGGAATCGGTATTTCTGAGCACACGCTGATTCGCGCCCCTGCCCATCTCGCTCGCTTGCAGGGGTCCTGACCAACCTTCACCAGACGGGAGCGGGGAGGGCATAAAAGAGCCCAGAGGAGGCAATTGGAGTTTGGCTGCCGCTGCCACCACTGCCGCTGTTGCTGAGCCAGACGGCTGCACGACGGCAGCTGCTGCGGTTCCTGCCCGCTGCTTCTCCTTGGCTGTTTCCTCTGAAAAGGAGTGGCGGTCGCGCTCGGTGCAGCCAGGAGCCCAGCACAGCCGCTGTTCTTCCACAGGGGGAGGAGAGCGCAGGCAGCAGAGGAGCGCATGGGGGCGGGGAAAGAGCCGCGGCTGCCGAACTTCCTCTGGTGCATTGCGTGCGACCGCAGCCAGAGAAAAGCAGTGAGCGGGGAAGCGGCTCATTCATTGCTGCAGCCAGCCCCAAGGAAGAGCCGGCACAACCCGCAGGTGAATCCCACCTGGCTGCATTCTTTGCAGCCGAAAGAAGGGCTTTGGTCCCGCTTCCCCTTCGCTCCGGCAGGATCCATGAATGCCAGATCTAACCCCAGGGTGGTTCGAAAGGCCAGCAGACTGGCTGGGAGTTTTGGGGTGGAGACATGTGAGCCTTCCTCCGTCTTCTTGAATCTGGCATTCACGGACCTGGCCGGAAGACCTTGGCTCTTCCCCTTTTGTTTTGGGCCTCACCCTTCTCTGGTGGCCTACGTTTGGCCTTTGCTTCACTGGGGCTTTGGAACTGCTTCTTTTCTGGGACCAGTTTCTTGTCCTGAGGACTGCCCTGGTCTTGTGCCTGGACTCTGCCTAGTGGATGGGACTTGGAACCCTGGATCTTACCCTGTGAGCGTGCTCCAACTCTGTGGGCTTTATTTGAACTACCAGGGCTGCTGTTTGGGGGCCTGAGAGTGGCTGCCTTCAGAGTAGTGTGAGGGTGGAGCCTTACCATTTGTTGGAGGGCGTATGGCTGAAACATTTATTAAGAAAAATAAAGAACTCTCTCTATTTCTTTATAGAATAGAATTCTTTATTGGCCTAATGTGATTGGACCCACAAGGAATTTGTCTCCGGTGCATAAGCTCTCAGTGCACATAAAAGCAATATGTGATAAATCATGATCGTAGCCATTGTAAAAATACATTCATCATAAACCGTAAGATATAACACAGTGATAGTCATAGGATACTAAATAAGCAATCAACATAAATCATACTAGGATACTAAATAAAACAGTATAAATCATAAGATACAAGCAACAAAGTTATAGTCATGAGAAGATAAGGAATAGGTAATAGGAAGGATGAGAAGGATAATAGTAATGCAGCCCTACTAGATAGTTTGACAGTGTTGTGGGAATTAGTTGCTTAGCAGAGTGATGGCATGGGGGAAAAACTGTCCTTGTGTCTGGTAGTTTTGGTGTGCAATGACCTATAGCATCGTTTTGAGGGTAGAAGTTGAAATAGTTTATGTCCAGGAAGTGAGGGGTCTGTAGATATTTTCACAGCCCTCTTTTTGACTTGTGCGGTATACAGGTCCTCAATGGAAGGAAGAGGCCTGCCTTGTCTTGACCACCTGGATCATAACATTAGTAACTAGAAAAATTAAAATGAGGCTGTCCTGTGCTCTGGGCTGTCTTACAGGCTGACGGCTTTCGTGCTGAAGTCTTTTGCTCCAGCGAGGTCCTTCATCTCTGTGGAAGAAAAGCACATCATCGATGCTCAGAATTCACTGACACTGAGGCAGGAGCCCAATGGATGCTTTCGGAGCACAGGGTCTCTTTTTAACAATGCCCTCAAGGTACAAGAGGCGGGTGGGAGAAAAGGGTGACATGTCTTTGGAAGTGAGAGTTGGGTATATTGGGAACACAGGTAGTCCTCGAGCAGTGGTGGGATTCAAATACCTGAACAACCGGTTCTCTGCGTGGATGCAAGCCTGGGCCTCCGAGGCCTAGAATGGACTTCCGGAAGTGACTTCCTGTGGGCCGTTCTAGGCCTGGGAGACCTCCTCCAGGCCTCCCAGGCCTAGAACAGACTTCTGGAAGTGACATCCACGCACTTCCTGTGGGCCGTTCTAGGCCTGGGAGGCCTCCTCCAGGCCTCCGAGACCTAGAATGGACTTCCAAAAGCAGCATGGGTTCAGCCGGTTCTCCGAACTCAACAACATTTAGATACCGGTTCTGCCGAACCAGTGCAAACCGGCTGAATCCCACCACTGTCCTCGAGTTACAACTACAATTTGGGGCTGGAATTTTGGAACTTAAATGATATGGTCGCTAAGCAAGTGATCACATGACCAATCTGATTTTATGACCACTTTTTACTGCATTTGTTAAACGAATCACCATGGTGGTTAAGCGAATTTGGCTTCCTTAATTAACATTTTTCTTGTCCGAAACTGGCAAGAAGGTAGCATATCATGATCGCACAACTGCAAGACTTTGCAACCGTCGTAAATGCAAGCCAGTTGCCAAGTTGCCAAGTGCCCAAATTGTGCGCACGGGATTATGGGGGCGATGTGAGAGTCGTAATTTCAAGGATGACCTGAAAGCCAGTTTCTCCAAGGCGGTTGTCACTTTGAACCATCATTAAATGAATGAGCTCAAGAAAGAATGTGGATTGAAGATACACGTGGATTGAGCTGGTTTGGCCATAGAGAGAATGACTGGGAATTACTCTGGATTTCTAATTGGGAAGAAAATATGTGCTTTCTTTCTGTTTATGAACTGGGACAGTATTGACAAAACAGAAAGACTCATGAATATTCTGCAGTCAGGATTTAACATTTTACATGAAAAACTGACACAATATATTCAGTAGTCTTTTTAAAATAACTTTTTTTTTAAAACAAAGGGCAGGAATATCTAAGTCCAATCTTCTGCAATCTCTTCCCAGCGTATCTTGGTTTTGATTGAGGAAAAAGGTATCTAACAGGATGAGAAGTTATGGATTGACTGATCGATCCTCCATGAATTTCTCTACAATACTCCTTTTCGTTCAGGGCCATGTCAATTGGTGGGGTTACCACCCTATTTAATAGCAGTGAACTGCATAATGTAATGAGATGCTGTGCAAAGAATTAGGATGATGTTAAAATATGGTAACAGTGATCTAATGAAAGCTGTGCCCCCATTTCAAAGTTATCTACAGGAGAGGCAAAAAATTGCACAGTTGAAGCTCCACTCTTTTTTATTTGCAATGCAGGTAAAAAATAAACAAGGCCTCAAAGATTGCCATCTTGTCTTTTTTAGCCCCACAAAGGCACCCCATGCCCCAATTCCACCTAAAAATCAATACAGAACTGAAAGAGGGATGAAATGAGAATTATTACGGCTAGTCCTTGCTTAGCAACCATAATTGGAATTGTTGACTCCAATGCCGCAGTTGCTAAGAGGAAAAATCATTTGACAGGGGCAAATTGACAATGTCACTTCCCATTTGGTTCCCAAGCAAGTCAGTAGTCATTAAGCAAAACATCATGTCACAATGACTTGCAATTTTAATTCTGCATTCTTCCACTAATTCTGCTTGGAAATTGTCAGAAGAGTGATCACCTGACCACGGGACCTTGTGATGGTTGTAAATGAGATGATTGGTCACAAAGCTTCTTCTTTTTTTAGACCATTGTAACTTCAAATGGTTGTCAAACGAGGCAGTCGGCAAGCAAGGACCATCTGTAATAGCTAACATACTTGGAAGCTCCCAATCAAAGCTAGCTATAGATGCCAGAAAATCTATTTACTGATTGATGAGAAACATTTCTATATTGCCCAGTTCCCAAAACTCCATGATTTCTTGTGAGGGAGATGTAATATAGATTTGGAAAGAGTGGAGGGATGATAGAAGATGGTGGAAGTTATTTGTCTAATAGGTGCAGCTAATATTTGTCTCTCTCCTGCAGGGGGGAGTTGATGACCAGATCACTCTTTCAGCTTACATCACCATTGCTTTGCTGGAAGTGCCGCTATCTCCCTCCGTAAGTGTGCAAAGTGCAACCATGATTGCAGTAGACTAGCAGTGGGGGAAACCCATGTTCAAGTTCCACTTGGTCATGGAGTTCACAATCACTTAGGCTAATGAAATAGACCACATCTGACTAGCTTCAAAGCCATGCCATAGTCCGGTGAACCCAAAATGTAATTATATAAGCTGAATAAGCCCAATTGCCTCTTCCTTATCCCTCCTCTTCTCCAATCAATTCTGTCCTTTTCTGTCTCCAATCAAATAAGAGGCGGGGTGGTTCAGTGGCTTAATGATGAAGATGTCTCAGCTCCGGTGGTTTGAGCCCAAGCATTGTGTGGCAGGATGAGCTCCTGTCACTCGCCTTAGCTTCCGTCCACCTAGCAATTGAAAAGCATGTTCTATGCAAGTAGATAGATAGGTACCACTTTGGCGAGGAGACGAAGTGGTGCTCTGTGCAGGCAATCAGATTACTGATGGCTCTGAACCTTCCTGTTGTGATTCCTTACCAGCCAGTGGACCCGGCAGCTGAGTCTGAGGAATCAGAGGAGGAGGAGGGGCCTGGAGTGACATCAGAGTCAGAGGAAGGCTCTGAGGAGCTCCAGGACTTACAGTCTGATGAGGAGCCTGGCCCCTCTACTCACGCTCAGGCTGAGACACAGCTGTGCTGGGAGTCTGAGTTGGACAGTGATAAATCACAGCTGGGAGATATCCAGGATGCACGAAAACTCCAGCAAGAAAAGAGAGTAGGACAGAGGAATGCAATGGGGTGGCTCCAAAGGCAAAGGAGAAGGCATTAGGAAGCCACGCCTTGGCTGCATAATAAAAGGGAAGGTGTGGGAGGTGCTGGTTGCTGAAGGCAACCGTTCGTGTTGAGGATCGAGTTTCTGTGAACTGTGTTTGTTTGCCTTGGACATTGACTCAGGTCTGTGAATAATAAAAGGGGATTGGTTTTTTCCTGCGGTTCCTGCCTGCTTGTTGGAAGAGGGGTTTCTCCTTGTGAGCTTAACAAGGACTCATGTAGGCTGGGACAGAACACTTCCCAGTTGTGGTGACCATTTGTGAGTCAGCTCTGAGACACTGCAGGAAGAACCTTTGGTGCGAAGCCAGCTCACCCTCCTGTGGCCCACCATGGGAAGCGTGCAAGTGTGTCCTATAACAGGGCTGGTACTTTGGCAAGCCAAACTGCTACTCTACAATAGCATTGTGGTCTCCTGGCTACTATAACAATGCCATACGCCAATAATAATCCTATCTATTCTGCCCTCACCTGCTTCTTTAGATTTGACGCCTAATGGGCAGCTCTCCAACTCTTGGCAGCTGACTCCACCAATGTAATTCTTCCAAGCAAGATGTTCACAGTCTTCTTTAGCAAGATTTATTGAAAGGAGAAGGAAAGGGTTGTGACAACATCAGCAGCTTTCACTTTAGAACCATGTTGTCTTTCAATACATTAGGGTGAAGACTTCTTTGACTTTCTTTCTAAGGGCTGTTGTGTGAACTGGAAAGAGGGAGCTTCTTTTTGCAGATAACGGCGGAGTCTGCAGAGGGTTGTTCACAAAACAATCTCCTGAATCCTTATATTATCATTCCTGATTTGCCCTCCTCCTCCTCCTCCTCCTCCTCCTCCTCCTCCTCCTCCTCCTCCTCCTCCTCCTCCTCATGCTTGACCCACCAGCACTCTCATCTTGGACCTCACCCAGTAAGGAACTGCTAAGCCTTGTTCCAAAAACACAGGAACATGTAGGAAAAGCAAGTAGCTAGTGGTGGTTCAGGCAGCAGATATACAGAGATTCATAGTAATAGTAATACCTTCATCCCAGGGCTTTGCTGAGATCCTGAGTTTCTTCAAAATCTCCTCCTTCAGGAACCTTCCTCCTGTTGAACTTCAATTACAAGAGTCCTCCTCCTCCTCCTCCTCCCCCTCTCCCTTCTCTTCCCCTCCCTTCAAGTGTGGAGGGAGATACAAAGTTCTGGTTCTTGCACTTTGGGGGGCCTCAATCATTGTTATTTTTGTGCTGTTGTTCTGTGTCTTTGATGTATGGCTGGCTCAGGAATTCTGGGAGTTGAAGTCCACGAGTCATAAAAGAGCCAAGGTTGCCTACCCCTGGTATAGAATCTCAAAGACATTCTCCTTAGGTGAGCAAACCACTTAAATTGCTATTTTTTACATGTATTTAACATTGGATCTATTGCATTTCATTCTCTTTTGATCTCATTTTTTATTTTATCCCTCCTCTGGTCACTCCAGCAGCTTCCCTCAAGCATCTCACTTCCATGGTGACTAACTTTCGCTTCTGCTTTATTGCAAATGTCCACGACACCGGTAATACAGGGCGGGGATGAATATGCTCTGTATCCTGCTATATTGATTTCCCTTAAACGCCTTGTTCCCTGCAGCTCTTTGTGGTGGAAAATGCTTTAGTTTGCCTGGAGAAGGCGTCCGAAGCTAAAGAGATCCACGTTTATCTCCGGGCTCTGTTGGCGTACGCCTTTGCTTTGGCGGGGAAAGAGGAGAAGAGGCAAGAAATGTTGGACTCCCTTCTAAAAGTAGCTGTGAAGGACGGTGAGACATGAGCTCTTTGTTATGAAAATTATGTGCCCACCAAAGAAGTTGGGGATGTGCAACAAACTTTATTGACGTGCAAAGAATAATGTTCATTGGAAACCGCCCCCCCCTCCCAGTCAAGAAGAGGTGCCTGTAGCCCAGTGGTGGGATTCAGCCGGTTTGCACCAGTTCGGCAGAACCGGTAGCCAATTTTTTGTTGCCCAGGCCCAGAATGGACTTCCAGAAGTGGCATCCACACACAGAGAACCGGTTGTTCACATATTTGAATCCCACCACTGCTATAGCTCCAAGTGTTTTTCATACAGGAGCATACTTTATTTATTTATTAACTGTATTTGCTGCCCATCTCACTACATAAGGATGGAAGCATACACTGATTCCATGGATAATTAATTAATGACCACTGGAAGGAAATAAGTGGGCAGATGAGCCGGAGATGATGTTCCTGCTGGCCATCATGAATCTGTCTTTCACGTTAGCATCGGATGAACACTCAACATCTTATTACCACTTTATCATGATGGTCATGGGATGATTTATGGGGGATCCATTGGAATCTGTCTAGAGGTAGTCCTTGACTTACAAAGATGATCAAGGGACTGGAGGCTAAAACATACAGAGAACGGTTGCTGCAATTGGGTATGTCTAGTTTAATGAAGAGAAGGATGAGGGGTGACATGATAGCAGGGTTCCAATACCTCAGGGGTTGCCACAAAGAAGAGGGAGTCAAGCTATTCTCCAAAGCAGGTCAAGAAGCAACGGATGGAAACTAATCAAGGAGAGAAGCAACCTGGAACTAAGGAGAAACTTCCTGACAGTTGGAACAATTAACCAGTGGAACAACCTGCCTACAGAAGCTGTGAATGCTCCAACACTGAAAGTTTTTAAGAAGAGACTGGACAACCATTTATCTGAAATGGTACAGGGTTTCCTGCCTGGGCAGGGGGTTGGACTAGAAGACCTCCAAGGTCCCTTCCAACTCTATATTCTATTCCATTCCGTTCCGTTCCGTTCCGTTCCATTCCATTCCATTCCATTCCATTCCATTCCATTCCATTCCATTCCATTCCATTCCATTCCATTCTATTCTATTCTATTCTATTCTATTCTATTCTATTCTATTCTATTCTATTCTATTCTATTCTATTCTATTCTATTCTATTCTATTCTATTCTGAATTCTATTCTGTTCTGTTCTGTTCTGTTCTATTCATTCTGAATTCTATTCTATTCTATTCTATTCTATTCTATTCTATTCTATTCTATTCTATTCTATTCTATTCTATTCTATTCTATTCTATTCTATTCTATTCTATTCTATTCTATTCTATTCTATTCCATTCCATTCCATTCCATTCCATTCCATTCCATTCCATTCCATCCCATCCCATCCCATCCCATCCCATCCCATTCCATTCTGTTCACTGTAGTTGAGCCCAGAATCATGATTATAAGTCACTGCAGTCATAAGCTGAGGTATCAGAAGATTGGATTCAAAGTTACAATCATTTTGTTATGACAGTTGTTTAGTACAGGGCTTTTCAACCTTTTCACCCATTGTACCACTTTTAGGATATGGCAACATCCGAGTACCACCAGTCACCTAGCAAGGTGTCAAAAACTTGATGACCAAAAAAAAAAAAAAGGAAAAAAGTGATAAAGTACAGGTAGTCCTCGACTTACAACAGTTCGCTTAGTGAATGTTTGAAGTTACAATGGCACTGAAAAAAGTGCCCCCCAAGCCACAGCCGAGCAAGACACCTGCCTGCCCACCTGGGGGCGCTCTTCCTCCTGTCCGAGGTTTTCATTGTTGTGAGCATTTCTGTTGAGGATTGGCAGTGGGGGTGGGGTGGGGGGTGTTTGGTTTTTATTCCCCCCGTCTGCTGGGTGGTTGCAGCAGGTTTTGGTCACTTCATATGACCCTGGGACACTGTGACCGTCATAAATATGAATCAGTTGCCAAACATCTGAATGTAAATCACAAGACCCTGGAGATGCTGCAACATTCCAGCTGATCGGCGCTTCTTCTGGACTCAGCAGAAGTGCCAGGATCAGTGCTGCTTTCCAACTGATTGGTGCTTCTTCAGGGCTCAGCAGAAGCACCAGGATCAGTGCCGAGCTCCAGCTGGAGCCTGGCGCTGATCCTGGCGCTTCCACTGAGCCCTGACAGCCCCGAAGAAGCGCCGATCAGCTGGAAAGCAGCGCTGATCCTGGCGCTTCCGCTGAGCCCTGACAGTCCTGCAGCTCCAGCCATCTCTCGCTCAGGCTTGTGCGGTGCTGCCACCGGTTTAGCTCATTCCCCTCCCCCGCTACCACTTTTCTAGGATGGTCGCATACCACCTGCCAGGTGCCAATGTACCACAGGTGGTACCCGTACCACTGGTTGAAAAGCCCTGGTTTAGTAAACATGGCGGTTGTTAAGCGAATCCGTTTTCTCCAAAGGATGTTTTTTGCTAGAAACTGGAAGTAAATGCTAGTTACTGGCAAAAAAACTATCATGACTACAGGATGCTGCCAACGTGATTCTATGTGAGTACAGGATGCTGCAAACCGTCATAAAGGTGAGTCGATTGCCAAGCGCCCAAAATGTGATCATGTGACCACAGAGGTGTGAGTGGCTATTGTAACTCCAAAAACAGGTTGTAAGTGGCTCTGGGGAGATGCGTCATAACTTTGAACAATTGTTAAGTAATCGGTTGTGCGTGAAGGACCACCTGTCATGTGCTTGTCCTATTGCCCAGTTGCATAGGGTTTGACACCAAGCGAGGCCAGATGTTTCTGAAGAGATAACCAGTTGAAACTTGATTGACAGTGCTTGGACTGAGTAACCCAAAGTTAACTTTTCCATCTCTCTTTGAAGAGGATGGCTCCATCCACTGGGAGAGGCCTGGGAAGCCAAAGCAGAGGTCCGATTTTCCGTTCTACTTGCGTGCTCCCTCTGCTGAGGTAGAGATGGCTTCCTATGTGCTCCTTGCTTTCCTGACGAAAAAACCATCCCCGTCCCAGGAAGAATTAACTACAGCAGCAGCCATTGTCAAATGGTTGCTCAAACAACAGAATTCCAATGGAGGATACTCCTCTACACAGGTATGTTTGCTCTTCACAAATTCTCAGAGGATGTTGGAAGGAGCTGTGGGAAGGCCCCCCTCCCCAGATTAAAATATTCTTTATTCTTAATATTAAAAAGAAGCAGATTATTATATTTCCCCAAAGGAGAAAAATCTTAAAGGCAGAAAGCAGCCCCAGTCTCCCTGCCATAAGAAAAACAGCTTCCAACTAAGAAACCTGAAGACGCTGTCCTTTAGGAATGCAGATTTTCTAATCTGTGAAGAAAGACTGGGCCAATCCATTCATAAACAAAACGCCTTCAGCCCTCACAGCTGAAGGGATTAAGAATTTACATTCCCCCACCCAAAATCTAAGGACAGGACATGACCTTTAGGACACAATAGGATTAACCCAACACCCTCTTCAGACTAGCAAAAGACACAAAAGCCCACCTCATTGCACAACCCAGAAACATTTCCACTTCAAAGTCTCAGAGCCCCATAAAGATCCATCCACTCACTCAGCCATTTTGTCAGCTGTCCCAGAACTGCACGTTGTTGTTGGTTCTGCTCATCAATAAACAGAAATCTTCTTTCCTAAGCAGCCTCCATTTTATTTCCAGCATCTTAGCCTCCATTTTATTTCCAGCGTCTTACTCCCAGCTTGGAACTGGACCTGATTTTTCTTTCCACAGAGCAATTGGAAACCAACCTGATATGATGTGCCTTGATATGGCCTCCAGCTGTGCTGAGTCTCAGCTCCCAGGATTCCCAGTTGAAGTGTGTCATTCAAGAGAAGATTCGTAGCTTTGCTTTCTCTTGCAGGATACGGTGGTGGCTCTCCAGGCCCTCAGCCAGTACAGGACAATTACTTATTCCAAGGATGGCATCGATGCCAGAGCGACCTTGAGTTCAGGAGGTGCTGTCCTGACAGAATTCCATGTCGACAGCAACAACTCTCTGCTGCTCCAGTGCCAGGATCTGCCCCAAGTGCCAGGGGACTACACGGCTGAGGTGACTGGTTGCATCTTTATGCAGGTGAGCGCCCTGGTGAGAGAAGAGGCCAGTGATGATCTATTTTGGGTTCCCAATGGAATTATGGGGACGCAAGTTGAGAAAAAGAGCATTTTGATTCTCATGGTGGGCAGCCATGATAAGCAGGAGACAGAACTTCTCCCACAACTTGGCACCTGGGGTCCTGCTGTCCTGAATTCAGAAATAACATGGAACCTTATCTTCTGTGAATGCATCCAATCCTGCTTTAGAAGCCATTCAAGTTGATGACCATCGCCATGTCTTGAGGGAATGAAATCCATATGTCATTTATGAAATAAAGGAGACCTGAGAAGGGAGGGAGGGAGGAAAGCACTGGGGAAGAAAAGTGGCCAGAGACTGGTGTTTTAGAGAAGCCATTTTCTGACAAGCATGGAGTGGTTTACACTAGCCAAGCAAAATGCCCACACCCGGGGTCTTTTGGGAGTTACTAGCAACTAAATTGTACACATGAATGAAGCACTCCTCCCAAGATATTTCCTTCTTCTATTTGGATTACTGCAATGCACTCTACATGGGCTGCCCTTGAAGACCATCTGGAAGCTACAACTGGTCCAAAATGCCGCAGTGTGTGCAGTGATGGGTGCTCTTAGATTTACCTATTGAATATCTCTGTTGTGCAAGCTGCACTAGCTCTCAGTTTCCTTCTGAATGCAATTCAAGGTGCTGTTTGTTTATTTGTTTATATTTCATACTTCTTAACTGCCCTTCTCCTCAGAGAGGGCAATGGTGGGATTCAAATATGTGAAAAACTGGTTCTCTGCGTGGATGCCGCTTCCAGAAGTCCATTCTGGGCCTGGGCCTGTCTTTTCTCTGATCAGATAAGTCAATTTGGCCATCTCAGTGAATTCTATTATCTTCACCAACCATTCCTCTATTGTGGATGTGTTGAATCTTTCCATCTTTGTGCATACAATAATCTTGCTGCAGTTATCATGTACAACAACAAAGTTCTATGACTTTTCCCCAACTGTTTATCCATTGAATCCCCAAAGAAAAGCCTCTGGTCTCAGTTGTATACGAATCTTTAAAATCCTCTGTATCTGTGTGTATTTGAATTCAGATTTTTCTTGCTCTTTTACATATCCCACTTGTTTCAAACCTCCAAATTCTTCCATCACAAAGTGCTGAACATCCCAAATAGCAACAGCAATAACACTTAGACTTAATGTATCGCTTCACAGTGCTTTGCAGCCCTCTCTAAGCAGTTTACAGAGTCAGCCGCTTGCCCCCCAACAATCTGGGTCCTCATTTTTACCGACCTCGGAAGGATGGAAGGCTGAGTCAACCTTGAGCTGGTCAGGATCAAAGGAATTGAACTCCTGGCAATGTGAGCAAAGTTAGCCTGCCATAATACTGCATTCTAACCACTGCACCACCGTGGCTCATCAAATGGTGACATTTCTATTCCAGACCGCCTTGAAATACAATGTCCCTTTGCGGCAAGAAGATGCACCATTTAGGCTGGATGTGAAGATAGTTCCTGAGACTTGCACAGGAGCCAAAGCTCACGTCACTTTTGACATTGCTGTGAATGTCAGGTAATCTCTTCCTTGGATCGGTGCTGAGCCTCGCTTCCTTGGACAGATACAGGCACTTCTCCTCCAGGGACGAACCATGTCTGAGGGTCCAAAGGCTGCTACTCAGCTCCCTCACCTTCTGAAAGGCCACGGTTCTACATTCCAGAGGTTCCATTCCATGGCAACATGGGATGGAGGCAGTGGTGGGATTCAAATAGGTGAGCAACCAGTTCTCTGCGTGGATGCCGCTTCCGGAAGTCCATTCTGGGCCTGGGCAACAAAAAAATTAGCTACCGGTTCTGCCAAAGCGGTGCGAACTGGCTGAATCCCACCACTGGATGGCCCTGAGGGCAGGGCCAATCTTTTATGAACCCGCATGCAGCATTTTGCCTCAAGTTGTGTATTTCTTGGGTTTAAAAAAGAGTCACATGCCTTCTTTCCTTTCTTGGTTTCTCAGTTACACTGGCCAACGTCTGGTTTCCAACATGGCAATTGTCCAGATTAAGATGCTGTCCGGATACATCCCGGTGAAATCCAGTGTAAAAAAGGTATTTTTTTCCCCAGTTTCCTTTTCCGCTAAACCTTCAGTGCCCTATTTCTTGCTGCAGGTAAATCCTCGACCTAGGACTGTAATAGAGCCTGGAATTATGTTGCAAATTGCGCTGGTTGTTAAGCGGTTGTAAGTGGCCCTGGGGAGATCTGTCTTAACCTTGAACGGTTGATAAGCAACTGGTTGTAAGTTGAGAATTACCTGTAATAGGAAATGGGGATTAAGAATTCTAGAACAGATTTGTTGAAAGCGATATTTTGTCCATTGAAGATAACAGCTGCCATTCTTTCTAATGACATGAACTATTGCACCTATCCATACCATCCAAAGTTGTCCACAATAGGTGTTTTTTTGCTGAAACTGAAAGTGACCAAATGGTTGTAAATGTGGGCCCAAAATGCAATCATGTGGGGAAGAGAGGCTGTTGGAACTCTGAATCTGGGTTGTAAGTACTTTTTTTGGGATCCATCATAACTTTGAACATTCGCTAGGTGACTGGCTGTAAGTCAAGACTTACCTGCATGCTTAGTTGACAGAATAACAGAGTTGGACGGGACCTCGGAGGTCTTCTAGTCAACCCTCTACTCAGGCAGGAAACCCTATACCATTTCAGACAGATGGTTGTCCAGTCTCTTCTTAAAAACTTCCAGTGTTGGATCATTCACAACTTCTGGAAGCAAGCCGTTCCACTGATTAATTGTTCTCACTGTCAGGAAGTTTCTTCTTAGTTCTAGGTTGCTTCTCTCCTAGATTAGTTTCCATCTGTTGCTTCTTGTCCTGCCTTCAGGTGCTTTGGAGAATAGGTTGATCCCCTTCTTCTTCATGGCAGATATTGGAACACTGTAGTCATGTCAGTTCTTAGTTCTTCTTTTCATTAGACTGGAGGAGTAATACAGCAGTTTTCAACTGTCTTTAGGGTTGTCATACAGAAGAAGAATAGATTTGTTTTCAATTGCCCCAGAGACAAAGACCAGAATCAGTGGGTTACTGCTACCAGGAAGCAGATTCAGACTAGAATCAGAAGACATTCCTGCTTGTATGAGCAGGTAGTCAGTGGAACAGGCTGCCACTTGAAGTGCTGAATTTTTCTCCACTAGAGGCCTTCAAGATTGGAAGGCCATCTGCCAAAGATGGCATCACGGATTCTTTACTGAGCAGGAGGTTTAACCTAGTGACTTACAACATCAGTTCCAACTCTATAACCACCTAGTTAAACAAGTACGACTATGAATGCTACTAAAGCTCTTTGTGTTTTTTCCCAATGTTTCCACCCCTCAAGCTGGAAAAACAGAGTCAGATCAAGAGGACTGAAGTGAACATCAATCATGTCCTGCTATACTTGGAGGAGGTGAGTGAGCATCAGGAGCAGAGCCCAAACAGGGACAAGATCATTCAATCAAGGGGATAAAATGGGGGGCAGGTCAGCTCCCTTTCTCCTTGTCCTTATTTTTCTTGGAAGCAAGGAGTTACAAGCTTATTATGGGTTGAGTTTTTTCAAGTGGATGCCACACCCTCTATTTCTGGTCAAGGACAGCTTCCACACTTTACACAAAGATGTACACTCTGAGGCAGGTATATTTTCCTATGTCAGTGTTTCTCAACCATCGGCAACTTCAAGATGCATGGACTTCAAATCCCAGAATGCCTCAGCCAGTAAGTTTGAGAAACCCTGTTCTACATAACCAAATAGCATATCTCTCATCTGTCATGATGCTGCTTAATTCCATTACAACATTAGAATATTTCAACTGGAATTCTCCCCATATTAAATAATAGTATCTTCTCAGCCAAAGGATGCTCAAATGGCTTTCATTTGGCTTCCTGCAATGAGCAGGGGGTGGACTGGGTGGCCTCAAAGACCTCTTCCAGCTTCAGGATTCCTTGCCTTCAGTCTGTTCAGGGAGAAAAAGAGACCCCACAGCTTTAGGACACAAGGAAAAAGGAAGATTAAAGGCTCCAGACGGATTGGACTACAATGCCCATCTTTCCTCTACCAGTATATTTTAGGTCTTTCCCTTTCGGCCCAAGGACTCTGAAAGAGCTTGGAGGTCTCCCTAGGGAACATAGTTAAGAGATTACTGGAGCCAATCTCTTTTTTCAGAGACTTCCATTGTATTTCTGCATTTCATATCGCCTATGGTAGATATGGTTGAAATACATCCAGGTTTTTCTAGGATCCTTGATAGTGTGATGCCTCCAATAAAAGAGAATACATGTAGTTCAAGGTTGTAAAGATGTATGTAGCTCATGACAAACTAACATACGTAGCTCAGACCAAGGTAAATCTAAAAACACTACAGAATGTCTAGAACAGACATGTCAAACTCGAGTGTTTTGCCATTGCCGGCAATGGGGTGGGCGCGGCTTCCACGTGATGCGTCCGGCCCGCGAGCCGGCAGTTTGACACCCCTGGTCTAGAAACTTAGCATTCAGACAAATCAGCCTTCAACAGGCACAGAAATGAAGCACATTTACACACCATTCAGAAAAGATAATAAAAAGCTAAGAAGGAAACAATATGACCAGAAGATATCCTCTCCAGCTGCCTACTCCTAGAAAAGCAGGGACTAATACCAGACAAAGCAGTCTACATCTAGATAAGCAGGGACTAATACCAGACAAACAAATAAGTAGAAAACAATCAAGGAGAAAAGCAACCCCCCCTACACACACACATAGATAGCCTACTGCATATAAAAAGTAGCAAATTCCACATCACTAGCACTGATGATGATACCTAGGCAGGTAATAAAACATCTTCAAGCAAACAACCAAGCTCAGAGATCAGAAAGGACTCAACAGTGTGATGTCTGCAGAACCGTCTGTCTTGCTTAAACCTCCCCTCAAGTAATCTCATAGTCAACTTTTCTCTGCAGGTAAGCAACACAATCCAGACTTTCTCCTTCACAGTGGAGCAGGAGACACCCATCCAGGGCCTGAAGCCTGCCTCAGCGATTGTCTACGATTACTATGAAACTGGTGAGAAGGGACTGAATGGTGGCAGCTCCAATTAGCTTCATTAATTATTTTTCAACATGCAGCTGCTCAGCATTTCTTCTTCTTTCTGCATTGGGAGATTAAGGGCTCAAAAATGGGCAAAAGTAACAGCCCTTCAGCTTTTCCAAAAGTGGGCATATGTTTGGCCCTTAAAGCAGGGGTCCCCAATAAGCTGTGGCCTATTCAGTACTGGGCTGCGAGACTGGCGGGCTGGCACATGTGCACGTGCAACTCAACGTACACAAATGGCAGGCCAGCATGTGCACACATGCGGGCACATCTCAACTCATGCCAAGTTGAGCTGTGTGTATATATGTGTGCACACTGGGGCCACTGCTCACGCAGCCCAGTTCCCCTACCCCCTGCCGCAAAGTTTGGGGACCGCTGCCTTAAAGCATTGCTTGGTGGGAAAAATCCATCAGATTCTTGGGGAGATTTCAGGATTTTTAATGAGACAGCTAAATTTCCTCCTGCACAACATTTGAAACTGTGTGCAAAACTAGAGGACAATCACCCTCCCCTAACTGGTCTGCATGTTGTAATTTACTTAGTTTAAAAACCATCTTGCGTTTCACAACCTAGCTCAGGCATTTCCAGGCATCATGATTAAGTCCAAATCCACAAGGGTTGTTTTGTGCCACTGGGGCTGCTGCTGGCTGGGGTCATAGAAGTGGGAGCCTAGAGTGGCCGTGCAGAACGGAGCTTTTCATCTATTCCCTTGGAGCTTTTTTAGTTGCATCTCTGTGGGTGATCTGGACAGAAGCACTTGGAAGTGGGGATGAAAAATGTCAAGATGGCGGTTGAAACTCAGGCCCCTCCATGTGGGTTCTGTTTGTCTGCAACTGGTTAGGATTAGGTTAGGATAAGATAGGGCAGGGCAGGGCAGGGCAGGGCAGGGCAGGGCAGGGCAGGGCAGGGCAGGGCAGGGCAGGGCAGGCAGGGCGGGCAAGGCAGGGCAAGGCAAGGCAAGGCAAGGCAAGGCAAGGCAAGGCAAGGCAAGGCAAGGCAAGGCAAGGCAAGGCAAGGCAAGGCAGGGCAAGGCAAGGCAAGGCAAGGCAAGGCAAGGCAAGGCAAGGCAAGGCAAGGCAAGGCAAGGCAAGGCAAGGCAAGGCAAGGCAAGGCAAGGCAAGGCAAGGCAAGCTTTATTGTCATTTTTTACTATGAGCACACTGGCCCACATTAAAAATGAAATTGTGTTGCCTGCTTTGAAAGAAAGTATATATCAAGCATCTCAAACTGCCGGCCCGCAGGCTGGATGCGTCACGCCGAAACAGCGCCCACCCCATTGCCGGCAATGGGGAAAAAGTCACAATACGTCACGCAACATCATGTGACGTCGCGAGTTTGACATGCTTGGTATATATCTACCCATACACATACATAACACATATATACACATGCTACACACACATATTCACACACACACACACACACACACACACACATAAATATATATATATATTCACACACACATATATATTAATCACTGTCCATTTTGAACACATAGAGGAAAGAAGAAACTTGAGAGTTCACAAGGTTGATGCTATATGGAACAAAACTGTGGCTGAATCTGGATGTTCTGATTCGGATACCACGAATCCCCCTCCCAGAAGGTAACAAGGAAAACGGGTCGTGAAGACGATGTGTAGCGTCCCAGACAATCCTGTAGACCCTGCAGTCCCCATTTGTGCACCTTTGTATTTCTGGAGCAGTATCATGAACCATCCGATGGAGATCAAAGTCTAGAAGAGACACACCTCAGCCCTGACATTCTTTCTTTTTTTGTGTTTCAGGTGAACGTGCTACAGCCGAATACACTGCCCCCTGCAGTACAGGTAAAGCATGAGTTGCCATTGGCCCAAATGTTTTTAGGTACGTGTAATCCTCAATTTACGACCACAAACCATTTGTTTAGTGACCATTCAAAGTTACAACGGCACTGAAAACAGAGGCTTATGACCGTTTTTCACCCTTATGGCCATTGCATTATCCCCGTGGTCACGTGATTAAAATTTGGACACTTGGCAACTGGCTCATATCCCGGGGTCATGTGATCACCTTTTGTGACCGTCCGATGAGCAAAATCACTGGGAAAGCCAGATTCACTTAACAACCGGGTTACTAGCTTAACAATTTCAGTGATTCAGTTAGCAACTGTGGCAAGAAAGGCTGTAAAATGGGGCAAAACTCACTTAACTCGCTTAGCAAGAGAAAATTTGGGCTCAATCGTGGTCGTACATCGAGGACTACCTATAGTTACTTCTCTGGCTTATTTCAGGATGACAATTTGTCCTTGCTCAATAATAGTAACTGTGAGAGGGACCTCGGAGTCCTAGTGGACAATTCCTTAAATGTGAGCCAGCAGTGTGCTGCAGCTGCCAAAAAAGCCAACACAGTGCTAGGCTGCATTAACAGAGGGATAGAATCAAGATCACGTGAAGTGTTAATACCACTTTACAATGCCTTGGTAAGGCCACACTTGGAATACTGCATCCAGTTTTGGTCCCCACGATGTAAAAAAGATGTTGAGACTCTAGAAAGAATACAGAGAAGAGCAACAAAGATGATTAGAGGTCTGGAGGCTAAAACATATAAGGAACGGCTGCTGGAATTGGGTATGTCTGGTTTAATGAAGAGAAGGATGAGGGGGGACATGATAGCAGTGTTCCAATATCTCAGGGGCTGCCAGAAAGAAGAGGGAGTCAAGCTATTCTCCAAGGCGCCTGAAGGCAGGACAAGAAGCAACGGATGGAAACTAATCAAGGAGAGAAGCAACCTAGAAATAAGGAGAAATTTTCTGACAGTTAGAACAATTAATCAGTGGAACAATCTGCCTCCAGGAGCGGTGAATGCTCCAACACTGGAAGTTTTTAAGAAAAGACTGGACAACCATTTGTCTGAAATGGTATAGGGTTTCCTGCCTGAGCATGGGGTTGGACTGGAAGATCTCCGAGGTCCCGTCCAACTCTATCATCATCATCATCATCATCATCATCATTGTTATCGTTATTGTTATTGTTGTCATTATTATCTTCATCTTCATCATCATTATTGTTATTATTATTGTTATTATTGTTATCGTTATCATTGTCATTGTTATTATCATCATCGTTGTTGTTGTTATTATTATTATTATTGTTGTTGTTGTTGTTGTTGTTATCATCATTATCTTCATTATTATCATTTTTATGTTTGTGTGAGGAGGGAGTTGTTTCATTTGGGCGTTCTGCTTCATGCCGCCCTAAACTTTGTTTTTTACCAGTTGATCTGAGCTGTTTTTACTTTCTTACTTACTTTCTAACTTTTCTTTCATGACAGATGTCATCAAGGAAATCTATAAAGCCTAAGGATTCAGCTCATGTTTTCCGGAATAGCTCAGAAAGAATGAATTTCTGGGAAACTAAGGAGGATCATGGTTTTATATATACTAACATATTAAATGCTAAATACTAACATTTTTTTAATGCCTTGGTTGTAATACATCTTTTGAACTGTAAGCCACCCAGAGTCGTTGACTGAAATGGGTGGCTATAGAAATTGAATGAATAAATAAATAAATAACTTTTTTCAGGATTGAGGCAGCTCTTTTGTTTTCCTTCTTAAACCTGTGCACCTTGTGCCTTATTTTCCAAAAGAAAATCAAACGTGTGTTTCCATCCGTTCTGGCAGCAGTCCAAATGGCATGTTGCAGTAATGAAGACTTTGGGTTTTTTTAAATTGTTGTGGGGAGAGGTAGGGGGAGCAGGGCGATCTTTTTTTAGACAGAAATTAAAAACGTAGTTCAGTTGGGTCTCTCAAATATGTCCATAGTTTATAAGTGCAATGTCAAGGTTCTGACTGACGAAGCCAACAAAGTAAACATCTTTGAGACATTCCGATCTCTTAATGTAAAACTTTATTGAGTACATCGATTCGGCATGATGGAAAGCGAAACCAGCTCTGGCAACACCCCACCCATCCCCATATAGTAAAAGCACAGAGTTCTTCCTCTTCCCTCTTGACCATGTCACATTGTCCAATTAAATACAAAAATATTGTTTTGAGAAAATATTCTTGGCCTGGCCAGGTGCTGGGTGAACCGTCCTTGGCTCTCACGGTCTGGCTTCTTAATCTTTGAGGTCTGCGTTCCAATCCTTTCCCTCCCTCCCAAGCTTGTTGGCAAGCGGAGACTCAATAATTGTCGCACCAGCAAATGTATGCTTCGATACTTGACACACTGGGCAGCTTTTTCACACTGAGCCTTCTGCAAATCAATCCCTTCATTCGGGGAGAAGGTAGGGTTGTGTGGAAAAAAGTCTGAAGGTGCAAGCTCTGAAAAAAATAAATTCATCCCAAAGCGCTTCGGCTAACGTACAAGTGCTGTCCAGAAACTGCCAGCTGGGGTTACTCTTATTGATTTTGGCTGGCTTAAAACACACACACACACACACACACACACACACACACACACACACACACACACACCAAAGTCCATCCTTTCATTGCTCCATCAGTGAATGTGCAGGAAAAAAAAAACCCATCGTGAAGCAGAAGGAATGGAGCACAGGAGCCGAATGGATCTTTGCGTACCACGAAATGAAATGTAGCAGGTGACCTGGACAGACCTCTTGATCTGACACAAGCCAGCAACTGTTTTCAAAGCACAACAGAAAAAAATAGCCTCCTTCTGATTCAGAAGGATATTTTTAAGAGGATGAAAGTGAAGGGTTCTGGAACAAAAGGAAATTGTTTAGTCTAACTGTTGCTTTCTTGCTTTTTGTAATCGACTTTTGCGCCAGGGAAATCTCATGCAGGCGTGAGAATCGTGTACATGTACTGGAGGAGGGAATAAGGGAGTGTACAGGAATGATTGATGTCTTCTTTATGATGTAATGGCTCTGTTGTCTGATTTTCATTGGCTAACGTAGTTTATAAAGCAATGCTACTAACTTTCTAAGGTGTGGCGCTTCTGGACGTAACTCTGCCAGCGTTTCAGATTGTTGGCCACCCAGCTGCTTGATTTGATCAAATAATGTGCTGCTTGATCAAGAAGTCTCCACTTGGATTATCTGATTGGATTATGATATCTCAAGTTCAAGTAAGGGACTGGGACCTTAGAAAAGGAAGGTAACGCTGGCAGAGTTACGTCCAGAAGCGCCACACCTTAGAAAGTTAGTAGCATTGCTTTATAAACCTTGTTAGCCAATGAAAATCAGACAACAGAGCCGTTACATCATAAAGAAGACATCAATCATTCCTGTACACTCCCTTATTCCCTCCTTCAGTACATCCCATTCATGTACACGATTCTCATGCCTGCATGAGATTTCCCTGGTGCAAAAGCTGATTACAAAAAGCAAGAAAGCAACAGTCAGATCAGTGGTGGCGAACGTTATAGAGATTGAGTGCCCAAACTGCAATCCAAAACCCACTTATGGGTGCCGGGTGGGCGTGGGCTCTTGGCCAGCGGGCCACGGAAATGGCTGGCTGGTGCATGCATGTGTGGGTGCGCATTTCCCCCCCACTCCCGCTAGCACCTGCGGTCCTGTTTGCGCATGTGCGTGGGCGCAAACGGAATGCTAGCGCAGGGCGGCTGTCCACAGCCCGTTTGTACATGTGCTGCTAGCCCAGGTGGTTTGCATGGCCTATTTGTGCATGTGCGAATGGGCCACTAGCCACCGGGGTAGGTGCGCAGCTATTCGCGCATGCACACGGCACCAGCACATGCCACATGCGCAAATGCGGCTGCTAGTGGCGCACCAGTGTACGTGGCCCCGTTCGTGTGTGCGCATGCACGCACACCAATTTTGAAGCTGCTCTCCTTCCCTCCTTTCCTGGAGCCCAGAAAGGTTGGAGACCTCTGGTTTAGGGAATGTCAGTGTCAGTGTTCTTCTGCTTATAAGGGCTTCGGGTGTGGGTGTGTCGAGTGAGGGTCTTTTGATGGGTCTTGTTTTAATTATAAGTTCTGTTATATGCTTCCCAGAGTCACTTTGTGTGAAATGGTGGCCATATAAATTTGACAAACAAACACTTAAATAAATAAAGGCTTGGTTTCCAGATCTTCCACCATCTTGGTAGTTCTCTTGGGCTTCCTCCCAATTTTCCAGCATCCATTTTCAACTATGGCGCTCAGAATCCTCTTAGTAAAAATGGATTTTTTTTTTCGTTTTAAGCACCCAGGATGTTGTCCCAGGAAATGCTGGGGTTTTTTTGTTTTTTGTTTTTGGCATGATGCGTTAATGCTAATTAAGCACACAAGGCATGCAAATCTTTTTGAAATGTTTGCTTTGCAAAAGCAAAGTCATTTGGGATTAAAGTTTCCAAAGCAAGCACAGAGATTTGTTCTAAGGCTGTGGGTTTTAAAGGGTTACAGTTGGAAAATCATGACATTGGTTAGTCAGAAGGTGGGTACAGAAAGTGAGCAGTGTGGTTGCTAGGCAAATATGAGCTGGTTGGGAGGTAACTTACGCAGCCAGTTTTGGTAACTTTCAATCATAAGGCACAGCACCACTGGAAAACAATTTGGCAATTGAGTTATCTTAACTTAACTTAATCCTCTTCCTTCTCAGCAATCAGGAAGATCAATTAATGCAAACAGAATTGGCTGTTGCAATCTGTTGCAGCCCATTTCTTATCTTCTCTGTTTGCAGATAGACAGTATAAGTAGCAGCAGCCATAGGGAGAATGATCAGAGGCCTTGGCTTTGCACACCACCAGCCATCCAAACACCATGGGGAAGGGATGGATCTGGGAGGTATCCAGCCTCTCCCTGCTGCTGCTGCTCACTCTTCTTCCTCGGACTTCCTTGGCTAATTACACTGAACCGTAAGAGGCTTGTTGGACCTTCTTGTCTTCCTTCTTTCCTCACCAGTTCTCCACTTGCAGCTTTGTCCTTCCTTCTTCTTCTTTGCGGGTTTGCAAGTAGGGAATTCACACACTCAACAGAGGAGTCATTGTACGGCTGCTGCCCCAGTGTGGCAACAGCTGGCTTTGTATGGCTCAGAGGTTTAGAAAAATCAATTGGAGACCCATCCACAAACTCTGAGGCCAGAGGAAGCAAGCCTAGCATTCTCAGGAGTAGCCCGAAAGACATTTAATTAGTCTTTGTAGGCCATCAAAAGCTAGTCAGAGGAACTAGGATTTGTTTCATTAGATGAAACAAACATTCCAGATGGGTTTGCTATGGCTATGCAATGCTCTATATTCAAAGGCAAAAAACTGGGAGTGATGGGGTATTCACGCAGCTCTTATCTGCAACTCTTTAAAGCAGCCGTGTCTCTTTGCAAAAGTCTGCTGTTGCAATCAGCACACTCCAAAGCCCCTTTGGGCATTTCAATCCAGAATGCTTCACAATTGTCTTACCTGGTAGGAATTTATTCCAGAGCCCAATGTCAGGAGGAGAATTCAGATTATGGACTATAATATAATAGCCCTTATTTCTAGAAAGTTTTGCTGGTCCCATTTTGTTGAATGTGACCAGGCATGTACACAAACAGTAGCATAAAGATGATTTAATTAGGGCTTAGCAGTAATACTTTTCTGGGCTTCCAAAATTTATTGAATCATGGCTAATCAGGTAGATCTAAAATAACAAATTAAGGTGACAACATACTTTGGTTATTCTAATGCAGGTCCAAAATCCAGTTTAGTTACATTTTGCAAAGAGTTAATGATTCAAAAAAGTTTGATGGCCTTTTGCCCAGAACAGAGCAGAATGGTTTTTCTGAAGGTTTCAGGATTTTTTGCATGAAAATACATGGACCTTGTGACTAGAGAGTTTAGCTCTCTGGATTATACAGGCAGTTAATTCAAAAATCGTAAGATTTTTCATAGAATTGTGGGGGATCATGGTTTATATGAAAGTTTTTTCCTCCCTAGCATCAATCCTATCTACTTATGTGCATTATTCATTTGGATATTGGTATTCTTAGTTATTCTACTCTGTTCTGGATAACTTCTGGAAGCTAAGAGTTGAAGTATAATATTGAAAAGGCTCCATCTCTCTCTCTCATTTATTAATCATACAGCTATGATTTCTGGCATCCATTTTATTATCAAATAATAATCAATTCTGGCTTTTATACCTTTGTCTTGGGACAGATAAATCCACAGGCCATTTTATTTTATTCCCCAAGTGATGACTGATTGTAATAGAGCAATATCTTACTTTAATTCTGTTTGCAACAGACTTCTTCTCAAGGATGAAACTTTGGCAGCTACATGCCTCTGTGTTTCAATTTGCCTTTAGAGTAAGGGGGGAGCTGTTACTTTTGAGTGGGTTAGATGGAGAAAAGAAACTTCTACATGAAAGCCTGAGACCTTTTCAAGGACACCATAACAGGCATGGGTTTGAAGCAGACGGTTCCCATAACAAAGTGAACTTGCTTAATATGGAGTACATAAGACGTGGGGGGTTTGGCTGGGAAACCTATTGTTTAAGTCTATGAATTTGTGTTGGAACCTCAGAGTTAGTTTTGCTTCGACTTTAGTTATACATCTCTACAATTTTCTTGCAAAAATCAATTTACAAGTCCACGGCAAAAATTTAATCAAAGATCCAGTCCAACTACATTTCATTTAGCATTTTTCAAAGCACCAGAAGGACAAGAAGCAATGGATAGAAACAAATCAAGGAAAGAAGCAACCTAGAACTAAAGAGAAATTTCCTAACAGTGAGAACAATCAACCAATAGAATGGCTTGCCTTCAGAAGTTGTGGATGCCGGTTTGCCGACGCGGCCGCCATGGACGTCTGGAAGGTGAGCTCCGTCTTCCGCATCCAGTTTCGCTTCGCTGGGGGACCCTGGAAAGGGTTGAAAGTCACCCTGTAGGGGCGACCAGCAAGGAGGGGACCCCCGCTTGATCGTGGGAGGGTGGTAGCCCTTCCATTTGATCCAGGGCAGCCCTCCAAACCAGTGGACGAAAGACCGGCCATAGCAATATGGCTCGTCACTAGGCTGCAGACAGCCAAAGTCACACTTACCACCAGGCAATTATAAAGCAGTGCGGACGCGACTGGGTGAGATCTACCTCTCTTAAATCCTAACTATTTTTTCCTGCATAAGCTGCTTAAAGTACTTTCCCCTGTGGAGAGGAAAGGGAGATTTTATCCCTTCCTCTAGAAACAGCGGCGACTGACTATCCAGGAGAGTTTAAAACGTTGCAAGAATAACTTGATCCTAATTGGAATTTTATTTCTTAAACTTTGTGGACTAAAAGACTTTCTATTCTTACTGAAGATCTGGGTTTTTACTTATAAAAAAGAAGCTAAACTGAAAAGATTATAAAAACATTGGATTCAAAAGAAAACTTTAAATTAGTGGCTAAACCTGATATTACAATTTGTTATTGCTTAAAAGAGACTTGGCCAGCAGCCTAGACAATAGATAAGACTTATGTAACCTTGAGACATTAGCTGTGAGAAGCCCAGCTGTGTTCCATACTCAGTGATAAATTTTTTTTCCTGCATTCTCTGTAAAGTTTTTAACCTAATACTCTACTAAGAGAATATGGATGAAGATCAGGAACAGATTCTCTTTGAAAGCAATTCATCAAACTATTCTAACAGCTACTGATGAAATAAGAGGTTACAGAAAAGAACAAGATGTCAGCCCAGAGATACAAACTCAAACTTTGACTACAATTAAAGACTTAACTACACAGAATATAACAGAAAAAGTGGAACAATTAAATATTATGACAGAAGACTCAACTGATCAACAAATATAGTCAATGAAAAATTCAGAAAAGGGACTAACAATATGGAAAAGGGAAAAGACTTTCTACACAAATCAGAAGAAACCTGAGGATCAAGAAGAACAGATTGAAGAGAAGATAAACAGTTCAGGACAACCACGTCGAGATGGAAAAATAGAGAGACGATTTGTTAGTCCTCTCAAAAATATGGTAACAATATACCTAACAACGCAGGGAGATTTATTTGATGATTCAAAAGCACGGACATGGAAGACGATTTGGCAGAGAAAGAAAGCTAGAATAAGACTGAAGAAAATTGGGGTTTTGACTTACTAGTGAGAATTAAAATAGAATATACTCAAATAGATAAGATGTGTATTTTGAATACTAGATATTGTTATGAGTGGAGATAAAGAAAACTTTGATCATTTAAAACTTGGAAGTAGAAATATTAACAGTTGAATTTGAACATTGATTTGCTTATAAAGGTTAAATGTAAAGGTAATTAAAGTATATATAAGCTAAAAATTTATTGATGAATGTAATAAATATGTTCTTATTTAGCGGTAAAAAAATTATAAGCTTAAATATGAGATACTAGATATTAAGAGAAGAAGAGAGGAAGTAATAAATGTTGAAATAAGAGAAATTTTGGTTATTAAATTTAAGATAGTTGGAAATTATTAGAAAATAAGAATATTATATTGTACTATTAAGTGGTTGATGTAAGATGGTGAGAATTCAAATAGATAAGATGTGTATCCTGAACATTAGATCTCGTGATGAATTGTGATAAAGGGAATTGGGATTAATTAAAACTTGGAAATTATAAATACTAAACGTTAAATTTAAATATTAATGAAAAACTAAAAATTGGGAAAAACTAACCAGGACATTGATTGTTGAAAAAGATTGAATGTTAAAACAACTAGGATATGTATAAACAAAAATTATTGATAAATGCAAGAAAGTTATTTTTATTTAATCGATATAGTAAGAATTGTATTAATTTAAACACGAGACAGTAAATACCAAGGGGAAAAGAGAGGAAATATTTAATGTAATAGTTTGAGATCTGTACTAAAGATATTTGTATGTTATTGAATTATTGACCAACTCAGCCACCACGTTGCTTTTCAAATATTTAAATGTGAAATTAGAAAATCAATAAAAAATTTTTTTTCAAAAAAAAGAAGTTGTGGATGCTCCATCACTGGAGGTGATGGACAGCCATTTGTCCAGAATGGAATAGGGTCTCTTGCTGGTGCAGGAGATTGGATTAAAAGACCTCCACGGTATCTTCCAAATCTGTTATTCTGTTAACTTCTGTTAAGCAGGGATTCCAGCTTCTGCTCCAGCACAGTAAGCTTTCAAAAGTTGTTTTCACAGACTATCATTTCATGAGATTTAATTCTCCTGCCCAGTTCCTTTAGTCCTCATGCTATATTCTCATGGAAGAATCCATATAGTATTTCAATCAGGCCATTAGACATTTAACTGGAGACAGATTGCCCTGTGCGTGTTGTTTCAAACTGGATAAGGTGAGTGGCTATTTTGACAAAAAAGAGAGAATGTTATTCCATTTAAATAAGAGAACAGGAATATCTTTTAGAGTCTAAGGAAAATAATTTTGAGAGAGGCATTATGCACCATGTGGCACAAATATTGCTCTATCACTTTTTGATTTAAACAGGTTTGGCTGGTTTGGGGTAAAAAAAATCCACCAAATCTATTTGCCCAGGTGCAATGGTATTGAGAGAAGAAGCGGTGATTTTTTTTCTTGCAAACTGCCAATATTTCTCAAGAAACAAGAAATATTCATACATCTAGCCATTAAGAGCCTTCCTTCCTTCCTTCCTTCCTTCCTTCCTTCCTTCCTTCCTTCCTTCCTTCCTTCCTTCCTTCCTTCCTTCCTTCCTTCCTTCCTTCCTTCCTTTCCTTCCCTCCCTCCCTTTCCTTCCTTCCTTCCTTCCTTCCTTCCTTCCTTCCTTCCTTCCTTCCTTCCTTCCTTCCTTCCTTCCTTCCTTCCTTCCTCTGCCACATTGACAAAACTGATAATTAACCCATGAAGGAAATTATTTTAGCTGCAGGGATGGTGACTTTCTGTAGTGAAACCTGCTCTAGTCACAGAGCATCCTTGTCACTCACTTGATAAATCCTTTTGCCTTTCCTGCCTTCCAGGCAATACTTGATCCTGGTGCCCTCTGTGATCCACACGCAGACCTCTGAGAAGGTTTGTGTCCAGATGCTCCATTTCAACGAGACCTTGACTTTGAGCATCGCCGTGGAATTTGAGGACAAGAACATAAACTTGACTGAAGTGAACATGATGGTTGAGAAGGACATCTTCCAATGTATTTCCTTTCAGGTAGGAGTTCCTTTTTTTTTTTTGGCCCCCATGATTACTGGCAAGGGTCCAGGAAGCAAGAGGTTATAGATGCTTTCAATAGGAACTGCGAAGAAGCCTCACGCTGCTACCTTTGTTTCTTCTCCAGCTTCCCAAGTTGAATCATTCCTCAAGCAGTCCTTCAAGCTGTCCCTCGAGGTTTTCCTGCCCTACAGACTCTCCCAAGGTCCTTCTCAGGGTGGCACTGAAGGGAAAAAGGTTGAACGTGACACAACAAGAACTGGTCGTGGTCAGAAACCCAAGTGACCTACTTTTTGTTCAGACAGACAAGCCCATCTACAAGGCAGGACAGGAAGGTAAGTGGAGAAATTGTAGAGGTAGAGGTATGAACACAACTGGGATCAGAATTTCCATTGCTGAGCAACTTAATTGAATTATGTCTGATTTTACCATCTTTTTTTTTTGCCATGATTCTTAAGCGAATCACTTAATCTTCGAGTTACGAATGTAATAGAGCCTGCCAATTACATTCGTAATCCGAGGATTCGTTTGATCGAATCACGTTAAATGAATGTGATGACTCCCTGCTTTCTCCAATGCATTCGCTAATTGAATGTGAAGGTCGCTAAATGCACATGAGGTATCTCAAGGTGAGGAAGACTATGGGGGCCTGGTGCTGGAGCAGGTCACCCAGGGTCTCTCCCGGTCCACTGAGATACTTCACGCTCCCCTGGGGTCTCCACAATTGCTTCCCCCCCATCCTGCCCTGCCGGGTCTCCACAGACTGGGCCTGCTTTGCTAGCATCCCGTAATCCACTTACTCCTCCCCACCCCATTTCCCATGGCTTTACTGAAATAGGCAGGGGGCATGTTGCAGCGTCTCTACGGTCAGTCGTAAGGGCGAATGACCGCTGTGCGGCGGTTTGCTTTTTAAGATGGTTAATAGGCAATTTCTGACAGCAATTAGAAAGTGAGGCTTGCAAACTTAGTGTCTCTTTAAAAGGCTTCATTGCGATTGCAAAGATAGCTGATCACTTTGTTTCTGGGCATTCCAATTTGCTAGGAGTAGCCATCTGGAGCACATGTGGGCAATCTCCTGTCCTCTCCTTATCCAGAGGGGTTCTAAGGAACTGATAAACTTACTTGGTCTTTGTTGCTGTGGTTGATTCCACTTTTGCAGAGATATTTTCAATTTGCCATACCTCCCCCAAGAAGTCTGCACTGGTTGCTACTAGGTTTTGGAGGCCAATTCAAAGCCCTGAATGCCTTGGCCTCCAATTATTGGGAGAACTGCCTCTCTGAACAAATCTGTCTGTGAGAGATGGTAGACAGATTTGAAAAGGAATGGAGAAGGCAGTCAAAAAGGATCACTACCGTGTTTCCCTGAAAATAAGACTTTTTTTTTCCTCCAAAAGAGGCACCAGGTCTTATTTTTTGGGTGTGTGCATGTCTTTTTCACTCACCTCTGGCACCAACAGCCCCACCCAGCCGACCCACTTCTTCTGGGACAGAAGGAGCAGCTTCATTCTGCAGCTGAGAATGGAGCTCCAGCCTGCCTTTTGCAGTCAAAGGCCTTCCTGGAAGGCCACTGCAGCTGAGGACCGAGCTATGGATTCAATCCTATAGCTCGGTGCTTGGCTGCAGAGGCCTTGCAGAACCGAACTATGGATTGAATCCATAGCTCAGTTCTTGGTGCAATGAGAAAGGCCTCTGATTGCAAAATGCAGGCTTGGGGACGCTGCAGAAGAAGTGGGCTGGTGAGGGGAGGCCTCGCTGCAAGGTAAGTGGGTGCAGGGCGTGTGGGGCAGCTCCACCCCCTGCACCCTTGCTCTAGCTTGATTTTTAGATGTGTACCTTGCCCCCAAACTAGGGCTTATTTTTGGGTTAGGGGTTATATTAGGCCCACCCTGAAAAATCAAGCTAGGGCTTATTTTCTTTCAGGGAAACACAGTAAGAGCATGAAAACAGTCCTTTTCTATGGATACCACTAATGCAGCAATTGCTTGCCCCCCAGAGGACCAGATCACCTCCAATTAATTTTTAAGCCTATGTTGAAGATTATTTATTTATTTTATTCCATTTCTGGGGATCTGTGCAGGTTTTTAAAATCTGAATGCTTTAATGGATGGTTCATCACACCCAGTACTTCTATGCAACAACTACAGTAGTATTCAGCCAGATGTTGTTGTTAGTTGCAAAGTCGTGTCCGACCCATCACAACCCCATGGACAACGTTCCTCCAGGCCTTCCTGTCCTCTACCATCTTCTGGAGTCCATTTAAGCTCACGCCTACTGCTTCAGTGACTCCGTCCAGCCACCTCATTCTCTGTCATCCCCTTCTTCTATTGCCCTCAATCTTTCCCAGCATTAGGCTCTTCTCCAGTGAGTCCTTCCTTCTCATTAGGTGGCCAAAGTATTTGAGTTTCAACTTCAGGATCTGGCCTTCTAAAGAGCAGTCAGGGTTGATCTCCTCTAGGACTGACTGGTTTGATTGCCTTGTTTGGATCTATGCTATACACTCTGTGCTCTTTTGTTCTGAGTAGAGTTTCTTGTTTCCTGTTACAGGATATAGTTGAGCAGTAAAGCACATGGTGACTATACTCTTTATTTGCTCTGTGTGATGCTTTATATAAACAGAATTTCTGATATGAGTCAATAAATCAAATAAACCCTTCCCTTGGTGCCAGTCACTCTGCCAATTCCATTCTGGCTTGATCTTGTACCCATTCGGGGTCAGACTAGATAACTTCTCCCTTCATTCCAAGGCTATAAATGGGTGATAGAAATGCCTGGGAGGAATCTGGGGCTACTATGCTTATAAAGCCCAAGCTGGGCTCTGGATACCTATCTACGTGGCCACAAACCCAATACTATTTCTTCCTTTCACAGTGAAGATTCGCATCGTTTGTCTGCATGAAGACTTTCGCCCCGCAAAAAAGAAGGTAGGCTGTGACAGAGTACAATGGCTGCTCACTCCCTTCCTTGGAAGGCTACAGCCTTCACTGAAGCTTCACCTTGGCATAATAAGAAAATATACATTTCCTATGTTCATCTAATTCCTGCAGGCAAGGATAATAAAATACAGTCAAGATGGCATCTAGGCCCATGAGCACATCCTGGTCTACAATAATATCATGAACTTGCATGCTCACCTTACATTCACATAAGCACAATGGTCTTCCCTGTCTGTAAAAGCCACAATGAGCATCAAAATGATATGTCTGTCATAAACATGCCATACATGTGATACAAACTGGGTCCTTTAGTTTGTGTGCCCTCTTCCATTAATTATTTGTTAGTTTTGTGCCGTGCCTTTTGTCCAGGAGCTCAAGGTGGCTCCTTTCTCCCCTTTTCCCCTCAACAGCAATCCTGTAAGTATCACAGAATAACAGAGTTGGAAAGGACCTTGAAGAACTTCTAATTCAATTCCCTGATCAAGCAGGAAACCCTATACCAGGGGTAGGGAACCTTGGCTCTTTTATGACTCGTGGACTTCAACTCCCAGAATTCCTGAGCCAGCATGGCTCAGCTTGGAAACCTCTCCCTTTCCCCAAGCATGGCTGGCTCAGGAATTCTGGGAGTTGAAGTCCACGAGTCATAAAAGAGTCAAGGTTGCCTACCCCTGCCCTATACCATTACAGACAAATGGCTGTCCAGTCTCTTCTTAAAAACCTCCAGTGATGGCGCATCCACAACTTCTGAAAGCAAGCCATTCCACTGATTGTTCTCATTGTCAGGAAATTTCTCCTTAGTTCTAGGTTGCTTCTCTCTTGGATTAGTTTCCACCCATTGCTTCTTATTCTGCCTTCAGGTGCTTTGGAGAATAGGTTACATACCCAATTCCTGCAACCGTTCTTCATTAATTTGATTCTCCAGTCCACTAACTATCTTTGGAACTGATCCAAACTCTCCCAGAACTTTCCAAATCTGAGGAGGACCAGGATTTGGCTTCCCCGGTCCTACTACAGCAAATTGCCCACTGCCCCACAAACAGCAGGGATTACCTGTAATCTCATATATCCATATTTCCTCTCTGTGTATGCATGTGTATAAGATTATAATTTGTCGTAGTCTTGTAATTTCTGATTTCTCTCTCTCTTGCTTTTATTTCTGTCAGATTCCTTTAATTTACATCCAGGTAAGTACTTTTTTTTTCCTCTTACCATAATAACAAGATGGCTGCTACACCCTCAAATTATGTTTGTTGGTATCAAAACTGCACAATTTTCAGCAATAATTCAAGCTTAATTGTCATCATCCACAACTTTTCAGATTTTATTTTCTTTTGTTTAAGAAGGAGAACCAACAAATGTTATGGAACACATTGAAGGAAGAGATGCAATTTGGGCATGATAGAATTATAGTTAATATGCGTATTAGTTGGAACACACTGATATATCCAGAGCTTGTTGGACCGTGCGCTGTGTACTTTATTTTCTTTAAGAAATTCTGGAAAATGAGCCAATTGCCAGAAATTGGAAGAGGGCAAATATTTACTTCTTCAGGAAGAGGAAAAGACAGACCAATCAATTTGGTATCAAAATTGACAATGAAGTTTCTGGAAATGCAGTAGTATATAAGCCAAAATAAGACATATGTATACATGCATGCCTGTGAAGATTCTACAGTAAGTCATAAAAAATGATTTTATGCCCCTTGAAAACAGTGCAATAATTTACCAGAGGTCAGCATGAATTTGTCAACAACTCTTATCAGATTATATTTATCTTTATATTAAGAAACTTTTTCAGTAGATAGTGGTAATGCAACAGATATAATAGGACTTGATTTCACCAACACATTTGACAAAGTACCATATGGCATTCTGATTTACAAGCTAATAAAACATGAGCAGTTGGATCCTCAACTGGCTTGAAAACCAGAAGCAAATTCTCATATTGTTCTTGGGTCATTGGGCATGACCAGATAGGATGGTCCATTTCAAATATCCAAAAGAAGGAGCTGCAGAATAAGGCTATTTAAGGAGTCATAATCTTAGGTTTCCAGAAGGCTAATTCCAGTTCAATAATAGAATAACAGCATTGGGAGGACCTTGGAGCTCTTCTAGTCCAGGGGTAGGGAACCTTGGCTCTTTTATGACTTGTGGGCTTCAATACCCAGAATTCCTGAACCAGCCATGCTGACTCAGGAATTCTGGGAGTTGAAGTCCACAAGTCATAAAAGAGCCAAAGTTCCCTACCCCTGTTCTAGTCCAACCCCCTACTCAAGCAGGAAACCTTATACCAGGGGTGTCAAACTCGCAACGTCACGTAACGTGTTGCGACATATCGTGAGTTTTTTTCCATTGCCGGCAATGGGGTGGGCGCGGTTTCAGCATGACGCATCTGACCCGTGGGCCGGCAGTTTGACACCCCTGCCTTATACTATTTCAGACAAATGGTGGTCCAATTTTTTTCTTAAAGAGACGTTTCACAAAACTTTCTAACAATAAAGGAACATCTTTATTGGTAGTGGATATTCCCTGAGTATAAGTCTGTCGTGCTCATCCTGGAATCCCATTCCTTCAAACTGCTCTTTGATACTTTCTGGACGTTGATAATAATAATGCCAAAGCGATCACTTGAGGGCACCATTATCATGGGCATAACAGACAATTTGGGAGTTCTCCTGCACTAAGGCCTATCATTAGCCATGTGGCCACTGGCTATGATGTTATGTTAGTAAGGATAACGGATGGTATTTTGTTATATCTTCCAGGAAATCTAAGTATTTTGGCTGGCCTTGATTTTGTTTCCCCATCATGCTATCATAATCAGAGCATGAACTTTAAGTCATTGGGACTTAAGCATTGACCTTAAGTCAATGGGACTTAATGAGTGGGCAAAAATACTAAATCATTGAGCAATACCAATGCATTTTCCTGTGGAAATGAAGAAATTTGGGAAGGGGAGACAATAACCAGGGAAGACTTTTATCTGGAAGGTTGTGATCTCAGCTCAGCTCAGTGCTTTTGTTTTTTAAGACATTGAATTTATATTTTTATGATTTGAATTAAACTTTAATTTCTAGTTTATTGTACGAGTATATATATATATTTTAGGGATGCTTCAGAATTTGATTTTTTTTCTCCAGAATGCAAGGTGATACAATCTGCTCAGGTTGCAGGCACCATTCGTCCCTTAGGTTATCTAGAGCAAATAGATGGTTTTTTATATGATTTACTACGGGTGCAGAAGTAGGGAGAAAAAAGTGTTAAATATTAACCACCGTTGCAATTTTTTTACCCAAGAGATGTGGGCAGAAGTACTTTTTTTGGGGGGGGAGGGGAGTACTTCCCTATTCTGATTGGGGTGAAATAGGATTTCCAAATCCATCCTCAGCATCAGTTAATGATTGAGTGAAAGGGTTTCAAAAGAAAGAATTTAAATTTGAATTAGGTTTTTGGGAACTTGGCAACCACAGTTCATTGCTTTAGAATAGAATAGAGCTGGAAGGGACCTTGGAGGTCTTCTTGTCCAGCCCCCTGCTCAAGCAGGAGAACCTATATCGTCTCAGACTGTCCAGCCTCTTCTTAAAAATCTCCAGTGATGGAGCGCCCACGATTTCTGGAGGCAAGCTGTTCTACTGGTTGATTGTCCTCACTTTCAGGAAGTTTCTCCTTAATTCCAGGTTGCTTCTCTCTTTAATCAGTTTCCAACCATTGTTTCTCGTCCTTCCCTTCGGTCCTCTGGTGAACAACCTGACCCCCTTCCTTGTGGCAGCCCCTCAGATACTGGAACATTTCTATCATGTCTCCCCTATTTCTTCTTTTCTTTAGACTACTAGCCAAAACCAAGTCCCGCAGCCATTCTTCGTATGTTTTGGTCTCCAGGCCTTTGATCATCTTAGTTGCTCTTCTCTGATTTTTTTTTCCAAATTCTCGACATCTTTTTTGTGATATGGTGACCAAAACTGGCTGCAGAATAGAGAAGCGCAAAGAAATTCCAGGTTATTTTAGAAGGTCCTCAATAGTTTAATGTAGCTTTCCCCAAATTGGAGTAGAATTGAACTAAACCTGCCAGTGAGTCCTGCTGTTCACCTGGACTCATTGCCCAGGTAACATTCTTAGCAATTGTGCTTAAGTAAGTTGCTATGGTCTTCTTCCAGATTTTTTTTTTTAATTCTTGGTCCAGTTTAAGCTGAATGATTTCCTGGTGATTTTCCATTCAGAAACTAATCTGGTCCAAACCTGGAGAGATCCAGGTAGTGTTCTTGGCAGCAGTATGGATATGATTTCCTGGAAACTTTTTCAGACATCTCAGTCTAATTTATGGGTCTAAGATTTCCTAGGCATTTTCTATCAAGATAATAGCCATTTCCAACCCGGCTAACATCAGCAATAACTAAAGTGGTTGGCCACTCCTGTGCTCCAGCTGCTTTTTTGACTTTTTAGTCCAGTGGGATTTCCTGGTGGTCTCCCATTCAAGTATTTTTTTTGTTGGATGAGTGGCCATGTAAATTTGATAATAAACAAACAAACAAACAAACACATAAATAACCAACTAACCAGTCCAAATATTCCATAGCTCAGTGTTTCTCAATCTTGACAATGTTAAGATGTGTGGACTTCAACTCCTAGAGTTGGCTGGCTGGGGAATTCTGGGAGTTGAAGTCCATACATCTTAAAGTTGCTAAGTTTCAGAAACACAGTCTTGCCTTCTCAAGAAAGGTTTACTTCTCATCTGTGTGATGATTGCCCCACTCATATACCATGGGTCCTCAAATTTGGCCCTTTTATGACTTGTGGACTTCAACTCCCAGAATTCCTCAGCCAAGCACGCTGGCTGAGGAATTCAGGGAGTTGAAGTCCACAAGTAATAAAAGAGCCAAGTTTCAAGACCCCTGATCTATACTTTTGAAGACTGCAGAACCTGTTATTGCCCCACCCTAACTGCTTTTAAGCTGTTTTTTTCCCCCTAGCAACCTGAGATACCGAATGTGTTTCATTTTACCACTGGGGCATTCTCTGTTTTCTGTCTCTATTGTGAAAGCAAGAGAGAAATGTCATTGACTGATAAGATTGATTGCAAATTGGCTTGAAAACTGGGGAAAGAGGCCAACGGGCTATCAGAGGGAAGTGATGCTTTCTGTTTTCCTGCTAGGGATGTGCAGATAACAAAAGTTTGCGTGTTTTTTTTTAAAAAAATGAGTCAATTGGTTTTAATAGAATGAAGGCAGAGTGGTGGATCCAAGGAGATTTGAAAACAGAATAATTTTTTTACTTTTTTTTTTTTAAAATGAGGTTTTTTTCCCAAATGCTTTGCCTGTTTTTGTGAAATCTGTTTTTTTACTTACACACTCACCCACCCACCCACCTTAATATAGACCAACTGCCTCACAGCTGGTCTGATTCCTACGGCTTTTAAAAAGGATTTGTTTTCCTAACCACTGGACTTTAGGAGATCTTGTGTGAGGGTTTCCAATGTTTTTAGCCCATGTTTTTGGAAGACATGACTAGAAAGTTGTTCTAAACCAGGGGCCTTCAAACTTGGCCCTTTTATGACTTGTGGACTTCAACTCCCAGAATTCCTCAGCCAGCGTGCCTGGCTGAGGAATTCTGGGAATTGAAGTCCACAAGTCATAAAAGGGCCAAGTTTGAAGGCCCCTGTTCTAAACCAACTTCAGTTTGTGTGATGGCTTATCTACCCATGAAGCCCGAACTAGGGTTTTTTTATTTCTGCAAGATGTTTGTCTGTGAGCTTCTGTTCACCATTCCTACCAAGTT
Source organism: Azemiops feae (assembly GCA_023970755.1). Taxonomy (NCBI): domain Eukaryota; kingdom Metazoa; phylum Chordata; class Lepidosauria; order Squamata; family Viperidae; genus Azemiops; species Azemiops feae. Next base: position 438,510 of record JALGBA010000967.1, read on the forward strand.
CCCTTCTCCGAGTACAGTACAATCCAAGTGAGGCACCAGCTTTTCAATTGAAAGCAGCTTAATTAGCAGAGATGGCTACACTGACTGTTTTGATAAAAGAAAAGAATATAAGTACTTTTGTTTCTACTTGGAAACCACTTCTGGACTTTGTGCTTGAGGTGGAAAAAAATGATACTATGATTTGGGGTTTTACTGATTAGATTGATTTGTGGATATAGAAATGGCTAGTTCATACTACTATAGAAATGTAAAAAGTTGAGATTCAATGTTAATGCCTTATTTTACTGCAACGGAGGGAATTGGAAATCAATGCCTTTTTTCCCCTTCCCTCCCCCTTTCCACACTTCTTTTTCCCCTTCCCCTACCATTGTTCCTTACTATTTTCTTCTGTATCTTTGTGTTTTATGTTATATAATAATAATAATAATAATAATAATAATAATAATAATAATAATAATAATAATAATAATAATAATAATAATAATAATAATAATAATAATAATAATAATAATAATAATAATAATAATAATAATAATAATAATAATAAAGAAAGCAGCTGAACAAAATTTGTAAATGTATTTGTGCAGCCAAAGAATAAAAGAGCAATCTCCATGTGAATTGGTTTAAGAATCTGGGAATTATATTTCCAAGAATCTGAAAAGTTGGGGGAATGTTGACCGGAAGATGGGATGGGGCATTAAGTGTGCTAGCTATTAACATCAAAAGCTCTCACGTTCTGAATTTGTGACTGACAGGACCCCAGGAAGAATCGTCTGTTCCAGTGGAATGATGTTAAGCTTAACATGGGCCTCACCCAGCTGTCTTTCCCTCTGTCTTCTGAGCCCGCCTTAGGCACCTACAAATTGGTGATAGAAAAATCTTCCAGGAAGATTGCTGAACACACATTTTATATGGAAGAATACGGTAAGAAGGTTCAAGCCTACTTGTGAACCTTGAGTAGAATTGGATGGTGATTGTACTCCTGTTAATCTCTCTAAGAATACTTTCATAAATGAAATAGAAGTGATATCTATGGATCTTCCACAGCATTCTTGGAATGAACTTGTGACTCCAAGGGGGGACTTCTACTTCAGATTCTTCTTGTGTTAAACAAGGCTCCTGGATTTCCAAGTAATGCCTTAGCACAATGTTTCTCAATATCACCCCATTTTAAGATGTGTGAACTCCAGCTCCCAGAATTCCCCAGCCAGTACTTGAAGATACACTAGACAACATGTAACTCACTGGGTCATTTTTTCAGAGATATTTCCTTATCTCAACTGAGTAACAGAATGGTCATGGGAGGGCAAAAAATCAGTGGGATTGGGAGTGACTTCCAACTTCCTGCCAGCTTCCCCATTGACTTTCTTTGTGGGAAGCAGGCAAGAAGTAGTGGAAATAACAAACATGTGACTGCAAATGGCTGTGATGGTGTTGAATCTGTCACTATTTTGCCAAATTTCAATCCCACAGGAACCGGATTTTGGGTGCATTCTTTAAGTTAGTCCATATGAAGTATGTTGATTCAAAATTGTTTTGCCCTACGATGCACTGTTTGCCCAATTATAAACAGACAAAGAAACCGAAGAGTTTTTGACATAGCACAGAAGCGTTGCTTGAGCAGGGTCCGTAAGATTATCTGGGACACTACACATCCTCTTCACGACCTGTTTTCCTTGTTACCTTCTGGGAGGAGGCTTCGTGGTATCCGTAGCAGAACATCCAGATTCAGCCATAGTTTCATTCCATACAGCATTAACCTTGCGAACTCTCAAACTTCCTCCTTGCGTTATATATTCAAGATGGACAGTATTTAATATTTATTTGCTATGTATATGTAGGGATGTGGGTCTATATATATGTTGTACATAGTATGTTTAGGTGTGTGTCATGTATGTGTTTCACTTTGAGAGCGGGCAACTAAATTTCATTTTTGATGTGTGCCATTGTGCCCACAATATAAAAATGACAATAAAGGTTACCTTATCTTATCTTATATAGAAGGGTTCAACTCTCAGAATTCCCTAGCCAGTATTCTAAGATGTGTGGAGTGGGGAATTGTGGGAGTTGAAGTCCACACATCTTAAAGTTGCTGAAACTGAGAAACATTGCCTTAACATCTGTATCTCCATTTTGTCTAGGGCAGGGGTAGGCAACCTTGGCTCTTTTATGACTCGTGAACTTCAACTCCCAGAATTCCTGAGCCAGGAATTCTGGGAGTTGAAGTCCACGAGTCATAAAAGAGCCAAGGTTGCCTACCCCTGGTCTAGGGAGAGAACCCAAAGTTAGCCCTTGGGACCAGCCAGGGCAGAAAAGACTCAATACCTTGGCATGCAGGATGTATCCTTAATTCTAATACTGGATTGGCTTTTAGAGGTGCTCAGAATTTTCAGCTAGGATTCAACTCCATGTTAATATGATAGGATAGCAAAACAGGGCAAACAGTAACATGGTTTGAAGAGCATATAAAGTTCTCCTTTAGAGTTGACATTTCTCTCCTCTTTTTAGTATTACCCAAATTTGAAGTTTCGGTGACCGGACCGAAGCAAATCTCAGTTTGGACCAGAAAATTTGAAGTGACCGTTTGTGGGAGGTAAGATCTAATGAGGTTTCTTTTCCTTATTTGGGGGGGAAAAGGGAGAATGGAGGACTTCTCCCTGGATCTCTGTCTCATCCTAGACACCTTCCTTTGGGGTGGGAATGTGGGGAGGGTATGAAAAAGTCAAGTTGGTGGCCTGAAAGACATATTTTTTTTAGAAATCACGTGTTGGAAAATTATATGGGTAATTTCCTTTCTTGCCCCCAGTGACGTTCCTAGTCACTCCCTATATCCAGTTTAGAGTAAGCCCTTGCAATTCTATATTGCAATTCTATTCTAGCAAAAATATGTATCTTGGCGTGCATTGATTTAAAAAAATCAGAAAACATCAGAAACAGTTAAATAGGCAAAATAGGGATAAAAGCCAAGTAAAAACATGGAGAAATGTAAACAGCAGGTAAGAACTAAAATTATCTGCATATCTCTGGCTGTATAATGAAAGGCACACAACTTTCCAAGGCCACTCAAAGCAATGCTGCACATAATTTGTATAAAGAGTCCCAAAGGGAGTAGTCTTTACTTGTTCTAGTTTTAAATCTTCGACATACACTGTAGTAGCAGAATAGAGATGAGATGGAGAGGAGGAGACTAGGTAAGTGATGGCGAATCTTTCAGAGACCGAGTGCCCTAACTGCAACCCAAAACCCACTTATGTATTGCAAAGTGCCAACACGGCAATTTAATCTGAATACTGAGGTTTTAGTTTAGAAAAAACAACTCATACATTAACATCTTTTGTCTTAAAAGTAAAATACAATGACAAAGCTTTCAAAGATACAAACAACTTTTTACTGAAAGGTAAAAATTTGCATTTGGCATGCTTTTGAACAATTAATGTAATTTTTGCTGTTGTATGCATGCTGATAATTTGTCTAGCCTTGGCTTATACTTTGTAACTTTGAGAGCAACACATGCAGCACTCAGGTCATCTGTTAGTCTGTTTCTGGTGTCAGATTTGATATAATTCAAAGTGAAAACAGCGCGCTCGCTCCAGAGGCTTGTTTTGGCTAGGAAGGGGCTTGAGAAAGGGCTTTTTTCTGTGAAAACCTAGCTAAAGAGTGAGGCGCGCATGCCCACAGAAAGGGCTCCAAGTGCCCCCTCTGGGCATGCATGCCATAAGTTCGCCACCACTGGACTAGGTAATTCCTCCTCTGTTCTACGCCATGTAGGAAAATGTGGGGTGGACGAAGATATCTCCAACTCCGGGGACTCCCCCATTCCCTCCTCTTCCAAACTCTGCTCTTTCACATCAATGATCTGCGATGTTCCAGGACCCTTTCCAATGATTAATTTAGGCACGATATGTGGATAAGATGCATTGTCAGCCTCAATCCTTCCTTGAGGCACCATTCACAAGATAGGTGCCATCACTGTGTCATGAGCCTCGTGGTCGTCCAGCCCAAGGCATTGCAATAGTCAGAGAAGGGGAGCATTGCCATCAGCGTCCATAATCAATCATGCTGATGATAGAATGGGGTCCCGTGTTTGGGGAATGGCTTCAAAACATCCCTGGCAAGACGACTTCTCATACTGATAAAATGAGTTGCAATGATCAAAAGGGGCAGGCCTTCTCCCTTCTGTATCATAAAAGCACACAAAAACTTACTGCGGTAGATTGTTGTTGTTGTTTTTTAACTCTTTAATCAGTTTGGTTCTGGATTCAGGTACACCTATGGGAAACCTGTCCCTGGCCTAGTGAAAATGACTATCTGCCGTCGTTATATGCAACATTATCCATGTCCAGAGACAGAACTGAATCTGTGTGAAGAGTACAGTGGAGAGGTAGGTTCCAGACCAAGGAAAATGTTCTAGATGGGATGAGGAATGTGTAGTTCAATCCAACATTCTTCAGTTCTGATTCTTGCTAGTTTGAGCCAGCATGGACAATGGGAAGATGGGAATGTTAGCCCAGCTACCAAAGATGTTGACCATCTTTGCTCTAGAGGAGCTAAGGCTACCGTCAGACCCCAAGCGAGATTTACACAGTCTCATTAATCAGCTTTAATGCCAGGGAAAGAGGGTTAGATGACACAAAACATGTCATTTAATCAGTGAGAATTTTCTGGCAGTGTCTCCAGGAGTTGCTTGATTTTTCTTATGGATTTCGTAACAGATGGGCTGATGCTCATCTGCCATATTTTGAAAGCTCTCCCTGCCCTTGCATATTGCCATGCCCCTAATTTGTGCTTGCATTAACAGCCTTTCCCTGATGCCTTTTTAGATTTCAAACCAAAGTTATATGAATGCCAGTAGGCGGGTATGAGTGCGTAGCTAATTTATGAAAATGAGGAATCTGGGATGCCTTTTCAAACTAACACATTTTATTAGAAGACTGTGTAATTTTCGTGAGCTGCAGTTCATGACAAACTTGAACAATGGGCCCTATCCAACAAAATGAGTTTCAATGTGGAGAAAAGCAAAGTTTTACATTTAGGCAGGAAAAATCAAAGATATAAGTACAGATTAGGCAAGACCTGGCCCAAAAACAGTAATTGTGAGAGGGACCTTGGAGTCCTAGTGGACGATCACTTGACTGTGAGCCAGCAGTGTGCAGCAGCAGCCAAAAAAGCTAATACAATCCTGGGTTGTATAAACAGAGGCATAGAATCAAGATCACACACCTGGAATACTGGAACCAATTTTGGTCACCATACTACAAAAAAGATGTTGAGAAGAGCAACTAAGATGATCCAAGGCCTGGAGAGTAAAACATATGAAGAACGGCTGCAGGACTTGGGTCTGGCTAGTCCAAAGAAAAGAAGAAAGAGGGGAGACATGATAGCAGTATTCCAGTATTTGAGGGGCTTCCACAAAAAAAGGGGTCAAATTATTCTCTAAAGCACCAGAGGGCAGGACAAGAAACAATGGTTGGAAACCGATCAAAGAAAGAAACAACCTGGAATTAAGGAGAAACTTCCTAACAGTGAGGGCAATCAACCAGTGGAACACCTGGCCTTCAGAAATCATGGGCGCTCCATCACTGGAGGTTTTTAAGAAGAGACTGGAAAGTCACTTGTCTGAAATGGTATAGTTTCTCCTGCTTGAGCAGGGGGCTGGACTAGAAGGCCTCCAAGGTCCTATCCTGTCCTGTCCTATCCTATTCTTAAAAGCTTATGCCATTTAACAAAATGTATGAGTCAGAAAAAGGGTTATCAGACTCCAGAATTTTTTTTTTGCCACCCTAAACTAACACAGTTCTCCTCTTACAATGCCTACACCTTTGGAAAGGTTATAATGACCCCTCTTGGGCTCACATAGCTTCTCCCTACTCCCTCCCTCTCCCTCTCCCTCTCCCTCTCTCACATACACAACCACTCATCCCCACAAACACAACAGTCTGGTATTCCTTTCCACTGCCCTTTCTGAGGATTCTGCTTCTCTGCTCCTGTTAGCAGCAGGAAAGAGAATTTAGTCCTTTTTCTGCTGCTGAGGGTTGATGGAGGGATTGGGACACAGTCAGATTATGTTCCAATGAAGATCACTGAGCCATTGGTGGGGGGGGGGATCAATGGAGTGAAATTCCTGAGCAGGGGGTTGGCTTAGATGGCCTCAAGGTTCTCCCAATCTTGTACAAAACCTGGCAAGATTGAGATGAAGCAGGCGAGTAGTTTCCCAAGAGATCCAGTTGGGTTTCATCTGTTAAATGTCCTCTTCAGTAATCTGTAAAGCACCCTTTGCTGATTTGATGCCTTCTAGCTGCATTGCTCAGGCTGGCTATGGCTTATGGGCTTTCAGTTCCAATGAATACAGCCCTTTGAGGAAGGCAACAAATAAAGAAACATGGTCCTTAAAACCATTGGCTTCTTGGGTTAGTATCTTTTGTTTTCCCTTACAGGCGAATGGACATGGGTGTTTCTCTCAGGTGGTAGAAACCAAGATGTTTCATCTGAAGCAAAATGGTTTGGAAATGCATATTAAGGCAGAAGGCAAGATCATTGAAGAAGGCACAGGTACCTTTCAGGAAGCAGGAGGAGGAGAGGGTTGGGCTAGATGTCAGGAGGAACTCCCTGACTGGGTGAGGGGTGAGCCGATGGAACGGGCTGCCCCCTGAAACAATGAATTTTCCTTCATTGGAGGGCTTCAGGAAGATTATGAATGGTCATGAGGGTGAAGGTTCGTTCTCCGAGCTTGTGGGTTGGTTTCCAAACATTTCATTGCTAGGCAACATCTTCCATGGAGTTTAGGCGATGTCAATGTTCTTTTGTTTATAAGGACTTCAGGTGTGGGTGTGTCAAGTGAGGGTCTTCTGATGGGTCAGGTGTGAGTCATCAGTGAGAGGCTTGTGATGGGTCTTGTGATGGGGAGTTTGCATCAGGTCAGGCTCATTGGGAGGTGAACTGGAGGGGGGGAGAGGGGACTTGCATGGTTGAGGGTCGGTGCTGTCTCTGGTTGGCTGTGAGGTTGATTTGGATTCTGAGGGGTTCCTAAGCTGATTGTAGGTCAGTGTGTCTGTTGATGGAATTGCTTGTGGAGTGCCAGGCTTCAATGAACTCACGAACCTGGCAGGTGGTAGCATGGCTGGTGTTGTTCGGTGTTGGTGTGGGTGTGGGTAGCGATTAAGGATTTGTGATTGTGGCGTTTGACTGCTGGCCGGTGTTCGCGGTTCCTGGTTTTTAATTTGACGTGATGTTTGTCCCACATAGAAGTGGTTGCAATCGTTACAGTTGATTTCGTAGATTACACTGCTTCTTTCATCCTTCTGTGTCTTGTCTTTGGTTCTGGATAATTCCTGGAAGAGTGTGGGTGTGGGTTTGTGGGCTATTGCTATTCCTATGGGTTGGAATGGCCATGTCAAGAGATGCTGCAGTGCAGTGATTCTGAAAGTGTGATCAAGACCCTTTCAGGGGGTCTGGAAAGTCAAATAATTAAATGCTTTAACATTTCTCAGTTTTAATTTTCAATACAGTATATATTTATAGATATAACCTCTATCATTTTTTAAGAACGTAAAGCAGGGGTGTAAAACTTCCGGCCCACGGGCCGGTTGCATCATACGGAGGCCGCACCCACCCCAGCTCTGGCAATGCAAAAAAAGTCACGATACGTCACGACATGTCACGTGACATGGCGAGTTTGACACCCGTGATGTAAAGGGTTCCCAAGACCAAAATATTTGAGAACTGCTGCTCTGGTGGAAGTTCTAGCTCTAAGACATCTGAACAAGGGTGTGTGTGTGTGTGTGTGTGTGTGTGTGTGTGGTGTCAATAGATCAGCATTTTTTGCTCTATGACAAGAGTGGGAGATCACTGTATCCCTCTCGGACCAGATGTGATCTAATTAATTAAATTAATTAAAAGAAGGACGAGAGGTGACATGATAGCTGCCGTGTTCCAATATCTCAGGGGCTGCCACAAAGAAGAGGGAGTCAAGCTATTCTCCAAAGCACCTGAAGGCAGGACAAGAAGCAATGGATGGAAACTGATCAAAGAGAGAAGCAACCTAGAACTAAAGAGAAATTTCCTAGCAGTTAAGAACAATTAATCAATGGAACAACCTGCCTCCAAAAGTTGTGAATGCTCCAACACTGGAAGTTTTTAAGAAGAGATTGGACAATCATTTGTCTGAAATGGTGTAGGGTTTCCTGCCTGAGCAGGGGTTGGACTAGAAGACCTCCAAGGTCCCTTCCAACTATTCTCTATTCTATTTTCTATTCTCTATTCTATTCTGTATTCTGTATTCTGTATTCTGTATTCTATATTCTATATTCTATATTCTATATTCTATATTCTATATTCTATATTCTATATTCTATATTCTATTTTCTATATTCTATATTCTATATTCTATATTCTATATTCTATATTCTATATTCTATATTCTATATTCTATTCTTGTAATCTGACCCAGTCCTAGGCTTTAGACAGCTTAGAAGCGTACAATACAAAGACAATCATATAATTTCAATTGAACATTATCAATTTTGATAACACAAGAGCAACCACTCTCTAGTAGAAATTGCTTTGCAAGCACCCACCCACCCACACCCACCCACCCACCCACCCACATACACACATACACATACACACACAAGCACATCTCAGAAGAAAACATTAGCAATATTGCAAGATCCCATCTTGGGTCGGTCACCAAGACCAAAGATTTATTCTTCCAAGCTTTCAGGCTCGTGCCAGAGTTCATCATCAGAGAACTCCTCTCTCTCCATAATATTGTCAGTCAACAGGAGTGTTGATTTACCACCAGCCTATCAGATACTTAGGAGCCGCCCTGCGGCATGAAACAAAATTAATGACTTAAGAGCCAGTTATTAATGCCCTAATTAATAACTAAAAGCTACATACAACTGGGAACTGTATAAATACAACCTGTAAGGAACCACTTCAATCCACATCTTAAGAAAGCAGAACTCTTGGAAACAATCTCTTCCAACAGGAACTTTTATTAAGAGAAATTGATAGTAGGCATAATAGAGAGGATCTGAGGGATTCCCTCACAAATCGATGTTTTAAAGTGTCCCTAAGCAACCCCCTTCCGGGCGATTCAGACCGACAGATTTCTAGGTGTTAAATCCAGGAAAGATAACATCAATCCGGCTCCATTGTACACGATCATGCAACAGCTTCTCACACCTTATTTTGATGACAGATAAATAAAACCAGATTCCGGAGGCTGTATCTTTTCAAACCCCCCCCCCTTTTCCTAGCTGCCCGGTAAGGAGGAGAAGTTCAGAGGGGCATAGCAAAAGAGGCAAATGGTTACATTGTAATGGTTATCAGAAGCGAATAAACAAAAGGTTACTTTGTAGTAAATAGAGGAAGTGAAAGTAATAAAAAAACCCTCCCCCTTGGGAGTATGGCAGGACCCAGGAAAGGGTAAGAATTGGTTTTAGATCAGAGGAGATAGATAGAAAGGAAATATAACTGGATCCTGACACAACCGCTGAACAGCCCAACGGACATATTCCAGAGAGAGAGAGAGAAGTACCCTGGTGATAGTCCCAAAGGTGCGTTTTTAGGAGGCAACTGGACTTTCTTGTTTTTTCTTTGAAGACGTTTCGCTTCTCATCCAAGGAGCTGTGAAGAAGCTGAAGAAGCTTCTTGGATGAGAAGCAAAACATCTTCAAAGAAAAAACAAGGAAGTCCAGTTGCCTCCTGAAAAAAACACCTTTGGTATCACCGTGACCTCGATGACTTGAGAATCTCCGTAGACATTCACCCTGATGATAGGCTCCAGCATCAGCCAGAAAGCTTGGAAGAGTAAAGCTTTCGTCTTAGTGACCAACCCAGATTGGATCCTGCAATATTATCCTGGAACGTGCATATTTACTTTCATTCGCATTAGCAGGTTTTGAATGCGGCAGGGGTCCATTCCAACATCTGGAGAGCAGTTTCAAAAGAGGTTGGGGGCATAATAGATAAGGCTGGCTTCTGGATCCCCATTCCACCCATCTCCTGAGCTCACTTTATACACCTGTTGCTAATTCAGCGTCTGTGGACTTCAAACGCATGGCAATGTCCTCAGCCTTTCCCGTCTCCTTCAATGCTTCCTCTCTTTGACAGGGGTGGAAATGACAGAGGTGAGCACCATAAGCATCACTTCGACAGCCAGCAAACTGAGCTTTGAAAATGCAGAGCCTTATTATAAGCCTGGGATCCCCCTTTTCCTGCAGGTAAGGCAGCGGGAAAGAGATTACTGGTGGGGAAGAGGTGAACACTGATTTTTTGCTCTAAGGAGATGGCATCTGAGGAATCCTTGGTGGTCTCTCAGTTTGCTTGTTTTCTTGCAGACGTTTCATTACTCAAACTAGGTAACCTCATCAGTGCTAGTCTAATAGATGGCATTTCCCAATCACCTCAGTGCTATCTGTCCTCCCCACCCAGAGTTCAGAAAAGAGCCTCTAAATTCTGCAGTCAATATGGCAGGGATGAAAAAAAAGGATAGACCTGCCACAATTCCTTTAGTGGCTTTCCCCAAGGGAGTATAGGACAATAATTTCAGCCTTTAAAATTTGGGGGAAGATTTGGGGCGGTGGTGTTAATTTGCTTATCACAAATATTCCATCTATGAAAACATGTTAGCAACCCCCTCCTCATAAATCCTGGCCCTGCTCAACTTGGGACAGGGACCCTTAAGACCCTTGAGCAATGAATATTCATGGGTGAGTCAAAAAAAGTCAGGATAGTGGCTGGGCATCAAAATCTTTGCCCTTTTTAATGTGTGTCACATGTGCAACACACATAAAAAACAGGCAAGGCTCTGATGGCAGGGATGCCCCTAATGAGAGTTCAAATCTAAAATAATTGGATGTGGGTTGATTTTTTTTCCACGTAGATGAAACTGGTGGATGGTATGGATGTGCCGATGGCTAACAAGACCATTCAGATTACAGGACCGTCAGTGAAATATACAGCCAGGTACACAACCAATGAGGAAGGACGAATACAGTTTTCCATAGATACATCTAAGTTCACAGAGGACTCCATCAATTTGCAGGTGAGTGTTTTGGAGTGAAAAACAATCCTCTCTTGTGCCCCTTTCAATCCAAATTCTGCTAACCACCATATTGGGGAGAACTCACAAAGGTATCCCCCTGTGGTTTTTGCATTCGCGCTTGTTATCCCTCCCTTTGTAACAGGGAACAATAGCAATGTTCTTCCAATTGTTTGGCACAGATGCCGTCTTCATATACATTCAACGAATTGCATAGCCATTCTAGAAGCAAATTGCCTGTTTCATCCTGGAACATTTCTTCCACTATATACCATCTATGCCTGCAGCCTTACCACTTTCCAATTTTCTCACCGTTTTGAGAACTTCCTTTTTTTTTCTAGGACACTCGCATTCATAACATGTGTTTCGGTTCTGCTCTTCATCACATCATGATCATTTTGCTGGATGTGTATTTCAGATGCACTTAACATACAAAGATGTCACTCTTGTACACCTTGGGGCTTTGCTGCAGGCTAAAGAAACATAGCAAAGAAAAGTGTCTTTTTGATTCTACCCTGCAGCAATGTCATAATGAAGATGTGTAAAGGAGGGAGTTACCCTGCCGTCTTATACTTTGCTATAGACATCCCTGCAACACTACTGATCTGAATGATCTAGTCTGTCTATAGCAGGGGCTTCCAACATGGCACTTTTATGACTTGTGGCCTTCAACTCCCAGAATTCCTCAGTCAGCCATGCTGGCTGAGGAATTCTGGGAATTGAAGGCCACAAGCTGTAAACTTGCCAAAGTTGGAGACTTCTGATTTATAGCTTAGAGACTGCATTACTAAAGAGAGAATCTTTACTGGAGGAGGAAGCAACAAAGATATTGAATGCTTGGGAATAGGTTTATTATGCCAAGGAAGTCTCTCTGATAAAACTCACAAGTTATCCTATAGCTCAATACAGGTTGCCTTTGTTTAACAACAGTAATTGGGACTGGAATTTCTGCTGCTAAGTGACACGGTCATAAAATGTCATACCACTTAGTGAGGGCAGTTTTTGCAGTCCCCATTATCATTATTATGCAAATTACCATGTGGCATTAAGTGAGAACCACGCGTGACTGCAATTTGCAATGTTTGACTTCCTGCTGGTTTCCCCAATGACTTTATTTGTGGAAAGCCAGCAGGGATGGTTGCAAATCACGATTCTGTGACCTCAGGATGCTGCAACACTTGGAAATCCAGGTTGGTTACCGTGCACCCAGATTGCAATCGTGTGACTGCAGGAGTGCTGCAACAGCTGCAAAATTGAGAACTAGTCATTAAGTATTGCCACTGTTAAATTCAAATAATCTCTGAATAAGTGGTGATTAACTGAGGAGCTTCTGTAGGTGTAGAAACATTGGGTGTACAGGGTTGGGTCCTCCAAGGATTAGTAAAAAAAGGTTCATTTTCCTTCCTTGTACAATGGTATGCTGATGTCTTTATTGGAGAGCCACAGCTTGCCTGCTTCCTGGCTTATGTCCTGCCCATCATGATGGTGCACAAGCAAGATGAGGCAAAGGAGCATCTTGCATTCAGAATTTTGAAGACCAAAACATGCTATTGTATTTAGCAAAACCCTGATTGAATGCATACATATAATTTATTGCTCTGATTGTTTGGCAAAATTAGTACTCAGCTATTGGCTCAACAGAGTGAGTATTGGTTTATTGGTAGTTGCACCCATGAGCTACTCTTCTGGTGTCTCAAACAAAATCCTATGGATTTAAAGACTATGCTCTAGTAGTGTATTCCTGCTGTGGGCAGATGGTTGGACTGAATGAATCAATCAGAATAGAGCTAGAAGGGACCTTAGAGGTCTAGTCCAGCCCCCTGCTCGAGCAGGAGATCTTATACCATTTCAGACAAGTGATTGTCCAGTATCTTCTTAAAAACCTCCCGTGATGAAGCCCCTACAATTTCTGAAGGCAAGCTGTTCCACTGGTTAATTGTCCTCACTGATAGGAAGTTTCTCCTTAATTCCAGGTTGCTTTTCTCCTTGATTAATTTCCATCCATTGTTTCTTGTCCTGCCTTCTGGTGCTTTGGAAAATAAATTGACCCCCTCCTCTTTGTGGCAGCCTCTCAAATAATAGAGTACTGCTATCATGTCACCCCTAGTCTTTCTTTTCTCTAGACTGGCCATACCCAAATCCTGCAACCATTCTTCATATGTTTTAGTCTCCAGGTCTTTAATCATCTTAGTTGCTCTTCTTTGCACTTCTTCCAAACTCTCAACATCTTTTTTGTAATGTGGTGACCAAAACTGGATGCAATATTCCAAGTGTGGCCTTACTAAGGCTTTATAAAGTGGTATTAATACTTCAAGTGATTTTGATTCTATGCCTCTGTTTATACAACCAAGGATTGTATTAGCTTTTTTGGCTGCTGCCACACACTGCTGGCTCATGTTTAAATGATTGTCCACTAGGACTACAAAGTCCCTCTCACAGTAGCTGTTTTTGAGCCAGGTTTCACCTAATCTGTACTTGTACCTTCAGTTTTTCCTGCCCAGGTGTAAAACCTTGCTTTTCTCCAGATTAAAATTCATTTTGTTGGATAGAATGATCTCCAAGGTATCTTCTAACTTCCCACTCTAAGTGGGATAGTCCAGCTCAGTGTTTTTCAAATTTGGCAATTTTAAGATGTATCGGCTTCTGGGAATTGGCGAGAAAAAACTACTGGTCTAGCTTTTTCCTTCATTCGGTAACTATATTTGGTGAAAATATTTTTTTTTTTGCTCTTTAAGCAGGGTGGTTTTTTTTCCTTTCTATAAACAGGGAGTTTACAAAGAAAATGAACGGTGTGACAATTCAGTCCCCATTTATCACCGACGTGCCTCGCGCTTAGTGTACCAATTTTACTCACCAAGTCAAAGTTATCTCCACATTGAGCCTCTGCCAAAAACATTGAGCTGTGGTGACACAGAGCAGATTCGAGTGCATTTTATCTTGGATCCAAATGCAGTGAAGAAGGAAATTATCTTTCATTATTTGGTGAGTTGGAAAATAAAGATATTCTTTTTTCTGGAGACAGGATATACTTTAGGGGTATATAATGTGAATATAGATTGATGAAGATTCAGTTTTAGGTAGAATAGTAACAGATTTTTTACTTCATCAGTGGCATAAACCACAACTGGAAACCTTTTGGAAGCTGGAGATTGCTCTTATACCAATTTTAGGAAGCTATGGGCCCCAGTGAGTAGAATATCATTACGGCATTATGCTCCAGATCTTCAGCTTCTTCCCTTGTGATTTTAGAGTGAATTTCAGAGAGACAATTACTTTTAAAAAAAATTAAGTTCAAGGATTGTTTGTCTCACACTACTGTTTCTTGCTGCTAAATGACTGGAAAACCTGGTGCCCAATTTCAGGGGGTATTGAAAGTATCTTGATCAAGGGTGTCCACAGAAAGCGGTAAAAAAAGATAGGATGGTGGCTGCCACCTTGCCGCTTTTTGACCTGCATTGCAAGAATTGCTCTTTTGTTTCCAGGTGATGGCAAAGGGAGACATCATACGAGCAGGGACACACACACAGCCGATGGAGGGAAAAGGTAAATGCTTCCCCATCCCCAGCTTGCATTCCCCTCCATGCTTGCCAAAAAGCTTCCTGGGAATGTCCACCCCTCCCATTTCAAGTGCTGGGCTTGAGGTGTGTCTATCTATGGGGACTCCAGTTCTCCCTTGCTGAATACTGGGTGCCCCTTACTCATCTGCAAAGTCTCTCTTTTTCCCACTTGCAACTGGTTGCTATATTCTATTTCATAGGAAACATACATACAGCCAGCCTTGCCCGTGAGCAAAGGAAAGGATGGTCTCAAGCAGTGGGAACGGGGGGGGGGGGGGGAGAAGAAACAGGCCATTTCTCCCAAATCTCTGTAGCCACTTCCTTCATCCTGAGTTTTTGTTGGGCATCACAGTGTGCAACAGTGACATCTTTTGCAATTAGTAGGCTGCCCAGTTGCCGACTACCATTTCTTTTAGGACTGGCCCTTCTTGGAGATCCACAGAGAGGCTCAGGGGTTCAGCCTCTCGGAGCTGCAGCCTGGTATGCCAGGTGTGGTTTTGCTTTTGAGGATAACAAATACATGTAGGGCAGAAGGATAAAAGAGAGGCAACTGCCCGGCATGCAAAAAGCTCCAAGTTCAACCTTTAGTAGTTCCTCTCCAGGAGGCAAAAACCTTGGAGAGGCACTAATAGCACTTACTCATGGATCTGAGACAACATCTTTGGTTTCTAGGGTGGCAAAGGGCATGTGCCACGTGAGCTGTTTTATGTTTGTTGCCCTCCTGTGCAGTGGGAGATGTTACCACCAGTGGCAGTGGGAGAGTCATCTACTGATTCATGGATAAGGCAAGCCCGTGCAACTGTGTAGGAGAAGAGAGCTGCTTAAGTTCTTCAGCTCCTGATTTTTCAAAGATCCACTTCTTCTCACATTTAGAATAGAAGAATAGACTAGAATAACAGAGTTAGAAGGAACCTTGGAGGTCTTCTAGTCCAACCTGCTCAGGCAGGAAACCCTATACCATTTCAGACAAATGGTTGTCTAGTCTCTTCTTAAAAAACCTCATGTAATGGAGCACCAACAACTTCTGAAGGCAAGTTGTTCTACTGATTAATTGTTCTGTCACAAAATTTCTCCTTAGTTCTAGGTTGCTTCTCTCCTTGATTAGTTTCCATCGCTTCTTGTCCTGCCCTCAGGTGCTTTGCAGAATAGCTCTTCTTTGTGGCACTCCCTGAGATATTGGAACATTGCTTTCATGTCACCCCTAGTTCTTCTTTTCATTAAATCAGGCATACACAATTCCAGCAGCCGTTCTTTATATGTTTTAGCCTCCAGTCCCCTGATAATCTTTGTTGCTCTTCTCTGCACTCTTTCTAGAGTCTCAACATCTTTTTTACCTCCTGTTGACCAAAACTGGATGCAGTATTCCAAGTGTGGCCTTATAAAGTGGGATTAACACTTCGCATGATCTTGCTTCTATCCCTCTGTTCATGCAGCCTAGAACTTTCTCAGCCTGTTGTGGTTGCCCTATTGGAGTTTGATGTATTCCAACTGGAACCCATTCCTTCTAACTTTCCTCTTTTCAATCTCTCTCTCTCTTTTCTCCACTTGGGTTTTTCATGCTTTAGAACCCAAAGGGGACTTCCTTTTGAATCTCTCGGTGGATGTCGACACGGCTCCCGTGACCCGCTTGCTCCTGTACACCATTTTGCCCAACGGAGAACTTGTTGCTCACTCCAGAGACTTCACTGTAGAAAAGTGCTTCTCCAACAAGGTAGGTGGAGAAACAAAATGTCAGCTTTTAACCTGGTTTTAGAAATAGCATACTGATCATGTGGTTAATGTCAGATGAGTTCTCCTGACCTGGACTGAACCCACAGAAAAGACAGCATAGATTTACAGCATTACAGAATAACAAGGGACCTTGGAACAGGTGATTGGTTTAGAAGATCTCCAAGTTTAATAGCCATTTACTAGGAATATGTTAGAAAAATGTGTACATTGGACAAGTCATGCAGAAGAGAAATATGAAAAGAAGAAAATTGCAAATGCAATAGACTATTTAGTTAAACTGATAATTTTAGGGAAAGTTGAACTCAAAAATTGAAAACCAAACAGGGGGACCAGATAACCACCTCTCATACCTTTATCTACACCAGTGGTTCTTAACCTTTTTGAACAAATCGCCCCCTTGAGCCAATGAGGAAGTTGTCATCGCCCCCCTCCCCCAACATAACCTCTCAGTCACAACATAGGAAATAATTCTTCAATTTATGCAAACACTTTTTTTGTTTTCTTTAAAATTGTCATCAGGACATATCAATGCAAATAATTTATTTCCAGTCTTTTTCCCATATCTCAACTGTGTGAAAAATTTTGGTGCCACCCGTCACTTTATTCCCAAACTTTGTGAATCATGTATTTCATTATTATCTTATTTATTCAAGACACTTAAATGTAATGACCACTGAAAACAAAATTCAATTGCAAGAAAGTGAAATGCCCGAAAAGAAAAACTAAGAATTTCAAGACGAAAACTCTGAAACTAAATTAAGATTCGAGGAAAGTATATATAGTCACGCACACTGTAAAAAGGATTAAAAAGACACAAAGAAAATATAATGTCACAGGGGACAGCCACTCAGCATGCGATGTTTCGAAAGAAGCGCTCCCCCCTCCATCACTGCCCATTCTGGCCAATGGCGCGCCACTGTATGGGTAGAGGCTGCTGCGCAACGCGCATGAAGATAAGCGATGCGTATTCACATATGTACGGCGTTTTGTACTGAAGCTAGCTGGAGGAACATTTGAAAACACAATTCAATCCACTAATAGCGAGCGATCTGATGTTTTTGTATGACAGATATACAGCGATTCACTGTACGAAAAAGTCTCAAAAGTGTCCCCAAAACGTCTCGCTCCATCGCCCCCATATCGCCCCCTTTTCGTTCCTTCGCCCCCGCATCGCCCCTTTTCGTTCCATCGCCCCCCTGAAAAATGAAATCGCCCCCTGGGGGGCAATATCGCCCAGGTTAAGAACCACTGATCTACACTATATTCTTTAAAAATTTATTTTCCCTAAGCTCTTTATCTACACTATTTAAAGTCCAATGTCACCATAGCTGTCCATCTTCCTTTTCTTTATCTTCTTTATCTCTTCTTTTATTCCCCACATTTCTCTTTTGTCACTTTCTACGGCTGTATGTTTTTCTCAGAACTCCATCTTCTTTTTTTTATTTCTTTTATTTTCTATTTCTGTTTGTGTCAAAAGCCCTGACTTTTTCTTCCCCTTTTCTGCTGATTGGATCCTGGCTGGGCTTTAACCTCTTCTCCTTTTTCCCTATTTTGGCTCTGTCTGAGAAAAACAATTTGAAGAATTTTTCCCTCATGCAGCTCTGAGGGAAACAAATAAATCTCCCTCCCAGTTTTCTCACCAGGCGCTTCTTTTCCCATTGCCGTGTCCCCACAGGGCTGTCTATATTTTTATTTTTTTTAAATTTTATTCTTTATTTTTACTCCAGAGTTTGGCTATTTATTCTGCCTCTGCCTCCCCAAGAACGCTAATAGCAGAGCTTTCCGGCAGCCATTTTGTCTTCCCAACAATACTTATTGGGTAATCATGACGACAGGGGCATCATGAGCAGCTGAGTTGTCATGACGATGGGGGCCAGCAGCCATTTTGTCTACCCTCCCCTTTGTCTATTACCCACCAATGCTTACTTGATTGGCAGCTGGGTTGTCACGACGATGGGGGCCGGCAGCCATTTTGTCTTCCTTCCCCTTTGTCTCTTACCAACAATGCTTATTGGGTAATCATGACGACAGGGGCATCATGACAGCTGAGTTGTCATGACGATGGGGGCCGGCAGCCATTTTGTCTACCCTCCCCTTTGTCTATTACCCACCAATGCTTACTTGATTGGCAGCTGGGTTGTCATGACGATGGGGGCGGGCCAAAAAGCTTTGAATCTGCCTGCACAGCCTGTCTTTCTGCAGCCTCCAAGAAGGATGGCTTGGGGTGGTGGCGTGTCATTTCTTATTGCAGAAGAAATGCCTTTTTCAAAAACCTGGTTTATGGTTTACAGGCCAGACTCTGGTTCTCTGATCAAGAAGGCCTGCCTGGTCAGAAAACCCAACTCCATCTTGCTGCTTCCTCTGGCTCCCTCTGTGCTTTCCACGCTGTTGACCAGAGTGTCTTTCTCTTGAAACCCGAAGCCCAGCTCTCCGCAGAGAAGGTGAGTCATATGAAGAAGGTATGAAGTCATACGATCATATGAAGACATGAAGAAGGGTTGCACGAACAGGGTATGACTAGTCTGGTGAGAAGAAGGACTAGGAGTGACATGATAGCAGTCTTCCAGTATTTGAGGGGATGCCATGAAGAAGAAGGTCAACCTATTTTCCAAAGCACCGGAAGGCAAGATAAGAAACAATGGTTGGAAACTAATTAAGGAGAAACTTCCTAACAGTGAGGACAATTAACCAGCGGAACAGCTTGCCATCAGAAGTTATGGATGCTTCATCACTGGAGGCTTTGAAGAAGAGATTGGACAAACATTTGCCTGAAATGGTATAGGGACTCCTGTTTGAGCATGGCGTTGGACTAGAAGACCTCCAAGGTCCTTTCCAGCTCTATTCTGATTGATTGATTGAGACCCAGCTGTATTTGAATTAATAGAATTAACAGAATAACTGAGTTGGAAGGGACCTAACAATTTTCTCCAGCTTAGTGCTGCTCATACCTTCAACTATAGTGTTCATTCTTTAGATCTCCTTAAAACTCCACCCCCCCAAATACAGGTAGTTCTCAACTTACATCCCTTTGTTTAGCAATAGCACTTTGACTTATATACCGCTTCATAGTGTTTTTACAGCCCTCTCTAAGTGGTTTATAGAGTCAGCCTATTGCCCCCAACAATCTGGGTCCTCATTTTCTTGACCTCGGAAGGACAGATGCTGAGTCAACCTTGAGGCGGTCAGAATCGAACTCCTGGAGTGAGCAGTAAGTTAGCCTGCAATGTTGCATTCTAACCACTGCACCACCACTAATGTTTAGTGACCGTTGGAAGTTACAACAGCACTGAAAAAAGCAACTCACGTTTATGACCATTGTACCATTCTCATTGTCTTGTGATCAAAATTTGGGCACTTGGCAACTGGCTCATTTTTATAATGGTTGGAGAGTCTTGGGGTCATGTGATCACTTTTTGCTACCTTCTGACAAGCACAGTTAAGGGGGAAGCCAGATTTTCTTAACTGTATTACTAACTTAGCAACTGCAGCGATTCACTTAACAACTGTGGCAAGAAAGGTCGTAAAAATGGGACAAAACTCACTTAACAACTGTCTTGTTTAGCAGCGGAAATTTGGTGCTCAGTTGTGGTCATAAGTCAAGGACCGCTTGTTAAATTGGAAGTGTAGGGAAATGTTATTGGAAATGGTTGGGTATCCCTTCTTATCAAGCACAAAAATGGAAAGATTCCCCTCCTCTATTGTTGGACAAACAGGATCAGGGACCCACATCAGATGGACAGCTTTTCTGAATTGCAATGTCTCTCTTTTCAGATCTATAACTTGCTCCCAGGCTCTTTATATGACAGACACTTTGCGAGCGAATGGGATAGAAGGCCATGCATCAAAATGAAAAATATCGAAGTGGATGGTATCCATTATCGCCCTATTCCTTTTTCTGATGGGGAAGCTGATGTTTTCAAAATTCTTAAGGTGAGCTTCTATGCTGCTTCTGGCAGGTGAAATTTCCCTTATTCTACTGGGCGGAGATGGGTCACTCCCCCTTCAAGGTGAGTTTAGTCTCTGCATTCTTGAGATTTAGAAAATCTGTGGACAGAAGCCCTTCGCTCAGTCTTCTAATTTGAATCGTGACAGGCTAGCAACTGATAAGAATTAGAATTCTTCATTGGCCAAGTGTGATTGGACACACAAGGAAGTTGCCTCCTGTGCATAAGCCCTCAGTGTACATACAAGCAACAAGTGATAAACCATGATTATAATCATAAAATACATTCATTATAGGTCATAAGATACAACATTCAGTGATGGTGATAGGATACTAAATAAGCAATCAATATAAATCATACTAGGATACTAAATAAAACAATTAATATAAATTGTAAAGATACAAGCAACAAAGTTATAGTCATAAGAAGATAAGGAATAGGTAATGGGTAGAGCAGAGGTCTCCAACCAGGGACCGGAGAGAGAAGTTTTTCTGTGGACCAGAGGGGGCGTGGTTTCATGTACTGCCTGCATCCTTCAGATGGGGCTTTCCTTGTTTGCGCGGAACTGTTTCTGGTTTACTGCGGCCCGGTGCCGGACCATGGACCGGGGGTTGGGGACTCCTGAGGTAGAGGGTTTGGTGAACTGGTGTATGAGAAAAGCACATCTTCCTTCCCCTGTCCTTACCACTTTCTATAGAGGGATGATCAAAAGCATCCTGTCATACTGCATGACAGTCTGGTTTGGAAGCATCACTGCTTCAGACAGGAAGGCGGTGCAGAGGGTGGTGAGGATTGCAGAAAAGATTATTGGCAGTTCACTCCCTTCTATCCAGGACATAGCATATAAGTGTTGCTTGAGCAGGGTCTGCAGATTGTCTGGGACACTACACGGTGATTAATATTTATATGTAAGGGTGTAGGTATATACATATGCTATATATAGCATGTTTATATGTGTGTTATGTATGTGTACACTTTTGAGAGCAGGCAACAGAATTTCATTTTTAATGTGTGCCAGTGTGGCAATAAAGGTTATCTACAATATCTATCTATCTATCTATCTATCTATCTATCTATCTATCTATCTATCTATCTATCTATCTATCTATCTATCTATCTATCTATCTATCTATCTATCTATCTATCTATCTATCTATCTATATCTCTATCTCTATATCTATCTATCTCTATCTATCTATCTATCTATCTATCTATCTATCTATCTATCTATCTATCTATCTATCTATCTATCTATCTATCGATCTATCTATCTATCTATCTATCTATCTATCTATCTCTAACTCTATCTATCCTAATCTATATCTATCTATCTATCTATCTATCTATCTATCTATCTATCTATCTATCTATCTATCTATCTATCTATCTATCTATCTATCTATCTATCTATCTATCTATCTATCTATCTATCTATTAGGAAGGATGAGAAGGATAATAATAATACAACCCTACTAGGTAGTTTGACAGTGTTGTGGGAATTAGTTGTTTAGCAGAGTGATGGCATGGGGAAAAAACTGTCCTTGTATTGCACTTGTTTTGGTGTGCAATGCCCTATAGCAGAGTTCCCCAACCTTACAGGGTTGGCGACCTGGAGTGGGGGGACGGGAGAAAGAAGGGATGGTTTTGTGGGGGGTGAATACACGCATGCGTGCACACGAGCACCTGTTGCGCAAGTGGGGCCATGAGCACTTGCGCACATGGGGCTGCAAGTGCCCGCAATGCTCGCAGTGATGCAAGCACTCATGCATGGGGCTGCAAATGCCCATGACACTCACAGCAACGCTCGCATGAGTGGGGCTGCGAATGCACACGGCGCTCATGGCAAAACACTTGCACGAGTGGGGCTGCAAATACCTGTGACGCTCACGGCGATGCTCGCACAAGTGGGGCTGTTTGTGTGTGCACACACACACGCACGTACCGGCTAGCCACTCACATGGCCCGGTGGCCAATAGCCTGTAGCCTGGTATTGGCCATGACCCACAGATTGGGGACCCCTGTCCTATAGCGTCACCTTGAGGGAAGAAGTTAAAGCAATTTATGTCCAGGATATGAGGGGTCTTTAGATATTTTCATAGCCCTCTTTCTGGCTCGTCCAGTATACAGGTCCTCAGTGGAAGGCAGACTGGTAGCAGGCTGGCAACTAAACTGCTTAGCTGATCTCAAAAAGTGAAGAAAGTTTGGACTTGCTTAATAAGAGGATAGGAAACCTTCAGGAGATTCAGGATTATAATTTAGGTTGAAAAATCTACCTTGATGCAAGTGAAGGCAAACTCCTTCCATACTGTTCCCAAAATCACTTGATGGATGTCTCCCAAAAAACCCACCAAGAATTGAATTTGACTTGAGTCCTTACCTTTGATTGGTTAAGTAACAGCATCTAGGAGACCACCAGGAAATCCCAAGATTGTAGGCTAGTTGATTTACAGTGGTAAATGATTTCCAGGCAGTTGCTGGAAAAGACACAAGACATTAGTTCAGCTGTAAGAATATTGGAGTTTTACCCCTAGCATTCACCTTGGACTTTCAAAAAAAAAATTCATTTGGGTCTGTTCATACTTTTTGAAATGTTTCACTGTGACTTCTTCATTTCCTTTGACAGGACTTGGGTTTAAAAGTTTTTACTAGCACTAAAATACGCAAGCCGAATATATGTCGGATAACCCCGTTTTTTCCACGCTACTCCGGTAAGCATTTGATCTACTGAGGGCTGAAACAATAGAATATGTGCTCTGGAAATATAGTTAGTCCTCGACTTACGGCCACAATTGACCCCATAAATTTCTGTTGTTAAGTTTGTTAAATGAGTTTTGCCCCATTTTACAACCTTTCTTGCCACAGCTATTAAGTGAACCACTGCAGTTGATAAGTTGTTAAGTGAATCTGGCTTCCCCATTGATTTTGCTTGTCAGAAGGTTGCAAAAGGGGATCACGTGACCTTGGGACACGGCAATGATCATAAGTATGAACCAGTTACCAAGCATCGGGATTAAGATCATATGATCATGGGGATGCTACAAGGATCGTAACTGTGAAAAACAGCCATAAGGCAACCTGTAAATGTAGTAGCAGTGGTAAATACAGGTACTCCTTGACTTACGACCGTGGTGGCACAGTGGTTACAATGCAGTACTGCAGGCTACTTCAGCTAACTGCCGACTGCCAGCAGTTCGGCAGTTCAATTCTCACCGGCTCAAGGTTGATTCAGCCTTCCATCCTTCTGAGGTCGGTAAAATGAGGACCCAGATTGTTGAGGGCAATAGGCTGATTCTGCTGTAAAGCTATGTGAAGTGGTATATAAGACTTAAGTGCTATTGCTATTGCTATTGACTCATCCTTCCATCCTTCCGAGGTTGGTAAAACGAGGACCCAGATTGTTGGGGCAATAGGCTGTGTAAACAGCTTAGAGAGAGTTGTAAAGTGGTATATAAGTCTAAGTGCTATTGCTATTGCTATTGACTCAGCCTTCCATCCTTCCGAGGTTGGTAAACTGAGGACCCAGATTGTTGGGGCAATAGGCTGATTCTGTAAACCGCTTAGAGAGGGCTGTAAAGTGGTATATAAGTCTTAAGTGCTATTGCTATTGCTACGACCACAATTGAAACCCAATTTTTCCATTGCTAAGCAAGACAGTTGTTAAGTGAGTTTTGCCCCATTTTACCACCTTTCTTGCCGCAGTTATTAAGCAAATCACTGCAGTTGTTACGTGAATAACACAGTTGTAAAGTCAGTCTGGCTTCCCGATTGACTTGGCTTGTCAGAAGTTTGCAAAAAGCGATCACATGATCCTGGGACACCGCAACCTTCATCAATGTGGGCCAGTTGCCCAGTGCCCGAATTTTGATCCCATGATCATGCTGCAACAGTTGTGTGAAAAACGGTCGTACGTTTTTTCAGTGGTCGTAACCTCAAACGGTCACTAAACGAAAGGTTGTAAGACGAGGACCACCTGTAATTGTTGTTGCGACTGTTTATCACCACTATCCCAAACTGATTAAAAAAGGATAAACCATCATCAATATCAACTCCAGTTCTGAACAGAATTACAATTAACTCTTAAAGACCCTTCAGAAAATTGTTTTCACAACTGTTACAAAAAGTCATTGGGATATTGTTGTTGATATGATGAGTCTGGGCATATGCAGCTGGAATAATGGATAGATCCTGCACTGGGTAGGGGTTGGATTGGCAGATTTCTATGGTCCCTTCCAACATTGAAATAACTCATGTTCTGAGCAACAATAAAGGCTCAGAAGTTTCTTTCTGTAAATTTAAGAGGCATTAGCCATAGCATTTAGCAATAGCACTTCAACTTACATATCACTCCATTGTGCTTTATCGCACTCTCTGAGCAGTTTACAATGTCAACATGTTGCCTCCAACAATCTGGGTCCTCATTTTACCGACCTCGGAAGAATGGAAGGCAGAGTCATCCCCGAGCCTGTCAAGATCGAACTTCAGACTGTGGGCAGAGTTAGCCTGTAATACTGCATTCTAACGACTGCGCCATCAAGACTCTTGCTCCCAAAGAACAACAAACAGCTGTCTGTTGGATCAAACCAACAACTGCTGTTGCCCACATTTTTCATATTGGACAACCAGAGTGGTGGGAGCTTGGAAGCAGGAGATGGAAACCCACTCTTCTCCCACCAGTGAGCATTTGGAGTTAATGTTTCTCCCAAACCAGAGGTAGCATGGAATCTTCACGACTGATGACCCTCGTTGGCCTGAACTTCTGTGAATTTATCTAATCTTCTTTAAAGCCACTCAAGTTTGTGGTCACTGCCACGTTTTGTGAAAACACAGTTCCCCAGCTTAATTGCGTGCTATGTGAAGAAGTGCATTCCTTTTGAGTAACGGAGTTGGAAGGGACCTTGGAGGTCTTCTAGTCCAATCTCCTGCTCAAGCAGGAGACCCTATACCATTTCAGACAAATAGTTGTCCAATCTCTTCTTTTAAACCTTCACTGTTGGAGCTCTCACAACTTCTGGAGGCAAGTTGTTCCGCTGATTAATTGTTCTCACTGTCAGGAAACTATTTCTAGGTTGCTTCTCTCCTTGATTAGTTTCCATCTATTGCTTCAGGGGCTTTGGGGAATAGGTTGACCCCCTCTCATCTTTGTGGCAGCTCCTTAGATATTGGAACACCGCTACCCATGTTTTCCCCAAAATAAGACTGGATCTTTTTTTTTTTTGCCTCCAAAAGAGGCACTAGGTCTTATTTTTGGGGTAGGTCTTACCTCCAGCACCGACAGCCCCACCCAGCAGGTCCACTTCTTCTGGGGCCGAAGTTCTGCAGCTGCATTTGTGCCTGCATTTTGCAGTCAGGCCTTTCCAGAAGGCCTATGCAGCCGAGTACCGAGCTATGGATTCAATCCGTAGCTCGGTCCTCGGCCATATAGGTCTTGCAGAACCGAGCTATGGATTGAATCCATACCTCGGTTCTTGGCTGCAAAGGCCTTCCAAAAAGGCCTCTGACTGAGAAATGCAGGCCTGGCTGCAGAAGAAGTGGGCCGGCGAGGAGAGGCCTGGCTGCAAGGTAAGTGAGTGTGGAGAACGTGGGGCAGATCCACACCCCTACCCCTGCCCTAGCTTGATTTTTAGGTGTGTGCCTCACCCAAAACTAGGGCTTATTTTTTGGGTAGGGCTTATATTAGGCCCACCCCCAAAAATCAAGCTAGGGCTTATTTTCAGGGTAGGCCTTACTTTTGGGGAAACACACAGTGGTGAAATTCAAATACCTGAACAACTGGTTCTCTTATTTGATGCAGACCTGGGCCTCCGAAGCCTAGAACAGGCTTCCAGAAGTGCATCCACGCACTTCTGGTGGGCCGTTCTAGGCTTGGGAGGCCTCCTCCAGGCCTCCGAGGCTTAGACTGGACTTCTGGAAGCCAGCCGGTTCTTCGAATGCAGCAGAATTTAGCTACTGGTTCTGCTGAGCTGGTGCGAACCGGCTGAATCCCACGACTGGAAACATGGTATCATGTCACCCCCCTAAGTCCTTCTTTTCAAAAGAAGAAGTTCTCCAGCATGAATTTGTAGAACTCATCTCCAGGAAAGATGGGGTGATGGACACTCATTTGTATGGTTTTCAAGGAGATGCGATGGGTTCCTGCAGATCAGGTCTACAGAGGCTATTTACAAATAAGATGGAATGCATGTAAATTCTCTCATATTCTTTCCCTCTAGATTTTGCCCCTGTACCATTGTCAGGTGCCGCAGGACCGATGGGTTCTCCAATTGCTTACCGCTCACATAGTTCTCCCATGTTCACGACCTCTGCCATTGAAATTACGCCTGTTGAGACTATCAGATTGGAGTTCCCTGAAACCTGGCTATGGGATTTGGTGATAATAGAGTAAGTGTTGATGCCAGGCTGCAAAAAGCAGGGCATTCATCGATAAAGCTTCTCAGAAAATATTCCCCTATCTGCTGCCGCCTAGCTGTTTAAGCTATATCACCCCAACCTGCAGGTTCTTTGCAGCATCGTGGTGATGTGGTATAAGCCACACCCTTTTCTCAGGTGCGTTGTGACAACCTTGGAGATGTCAACCAGAAGCCCTTAAGACAGTCTCAGGTGCAGATGCTTATGTTGAGTTCAGAGAGGTGGAAAATATTAGAAAGAAACTCCCAACGGGTTCCCTTGGCTGTAACAAGTTTAATAATTTAATTTAATTGAAATTGAAATAGTCTATATCAGGAGTGTCAAACTGCCGGCCCACGGGCCGGACACGTCACGATGAAACCGCGCCCACCCCATTGCCGGCAATTTGCAAAAAGCTCCGATATGTCGCGTGACGTCACGTGACATCACGAGTTTGACATGTCTGGTCTATATAGTAACAGAATCTTGCAAGCCTCCTGTGTTTTCACTTCCCTCTCTTTTTATACTCCATGGGATTTGGAGGAAGATAGTCGACTCTAATAAGTCTACGGAGATTCTCAGTCATCCAGGTCATAGTTGTCCCAAAGATGCTTTTTCACGAGGCAACTGGACTTTCTTGTTTTTCTTTGAAGACGTTTCGCTTCTCATCCAAGAAGCTTCTTCAGCTTCAGCCCAGAGCTGAAGAAACCTCTTGGATGAGAAGCGAAATGCCTTCAAAGGAAAACAAGAAAGTCCAGTTGCCTCATGAAAAAAACATCTTGAGTTGAGTCTAATAATTTTCTAGCTACTTAATGGCTTCTGGATGGCTTCTTCCAAGGTCATCTTTATGGTTCTTTAAAGACTTCAAGGTTGCTCTGGTCATTTTGGCAAGAGTAGTGACACAAACAGGGGCCACAGAAACTACCGATCCTGAGATACGATGAGTTCCCCTTATGGGATTTGTTTCAAGGAGATGTCAGAGACATTTTAATTTGAATTCCTGCATTTTTCAGAGGGTTGGAGTCAACAGCTTAATTATGACATTGATTTCATGAACCTTTTGAATTGACTTTTCATTACTGTATGTTGTTTTTGTTGTTAGAAAACCACATTGCAAACTACAGAGAACTGAAGAGGTTAAGTGGTAACAAACCTTTGGGTTGTGTGTTGGTTAAAAATGCAAAATGATGCTCTGATATTCAAGTCCTAACTAAATTAATTTCTCTCCCTTGCATTGTCTCTTACTTTCAGCTGCATCCATGGGAACTGAAAGCCCCGCCCCTTTTAAAACATGCAATAAATGGGCGAGGATTTGATCCCCCCCCCAATCTTAGATATCATCTTGACCTTTTTTCATTCTCTCATCGAGGTTCCCGTTGGGTGCAGTTTTCCCAACACAAACAATTCCATCAATCCCATTTGCTTCAGTTCTTAAATTTTTACCCTTTTTGGGAGGCCAAAGGAATAGGAGTTGCTTTAGAAAAAGAAGAGCAATTAAGAAGAGCAACTAAGATGATTAAAGGCCTGGAGACTAAAACACATGAAGAATGGTTGCAGGAACCATTTCAATGGATGGAAACTAATCAAGGAGAGAAGCAACCTGGAATTAAGGAGAAACTTCCTAACAGCGAGGACAATTAACCAGTGGAACAGCTTGCCTTCAGAAGTTGTGGGTGCTTCATCACTTGAGGTTTTTAACAGGAGACTGGACAGTCACTTGTCTGAAATAGTATAAGGTCTCCTGCTTGAGCAGGGGATTCGACTAGAAGACCTCCAAGGTCCCTTCCAGCCCTGTTTTGATTCAAAAAGAAAATAAAAATCCCCAAATGATTTCAGAAACTTATTTGAAAGTAAAATGCAAAGGCAAGTGGTTCTTGTTTAATGATCCCTCGTTCAGTGGTTGTTTAAACTTAGGACCATGCTGAATGACTACTACTTATGACATGTCCTCAAAGTTTTGGCTGTTTCAGTGTCCCCATGGACACATGATCGCAGTTCAGATGCTTGGCACCTGGCTCACAGTTCTGACATCACAGGGTGCCACAGTCATTTGTAACCTTCTTTATAACCTAGCTTCTTATAACCATAATCAATAACAGAATGACAGAATTGGAAGGGACCTTGGAGGTCTTTTAGTCTACCCCTTGCTCAAACAGGAGACCCTATACCATTTCAGACAGATGGTTGTCCAATCTCTTCTTAAAAACCCGTAACTTCTGAAGAAGTTCCATTGATTAATTGTTCTAGCTGTCAGGAAATGTCTCCTTATTTCTAGATTGGTTCTGTCCTTGATTAGTTTACAACCATTGGTTCTTGTTCTGCTTTCAGGTTCTTTGGAGAACTAATTGTCCTCCTCTTCTTTGTGGCAGCCCCTTAGATATTGGAAAATTGTGATCATGTAGGGCAGGGGTAGGCAACCTTGGCTCTTTTATGACTCGTGGACTTCAACTCCCAGAATTCCTGAGCCAGCCATGCTGAGGGGAAAGGGAGAGGTTTCCAAGCTGAGCCATGCTGGCTCAGGAATTCTGGGAGTTGAAGTCCACGAGTCATAAAAGAGCAAAGGTTGCCTACCCCTAATGTAGGGTACCATGTGGGATAGATAGCATGAAGACACGCTATCATGTATTCAATAGAGAAGCCAGCAGGAGGATGCAAATGGTAAGCAGGTTATATCACGATTAAGAAATAGCATGGGATCCACTTAATGGTGGCAACCAGAACTGCTTTCACTGACATGACATTTTGCTTTAAAACCACGTGGCTTAGCGATGGAAATCGCGGTCCCATTGCTGTTGTTAATTATGGATTATCTGTAATTGAGATGCTAAGTATTGTCCCTCCATTGGTTTCCTCGGTGCCAGGATTTTGGAATCCCTTATCCTCACTTGCTGATCTCTTCTGTCCTTCAGGGATTCTGAAAACGTGTCTCTTCCTGTCACCATCCCGGACACCATCACCGAATGGAAAGCTGGAGCTTTCTGTCTTTCAGCAGACACAGGCTTCGGCCTGGCCCAGCCCACTTCTCTGAAGGTCTTTCAGCCATTCTTCATTGAATTCACCTTGCCCTATTCCGTGGTGCGAGGAGAAGCCTTCCCACTCAAAGCCACCGTCTTCTCCTACCAGACTCACTGCATCCAGGTAAGGAGTCCTTAACAGTTGTGGGTTGCGATGTTGTGGGCACTCCATCACTGGAAGGTTTCTAAGAAGAGATTGGGCAACCACTTGTCTGAAATTGTGGGTGCTCCATCATTGGAGGTTTCTAAGAAGAAACTGAATAGCCATTTGTCTAGAATGGTATAGGGTCTCCTGCTTGAGTTGTACTAGAAGACCTCCAAGATCCCTTTCAACTCTGTTATTCTGTAACTTGCTACAGGACCTTCCCTTGCAATGCCTGTCATTGTCCGGTCCTCTTTTTCTGCACAAGTCTCTCTGTTTCTCAGTTTCTTAGCTGTCCATTATTTACATTCAACATCTTGAACCGCCCAAATTTCAAAGAACTGACTTGCCCTGTCCAATTTGCAAAACAGAAAACTTCTTGTAACTCATGTACTGTATATAAAAGATTCGTCTTCTGGCAAGCCTCCATACCTGCTATTTTTCTAATCTTACTTTCCCCATTGTATGCATTTAATTTCTTTTCCCTGCCTTGTGCACATTTTCTTTCCTGCTCCATGGGACACTTGGCCTATTCTACCATACAGCCATGAACATAGGAAGGGGGAGCAGACGTATAACTCTACCCCCTTTTCTAACTTCTTCCTACTGTTACTTTTCTTGTACAATATAGCCTTTTCCAAGTGCAGCAATGGAATTCAGGGATATCTGAGCCAAAAAGGTAAAGGTGAATGGTGCTCCTTCCCAAACACATCCGTATCATTTAGAAATATCTGGTCCACATGTTTCTGATTCCACTTCCTTCAGAAGGCCCAGGTGAAGGTTCTCCCTTTTATTTAAAAAAACCTTGTCAAAAGAAGAAGAGCAACAAAGATGATTAGGGGACTGGAGGCTAAAACATATGAAGAACCGTTGCAGGAATTGGGTATGTCTAGTTTAGTGAAAAGAAGGACTAGGGGTGACATGATAGCAGTCTTCCAAAATCTCAGGGGCTGCCCCAAAGAAGAGGGGGGTCAGCCTGTTCTCCAAAGCACCTGAAGGCAGAAGAAGCAACACATGGAAACTAATCAAGGAGAGAACCAACCTAAAAATAAGGAGATATCCTGATGGTGAGAACAATTAATCAGTGGAACAATTTGCTTCCAGAAGTTGTGAGTGCTCCAACACTAGAGGTTTCTAAGAATAAATTGGACAGCACATTGTCTGAAATGGTATAGGGTCTCCTGCTTGAGCAGGGGGTTGGACCAGAAGACCTCCAAGGTCCCTTCCAACTCTGTTATTCTCTTCTGCTATTATTTCAAAGAATGGTAATGCTCCCAGTTGTCACATGCTGTTTTTAGCCTAGTATAATTACTCAACCCTCCAGAAGCTGTGGATTCTCCCACATTGGAGTTTTTTTTTAAAGGAGTTTGGACAAGCATTGGTCTAAAACTCAGCAAGGCTAATCTAGCCTTTCTCTGTCTGAAACTCTCTGTGTCTCTTAAACTTTACTTCTTATCTACTGAAGCTCACCTTGTTCTTCCTCCTCCTTTTATGAATTCCTTCCCTGGAGGACGTCCCCCATAGAGCTTTCTCATTGTCATCTTATTCTTTATGGCCAGGTCACAATATCTCTGGCTCCTTCTGCTGACTTTGAGGCAACCGCTATGGACAAACAGCAAGAATCTTACTGCATTTGTGCAAATGGGAGGAGAACGGTGTCCTGGATGGTGACCCCCAAATCACTTGGTACGTCGTAAAAGTTCATTGCCTTGAATTATTTATAAAAGTAATAAAAATGAGGTATAAACAAAGTTGAAATAGTCAATTAGGGTTGGGGGCTGAGAGGAAGAGGAGCCATTTTCATCTTCATAGAAGATGATTTCCAACTTCCTGGACCAAGAGAAGTTTTAAGAGATGAGTAATGTTTTCATCATCTTATCTCTTGTTGTAAAACTGAGACAGAAGATGAGGACGATGGTGGTGATGATTGTAGTTTAAACTTGCATGCCACAGAACCTTCAAGATTCATGGTGGTTTACAATGACATCAGTTTTTAGTCATTTTTTTTTTAAAGTTTTATGTGAAATTGGGACTGAACAGCCATTCTTGGATAGACTACTACTTGTTTCAGATAAGGATGAAATTGAGGTAACACATTTAACAAAGTCAGAGAAGGTTCAAGGTTATTACAGGAATTCAACAATCCAACAATTCAAACCAACAATTCAAGCAGATGACACTCAGCTGGCAGGAATAGCTAACACCCCAGAAGACAAGCTCAGGATCTAAAAAGATCTTGACAGACTTGAACAGTGGACCCTACCCAGCAACATGAAATTTAATGTGGAGAAAGGCAAGGTTTTACACTTAGTCAAGAAAAACCAAAGGTACAAGTACAGATTAGGCAAAACCTGGCTCAAAAACAGTAACTGTGAGAGGGACCTTGGAGTCCTAGTGGACAATCACTTAAACATGAGTCAGCAGTGTGTGGCAGCAGCCAAAAAAGCTAATACAATCCTTGGTTGTATAAACAGAGGCATAGAAACAAAATCATGTGAAGTACTAGTTCTGCTTTATAAAACCTTAGTAGGGCCACACCTGGAATATTGCATCCAGTTTTGGTCACCACGTAACAAAAAAGATGTTGAGACTTTGGAAAATGTGCAAAGAAGAGCAACTAAGGTAATTAAAGGCCTGTAGGCTAATACATATGAAGAATGGTTGCAGGATTTGGGTTTGGCTAGTCTAGAGAAAAGAAGGACTAGAGGGGATATGATAGCAGTATTCCAGTATTTGAGGGGCTGCCACAAAGAGGAAGGGGTCAACTTATTTTCCAAAGCATCAGAAGGCAAGACAAGAAACAATGGATGGAAACTAATCAAGGAGAGAAGCAACCTGGAATTAAGGAGAAATTTCCTAACAGTGAGGACAATCAACCACTGGAACAGCTTGCCTTCAGACATTGTGGGTGCTTCATCACTGGAGGTTTTTAAGAAGAGACTGGACAGCCACTTGTATGAAATGGTATAGGACAGTGGTGGCAAACCTATAGCACGTGTGCCAGAGGCAGTTCTCAGAGCTGTCTCTGTGGGCACGCATGCCGCCACTGCCAGCAGCTTGCGCAGGCCCATTAGGTCACCACCGCCGCCTGGAGCAGCAGCCCTGCCCAGCACAAAGGAGGCAAAGCGGCCGACTAGCAAGCTTGAGTAGAGCATGCCCAAGTGGTAGATCACACCCATGCCCAGCAAGCCAAATTCCACCCCAAGCAGGGAAAGCCGGATCCCCATCGGCGCCATGGCCCCCCAGTCCCAGCTAGGATTGCGTGCCTCCCGCCCTATCTCTGCTGGGCCTGGGCGGCCATGACGCTGATGGGGATCTGGATTTCCCGGCTCGAGGTGGCCTTTGGCTTGCTGGGTGTGCTCTACCACCTCTACTCGAGTTTGCTAGCCGGCAGCTTTGCCTCCTTTGTGCTGGGGGGGCTGCTGTTCCAGATGGCGGCAGCAGCCTAATGGACCTGCACGAGCCGCTGGCGGCGGCGGCACGTGTGCCCACAGAGAGGGCTCTTGAGTGCTGCCTCTGGCACACATGCTATAGGTTCACCACCAGCGGACTAAGTGGACCAGTACTCAAGCCATGCCCATGGGTGCTGCCTGACCAATAGGAAAAGTGCTTTGATGACCCAAAAGCTCCTGGTATACCAAGTAGGACTGGAAGAAGTGCGTTGGGTAAAAGCTCGATAGTTTCTTAAAATGATCCGTCGTCATTTCTCTTAACTCATGGTTGTGTTGCCAGTTCCCAGTTCTGCTAGGATTATCAGCTGACCGGGTGAAGAAGTCTTTCCGTAAGAAAGTTGTGTGAAAATATGTCAGGAAATTGTGTAGCTGGTGTCCCAAATGGAGTCAGAGATGCTGACCCGAACTTTAGGTTTATACAAATAAATATATTTACACCTACACCAAACAAGATAGTCAGGCAAACAGGAGCATCATGAGGTAAATCACAGAGCAAACAGAAGAAAAAGGCGGGGAAAAAGGGAAACTCCTCCCCACACCCATAGCAATCAATCACAGCGCAGATTGCCTCAGGCAGGATCCTGCACTCTCCAACCAATCAACTACAACTGTGTGTTCTGGCTCATTGTACAACTCCACTGTTTAGTTTAAATATCTTAACAAACTCCTCGAAGAAGAGATCTACAAAGAGACAATATTCAAAAGGCTAGACATAACCCTATCAGACCCTTTGGTATATTCTTATATACAATGGGCAATTATTTAAGGTGGAAAATCACTGTAATTTATAGGATTCCATTCTGTAAATCAGTGTTTGACCCAAATTTGTGTTTAAGTTGGAACTTGTGCTTATAAATGGACTGTCTATTCCTAAAAATGTCAGATGCTATATTTTTTCTATCCTGCTCTATGGAGTAGACAGTTGGTCTCTGACAGAAGGCCACCTGAAGAGACTAGAAGCATTTGAAATGTGGATTTACAGGCAGCTGTTACATATAAGCTGGGTGGACAAGATCAGAAATGAGGAGGTTTTAAGCCGCCTGGGAAAGCCAAGGGAAATCATCAAAACAATTAAAAAACAAAAGTTAGAATATTTCAGACATGTGATGCGACACCCAGAAAAATACGGCATACTCCATTTAATCCTCCAGGGAAAGATTGAAGGCAAATGAGGTCCAGGCAGAAGAAGAACATCATGGCTTCAAAATCTAAGGGACTGGTTTGGACAAAACTCAGCAGCACTTTTTCGTGCGGCTGCTGATAAAAACAGGATGGTCAACATGATTGCCAACGTCCGATAATGGATATGGCACAAGAAGAAGAAGAAGAATTCCTAAAAATGGCAGACGGCACTGTCCTTCTTCAAAAGTGTTGAAGTGCTGATGACTCACAATGCTTTCAGGATCTACTGAAAACCGGCTGTATATTAAGACCGCGTACCTTCAGTGCTTAATCAGCTCGAGAAAGGAGAATGCTCTCCACCATTTTTAATAATAGGGAGACTGTTCAGATCTAGGGATGGTCCTTAAGTCAGACATCCTCAACTCGAGGACTGCTTATATGGCATATTTCTGAACGGGTGACTTTTTGGTCCTAGGCAAAGTGAATTTCACAGCCAGTGCCGAGGCCGTGAGCTCAGATCAGCTCTGTGGGAACGAAATAGTGGAGGTGCCCAGCATACAGCGAAAAGATGTTGTGATCAAAACGCTTTTAGTTGAGGTAAGTGAGATGGTTTAATCGTGGACTGGACGTGGTGAAGAATCATGAAGAAAAAAAAAAAGCACAAGAAACAATGTTCTTGTTTTCAAGCGCATTAAGTCAATTTTTAGCTGGTCCATTCCTGAAAATTAACTTGGGTCACCAATCCATCTTTCCATTCAGTGATTTTCGCTTTCCTAGAGTTACCACTCTCTGTTTCTTCTCAACCCCTAATAATAATTAACCTACTTGATGTTTCTCAATCTTGGCAACTTTAAGATGGGGGAAGCTTCCCAGAATTCCCCAGGCAGCATGCAGTGTAGCAAGGTTGACTGGGGAGTTCTGGGACTTGAAGCCCACATAGTGCAAAGTGGCCAAGGTTGAGAAACACTGGTCTACAGAATAAAAATCAAATCAATAGCACATCTATCCTAGATTATTGTATAACTTACTCAGATTTCATCAGCAGTGGTTCATTTGTTGTTTAATTCTCAGCCAAAGAAAAGTGATGGAAACAAAGAAGAAAGATTAAAAATGACATGGAGCTGCTCCCTCTCATTTAAATAATTTAATCTTTAGCAATAGCAGTTGCATTTACGTAGATTTATGCAGCCTGTTTTTTTTTTTTTTTTTTGAGTTTCCAATGTTCAACACTAACTTTTCCTTTGTTCTTCTTTTCTGCCTGTCCTGGTGAAGCCTGAAGGGATTGAGAAAGAGGTGGTCTTCAACTCACTTCTCTGTTCTCATGGTATGGCTGCTTCTTCACGGTGCTTCTTCCCTGTCACAGAATTAAATGGATAAGGGTGATTTGTTTTAGAGCAGAGGGGCCGAAAATTTAGTCCCCTTTCTGGTAACGTGGAGGTATTTTTAAGTTTCTTTAAGCCAGCTGTAAACTTTATAGTTAGTTAAGGTGTCCAAGGTGCAAAAGTTGGCTTGAAGCTCAACATTAAGAAAACCAAGATCATGGCATCCGGCCCTCTCAATTCCTGGCAAATAGATGGGGAAGAAATGGAGGTAGTGACAGATTTTATCTTCCTGGGCTCCAAGATCACCGCAGATGGGGACTGCAGCCAAGAAATTAAAAGACGCTTGCTCCTGGGGAGGAAAGCTATGGCAAATTTAGACAGCATACTAAAAAGCAGAGACATCACCCTGCCAACAAAAGTACATATAGTCAAGGCCATGGTTTTCCCAGTTGCAATGTATGGCTGTGAAAGTTGGACCATAAGAAAGGCTGAGTGCCAAAGAATTGAGGCCTTTGAACTATGGTGCTGGAGAAGACTCCTGCGAGTCCCCCGGACTGCAAGGCGATCAAACCGGTCAGTCCTAGAGGAGATCAACCCCGACTGCTCTTTAGAAGGCCAGATCCTGAAGTTGAAACTCAAATACTTTGGCCACCTAATGAGAAGAAAGGACTCACTGGAGAAGAGCCTAATGCTGGAAAAGATTGAGGGCAATAGAAGAAGGGGACGACAGAGAATGAGGTGGCTGGATGGAGTCACTGAAGCAGTAGGCGTGAGCTTAAATGGACTCCAGAAGATGGTAGAGGACAGGAAGGCCTGGAGGAACATTGTCCATGGGGTCACGATGGGTCGGACACGACTTCGCAACTAACAACAACAACAAAGGTGTCCATTTTGCCTTTTACAGCTGGCTTAAAGAAACTGACTTCCTTAGCTGAACTAGAACAGGGGTCCCCAACCCCAACTGGGGGGGAGGAGCTGTGGCCCAGTACTGCTCCATAGCCCATTTGGAATCGGGCTGTGAAAGCGGTGGGCAAGTGTGTGTGCATGCATAGCTCCATTTGTGTGAGAGGTGGGCACATGTGCCCTCCACTTGTGGAAATGGATATGGAAGTTGAAAGTCCTTTCCAACTCTGCTATTCTGTATTCTAAGGAATCTGCTGGGTGGTGGGGAAGCATTTCTCTCTTTCTCTCTCTCCCTCTTTTTCTCCTCTCCCTCTCTCTCCCTTTCTCTCTCCTCTCTCTCTCTCTCTCTCTCTCTTTCTCTTTCTCTCTCTCTCTTTCTCTCTCTCCCTCTCTCTTCTCCCTCTCCCTCTCTCTCTCTCCCTCTCTCTCTCTTCTCCCTCTCCCTCTCTCTCTCTTTCCTCCCTCTCCCTCTCTTTCCTCTCCCTCTCTTTTTCTCTCTCTTTCCTCTCCCTCTCTCTCTCTCCTCTCCCCCCTCTCTCTCTTTCTCTCTCTCTTTCTCTTTCTCTCTCTCCCTCTCTTTCTCATCTCCCTCTCTCTCCCCCCTCTCTCTT
This sequence comes from Azemiops feae, assembly GCA_023970755.1. Lineage (NCBI taxonomy): Eukaryota > Metazoa > Chordata > Lepidosauria > Squamata > Viperidae > Azemiops > Azemiops feae. The sequence goes on from JALGBA010000967.1 coordinate 475,739, forward strand.
TCTCTCCCTCTCTCTCTCTCGCCCTCCCCTCTCTCCCTCTCTCCGATCTTCTGCTCACCTGGCAAGCTGGCTTCAAGCTGTTCTGCAACAGGCTAGCTCTCTCCTCCCCTTCCTGCTTCCTGCTTCCTGCAGAGACGCAGCAAAGGGAGGAGCCCCGCACAGTAAGCTTGTCAGCTCGTCGAACAGGGTGAGGCCACTCTTTTTTTTATAGACACAGAGAGAGAGAGAGAGAGAGAGAGAGAGAGAGAGAGAGAGAGAGAGAGAGAAGGGAAGCACAAGTGCCTCTCTCTGTCTCTGTCTCTCTCTGCAAATGGCAGAAGAGGCTGGGAGCCGCAGGAGAAGGTTCAAAGAGCCACATGCGGCTCCAGAGCCGCAGGTTGCCGACCTGTGGTCTACATTATTCCCAGTAAAGACAAAGGATATAATTTGATTCCCCATTTTTATAAATAAATAAATAAAATCAAGCAGCAGATACAAAAAGAAGACACTTTATATATATCTGACCAGCAGAAATCAAGTCAGAAGCAGATTGCAATTGATCTGTTCTCAACCAGTAATCGGCAATTACCGCAGAAAACATGTCAATGGAGCTGGCTGGCTTGTTTGTTTGCTGGCAGTCAATGTCCGGCTGTCCTTCTGTGGCAACCGAAGATGGTGATGATGTCACAACACATGCTCTGCTCCATAATGGCATCAAAATGCAGAAAAGTAAAGGAGGGGCTTGTGCAATGGTGTCATTGCGGAACAGGGCTTCCTATATTGTATCCCTTTTTGTTCTGGATATTCCAGAGAAGATAGAAACCCTGTAGGGCAGCCAAAGCCATCTAAGTTCTGTTTTCTTCCAGGAAATGTACAGTCAGAACCTCTTTCTTTGAAGGTGCCAGAAAATGTTGTGGAAGGCTCTGCCAGGGCGACCTTTTGTGTACTTGGTAAGTATAGGAACCCTCTTCCTAGCTCTTCAAACCCCCCTCCCTTCTCTTCTTTTTCCTCTAATCTGCTTTTTGTGTTGCAGAAGTTATGCTTCTGCCTCTTCTGCCTCTTCTCCTCAGTATCACCTGCCTTATTAAATCAAAAGGGATCTTACAGATCATTTAGTGCAGGGGTGTCAAACTGCCAGCCCATGGGTCGGTTGCATCATACGGAGGCCGTGCCCAGCCCAGCTCCGGCAATGCAAAAAAAGTCGCGATATGTCGCGACACGTCACACGATGCGGTGAGTTTGACACCCATGTGATTTAGTGCAACTTTAGTTCAGCATTTCTGACAGCCTCTGTTTGAAGATCTTCCCCAGTGAAAGACTACTTGCTACTTCATGAGGCAGCCTGTTCCTCTGGCTGGCAGCTGACAGTGCGAAGAAATTCTCCTGAAATCAAAGCTTTTCCTTTGTAGTTTTACCAGTGGGATGGTTTGCCTTCAGAGGTTGTGGGTGCTGCATCACCAGAGATATTTAAGAAGGGACTTGACAGCCACTTGTCTGAAATGGTACAGGGTCTCCTGCTTGAGCAGGGGGTTGGACTAGAGGACCTTTGAGGTCTCCTCCGACTCTGTTAGTCTGTTATTCCACACAGTGAAACTTTGCTGATTAAAATGTCAGGGGTTATCACACTCTTGCTTCTTTGGCCATTGTTGGACAGATTGCTGAACTGGATGGTCCTTGGCTTGATTGCCTTAAAACCATTCTAGCTGGAATTCTCAGTTTGGGTAATTTAGAGATGAGCAACACAAGCTCTCACAAGGTCAGGCTTAGACGTCTTTTGCCAACTCTCCACAAGCAAGGTCAGCAGCCTCATCTAAACCACAGTTTCCCCAACCTTTTCAGGTTGGCGGGGGGGAGGAGAGGGGAAGAGGAGGTGATTTCGTGTTGGGGGCACGTGAGCACCTGCAGCATTCGCGGCAATGCTCTAGTGGGGCTGCAAGCGCCCGTGATGATGCTCGCATGAGTGGGGCCACAACCGTCCTCGACACTCGCGCGAGTGGCTCGCGAACACCCCCGATGACACTCGTGCAAGTGAGGCCATGAACACCCCTAATGTGGTGCTGCTTGTGCATCGGCCAGCCACTCACATGGCCCAGTGGCAATTAGGCCACGGCCTGGTAGTGGGTCGTGGCCCACAGGTTGGATACTCCTGATTTAAACTATATCTGCCCTGGGAATGGCCAGAAACACACACAGGCATCCTCCTAAATGTCCATTCTTCTACAGTTTTACACTGTCATTTTTCCCCAGAATCATCTGTCTCTTCTTCAGAGGTTCTGGATTTGAGCTTCCAAAACCTGCAACACACCCATTCCAAAATCTTCTAATTACCCCTATTTTCCATCTACCTCTTTCCCTATTGCAGGAGACATTCTCGGGGGAGCAATACAGAACCTCCACCAGCTTCTCAAGATGCCCTATGGCTGTGGGGAGCAGAACATGGCCCTCTTTGCCCCCAATATCTACATCCTGAACTATCTCAATAAGACTGGACAACTGACCGAGGAGATTAAATCCAAGGCCATTGGATACTTACTGGCAGGTGAGAAGCATCCCAGGTCAGTCCCACATGAATTCTCCCCTCTTTGTTTTCTTACTGAGGTTGGGAATTTCCAGAGGCTTGATCCACAGATTGGCCACTGGTATTGATTAAGGAAGGGGTGCAGTGGCCTAGTGGTTAAGCCTCTGGGCTTGTCAACCGGAAGGCTGGTAGTTCAAGACCCAAGTAACATGTGACGGGATGAGCTCCTGTTCCTGCCCCAGATTTCAGAAAAGGCAGGCACAGCCACACTCCTCTGGGTATTAATGATTCACCGTGGAGATAGTTAATAGCATCAGATTTCTGGGTGTGCAGCTAATGAGTAGGCTGGCTTGGTCGCTCAACAGCGAGGCACCGATGAAGCAGGCACAGCAGGGCCTGCATTTTCTGCATCACATGAGAAAAGCACAATTTCCTTCCCCTGTCCTTACCACTTTCTACAGAGGGACGATCGAGAGCATCCTGTCATATTGCATTACTGTCTGGTTTGGAAGCATTATTGCTTCAGACAGGAAGGGGGTGCAGAGAGTGGTGAGGATGGCAGGAAAGATTATTGGAGTTCCCTCCCTTCCATCCAGGACATAGCATATAAGCGTTGCTTGAGCAAGATCTGCAGGATTGTCTGGGACACTACACATTCTCTTCACAACCTGTTTTCCTTGTTACCTTCTGGGAGGAGGCTTCATGATATCTGAAGCAGAACATCCAGATTCAGTCACAGTTTTGTTCCATATGGCATCAACCTTGTGAACTCTCAAGCTTCTTCTTTCCATTATATATTCAAGATGGACAGTGATTAATATTTATAGGTATTTATATGTAAGGGTGTAGGTAAAATACATATGTATGAATATATAGCATGTTTATCTGTATGCTATGTATGTGTACACTTCTGAGATCAGGCAACAGAATTTCATTTTTAATGTGTTCCAGTGTGCCCACAGTAAAAAAAAAATCATAATAAATGTTATCTTACCTTATCCTGCTGACTTAGCAGTTTGAAGCATACAAATGTGAATAGATAAATAGGTAGTACTTCACCGGGAAGGCAACAGTGTTCAGTGCGCCTCAGCATATAGTCATGCTAGCCACATGAGCGTGGAAGTGTCTTCAGACAATGCTGGCTTCCTTGGCTAGAAAATGGAGGCCAGCACCATCCTCTAGTCTAGAGTCAGATGTGACTGGGCAGGGGCAACCTTTACTTTTATTGATTAAGGATCCCAAAGATGCTTTTTCACAAGGCAAGTGGACTTTCTTGTTTTTCTTTGAAGACATTTGACTTCTCACCCAAGAAGCTTTGTCAGCTCTGACTAGATGGTGGGGAATAGAAGGATTTATACTCCTTGCAGACAGCTGTTTATTTGCATTGTTTTAGAGAGTTGTTGAGGCCACCTGGAGGTTTATCTGTGTCCTCAGGGTCACCTGATTAGTGCAAATAGGTGTGGAGCCTTCTTGGAACTGTTGAAAGGACTATGTTGTAGACTGGAGATAGACGATGTCGTATCCCTGCCCCTCTGTTGAGAGAAGGCTGTTCAATTTGGCATACATGGCCTCTTTGACCCCTCTTTCAAACCAGCGGTCCTCTCTGTTCAAAATCTGGACTTTGCTGTTTTCAAAATTCTTCCATTCCCCACCATCCAATCAGAGCTGAAGAAGCTTCTTGGATGAGAAGCGAAACGTCTTCAAAGAAAAACAAGAAAGTCCAGTTGCCTCATGAAAAGCATTTTTGGGACAATTATGACCTGGATGACTGAGAATCTCCATAGATATTTATTGATTAAGGACGTTGTAAATTAGGTCAGGTTTCATTGGCTGAGTCACATTGGAACTCTTCAGCTGTTCAGAAGAAGAGAGGCAGACAAATACCTTCCCCTTGGGTCATCCTATAGCAGCTGACAAATGCCAGAGAAGAAATTAGAAATATAAGGAGAGATGGATCAAGTTGGAAAGGAGTACGTCCAACAGTTATTCTGAAATTTGCACACTCTCATAGGGAAGTGCTATTTATTGGGAAAAGAAGCTGTAGGCAAGCACAACAGCTAATGCTTAAGTTGTAGTTTGGGGGAATCTCTGGCCATCAACCAGCCCTGTCTGGTTTAATCCCATTTTGGAATCACATTGGCTTAGAAAGTTGTAGAAGCTCGTCGAATTGGATTTGAAAGGGGTTTTGCGCATGCCTCTTTGCCCCACCACTCATGTTCATCTTCTGCTTCAGGCTATCAAAGGCAACTGAACTACAAGCATTCTGATGGTTCCTACAGCACCTTTGGAGAAAGGAGCTCGGGGGAAGGAAATACCTGGTGAGATTTCTTTGTTGTATGAAAAAATAATGCTCAGCGTGGCTGTTCCTCTCCCCTTCTCACTAACCACAAAAGCTAAAAGCACCTGGTAGCACTTGGAATAGGAAAGTCAGAAGGCTGAGAGCTAAAGTAGGAAGTTCTAAAAAAACATTGTGGAACAAGGTAATGGCCAGATAGCCTCCATACAGGTAATCCTCAGTAAATGTAATTGGGACCAGCAACTCCATCACCCAGTAGTGTGGTCATTAAGGGGGGAAAATCACATGACCTTGTTGACTTGGTTGAGTGGTTGAGGTCATTAAACAATGCAAACACTGTCCTTAAGTGCAACATCACATGATTGTGATTTGCGATTTCCCGCCGGCTTCCCCATTGACTTTGCTTGTTAGAAGCCAGCAATGAAGATTGCACTTGGCAATCACATGACCACAGGAATGTTGTGATGACCACAGCTTTGAGATCATAAGTCTTGTTCAGCACCATAGTAACTTCAAAAGGTCGCTGAACCAGTCATGTCTAAGTGAAGAGTCCCTGTATTGTTGCCAAGATAGTTACATGGGACACCTAAGTGAAGTTACCAGGAGCTGAATGCAGCTCAAGGAGCTTTTAATTTTTTTTTTAGAAGAAATGAAACATTCTAAATAAGAGGTGTAATAACTATGCGAATGGCAAAAATGCTGGCAGCTCTATGTGGGAGTGGGGCTGTGTGTGTGTGTGTCCTATCCCTCCCTGCCAAGGCATACAACAAAAACTTTTTACAATGTAAGATGTATACTCAGAAGATCTGGGAAACCTTACAGTCCATAAGCCTGACCTCTGACCATGTTACACCCAATGGAAATGGGATTCTGCTAGTCAACAATGCAGGGGTGGGTACTGGCTTACTGCTCAAATACCCTGTTAACATTTGTAAGGAGGGGACTTTTCAAAATAGGTTGAAGCCATATCACCCTTATGTGTGTGACTGGATTTTCAGGTGGGAACCAGGATATGCATTTTTTAAAAAAACTTGATTATAATTGTTTTAGAGTGTGTCAGTCAGGGTACCAGTGTCAAGGAAGCCCCCCCCCCCCAAGGATTGAAGGATCATTGATTTCATCCCTTTGTATTATATCCCTCAATGGAACTGCATCTACATGGAGGGAAGTGTGTAGTGGCGTGCCCCAGGGCTCTGTTCTGGGCCCAGTGCTCTTCAACATCTTCATCAATGATATGGATGAGGGGATAGATGGGGAACTCATCAAATTTGCAGACGACACCAAGCTGGCAGGAATAGCCAACACTCCAGAAGACAGGCTTAAGATATAGGAGGATCTTGACAGACTTGAACACTGGGCGCTATCTAACAAAATTTAATTCAATGGTGAAAAAAGTAAGGTTCTACATTTAGGCAAGAAAAACCAAATGCACAGGTATAGTATAGGTGGTATCTTGCTCAATAGTAGCAACTGTGAGGGGGATAATAATAATAATAATAATAATAAAGTTGGAAGGGACCTTGGAGGTCATCGAGTCCAACCCCCTGCTCAGGCAGGAAACCCTATACCATTTCAGGCAGGTTGTTCCACTGGTTAATTGTTCTAACTGTCAGGAAGTTTCTCCTCAGTTCCAGGTTGCTTCTTCCTTGACTAGTTTCCATCCATTACTTCTTGTCCTGCCCTCAGGCGCCTTGGAGAATAGCTGACTCCCTCTTCTTTGTGGCACCCCTGAGATATTGGAATACTGCTATCATGTCACCCTAGTCCTTCTTTTCATTAAACTAGACATACCCAATTCCAGCAAACGTTCTGATATGCTTTAGCCTCCAGTCCCCTAATCATCTTTGTTGCCCTTCTCTGCACTCTTTCTAGAGTCTCAACATCTTTTTTACATCGTGGTGACCAAAACTGGATGCAGTATTCCAAGTGTGGCCTTACCAAGGCATTGTAAAGTGGTATTAATACTTCACGTGATCTTGATTCTATCCCTCTGTTAATGCAGCCCAGCACTGTGTTGGCTTTTTGGCAGCTGCAGCACACTGCTGGCTCATATTTAAGTGATTGTCCACTAGGACTCCGAGATCCCTCTCACAGTTACTACTATTGAGCAAGGTACCCCCTATACTATACCTGTACATTTGGTTTTTCTTGCCTAAATGTAGAACCTTACTTTTTCACCATTGAATTTCATTTTGTTAGATAGCGCCCAATGTTCAAGTCTGTCCAGGTCCTCCTGTATCTTAAGCCTGTCTTCTGGAGTGTTGGCTATTCCTGCCAGCTTGGTGTCATCCGCAAATTGATGAGTTCCCCATCTATCCCTCGTCCAAATCGTTGATGAAGATGTTGAAGAGCACTGGCCCCAGAACAGAGCCCTGGGGCACCCCACTGCACACTTCCCTCCATGTAGATGCGGTTCCATTGAGGACCACACGCTGAGTACGGCCGGTCAGCCAGCTACGAATCCATCTGGTGGTGATGCTGTCTAACCCACATTTTTCTATTTATCAAGTAGTAGGTTGTGATCTACTTTATCAAATGCCTTACTGAAGTCCAAGTAAATTATATCCACAGCATTCCTCTGATCCACTAATTTTGTCACTTGGTCAAAGAATGCAATAAGGTTTGTCTGGCATGATCTGTTTTTGACAAACCCATGTTGGCTTTTAGTAGTGATTTTGTTTGCCTCTAGGTGTTCGCTGATTCGTTGTTTGATTATCTTTTCCAGAATCTTCCCAGGTATTGAGGTCAGGCTGATAGGTCTGTAATTTCCTGGATCCATTTTTTTTCCTTTTTTGAAGATGGGAACTACATCAGCTCTTTTCCAGTCCTCTGTAGTTCCCCAGTGCTCCAGGATCTTTGAAAAATATAGTTCAGTGGTTCTGAGATCACATCTGCCAGTTCCTTGAGAAACCTGGGGTGTAATCCATCTGGTCCTGGTGATTTGAAACTCGTCTAGGCTGGACAGGTGCTCACTTACCATTTTCTTGCCTATCTTAACTTGTTTCTATCTGTTTTTTTATGGCACTATTTTGATAGGTTGGTCTGTTTTTTCCCTTTGTGTAAAGACAGATGCAAAAAATGAGTTAAATAGTTCTGCTTTCTCCCTGTTGCTTGTCACCTTTTGCCACTTTCACCCACTAATGGACCAATCATTTCCTTCACTTTTTTCTTTTTTACATGTTGAAAGAAGCTTTTTTTGTTATTTTTGACTTTGGTCGCAAGCCTTAGTTCATTATGAGCCTTAGCTTTCCTCACTTCATCTTTGCAGGCTCGGGCTATTTGCTGATATTCTGACTTAGTTATGTGCCCCTCTTTCCACTTTCTATATTGTCCCTTTTATCTTTCAATTTATCAGAGAGTTCTTTATGCAGCCATGCTGGTTTCTTTTGAGAGCTGTATTTTTCCTCTTTGTTGGTATTGTGCTAGACTGGGCTTTTATTATCTCACTTTTCAAAATTTCCCAAGCTTCTTGAGTTGTTTTCCCCTTGAGGATTCTCATCCATGGAATCCTTCCCAAGCCCTCTCTAAGTTTATTGAAATTAGCTCTCTTAAAGTCCAGACTCTAGTTTGACTGTGTTCTATTGCTTGTGCTTCCATAATGTTGAATTCCAATATTGCATGATCACTTCCTCCCAAGGTTCCTGTGGCTTCAACACCTTCTATCATTTCATCTCTGTTAGTGAGAATTAGATCCAAAATGGCTAATCCCCTAGTTCCCTTCTCTACTTTTTGGAGACAAAGTTGTCTGCTAGGTTTGTCAGGAATCTGTTTGATCTTCCACTTGGTGCAGAGTTTGTCTCCCAGTTGATGTCAGGGTAGTTAAAGTCCCCCATTACTATTGTGATGTGCTTCCTACATACCTTAGTTAGCTGACTAGCAAAAAGTTCATCTATTTCCCTGTTTGGTTGGGTGGCCTATAGTATACACCTATGGCAATGTCATTTCCCCCCCCTTTTATATTGACCCAAATGCATTCAAGACAGTTTTTCATCATTGTTGTGCTCTATTTCTGTAGAGATGTAGTTATTTTCTTATATAGAGCAACTCCACCTCCTCTTTTATTTGGTCTGTTTCTTTTAAATAATTTAAATCCCTCTAGCTGTGTGTTCCATTGTGGGTTTCATCCCACCATGTTTCCGTAATGGAACAATATTCATATCTGCCCTCATTACCTGAATTTCTAGTTCACCCTGTTTGCTGTTCATACTCTGTGCATTGGTTATAGACATTTGAGTCCTTTATGACTGACCCTGTGTTTACTTCTACATAACCTGTGTGGTGCCTGAGTTCCCCTATTGTCTTACCACCTATTTGGTTAGTGCACTTTGTGTGGCACTTGCTATTAGAAGCTTGATTTTGCTTGACAGCAAGGTTGATATTCTTGTCCACACACACATCTATGTTACATGCACTGATAGCCCTATAATTTTAGATTGCGGGACAGGGATGTTCTGTATCAATTAACTCACTGTCCCCGCTGTTTAGTTTAAATATTCCTCCAGAAAATCTGTGAATTTATAGCCGAGTAACTCAGTCCCTTCTTTGATGGATGCAAACCATCTCTTTTGTACATTTTTCATTGGACCAGCTACAGACATCGTGACTAATATATCCAAAGCCTTCCCCTTTACACCACTCCTTTAGCCACATATTGAATTGTGCTATACGCTGGCCTTTTCCATTTGCTCCTTATACACTGGTATACACTGGATCTTGAGTCCTAGTGGACAATCACAAAATATGAGCCAGCAGTGTGCGCAGCTGCCAAAAAAAAGCCAACACAGTGCTATGGCTGCATTAACAGGGATAGAATCAAGATCACGTGAAGGGTTAATACCACTTTACAATGCCTTGGTAAGGCCACACTTGGAATACTGCATCCAGTTTTGGTCACCACGATGTAAAAAAGATTTTGAGGACTCTAGAAAGAGTACAGAGACGAGCAACAAAGATTTTTTGTGGCTTAGGGGACTGGGAGGCTCTCAAACATATAAGGAACGGTTGCTGGAATTGGGTATGTCTCTAGTAATAATGAAGAGAAGGGCGAGGGGGTGACATGATAGCAGTGTTCCAATATCTCAGGGGTTGCCACAAAGAAGAGGGAGTCAAGCTATTCTCCAAAGCACCAGAAGGCAGGACAAGAAGCAACGGATGGAAACTAATCAAGGAGATAAGCAACTGGAACTGAGGAGAAACTTCCTGACAGTTAGAACAATTAACCAGGGGAACAACCTGCCGCCCAGAAGCTGTGAATGCTCCAACACTGGAAGTTTTAAGAGGAGACTGGACAGCCATTTGTCTGTAAAATGGTTATAGGGTTTCTGCCTGAGCAGGGGGTGGACTAGATGACTCCAGGGTCCCTTCGCAACTTTATTATATATTATATTATTATTAGTATTATTATTATTATATTATTAGTATTATTATTATTATTATTATTATTATTATTTATTATTATTATTATTATTATTAATTTTGGTGAATTTTTGTGTTAAAGGGGGGGGGGGGGTAGAAATAGGGGGGGGAAGGGGGGGTGGTTATTATTATTATTATTATTATTATTATTATTATTATTATTATTATTATTATTATTATTATTATTGATAATAATATTAACAATATTATTAATATTAATATTAATATTAATCCAAGGCAAGAGAGGCCATTTCTAAGGCTCATGAAAAAGATCTGTATCAGAAATTTAGTTTGTTCAGTAAGCGGTCAGATCTTCCAAGATGGTCCTCCAGGGAATAGTTTTCCTTATTCCGTGTGAAGGAAACAATTCTTTGTGGACCAAGAAGGCCCCCTTCTGAAGAAGATTTCACACAAGAAGAGTTGATACAAGGAAAAATGAAAGCTCTCTTGCATTCTGGGCTATCTTGTAGGTTGACAGCTTTTGTGCTGAAGAGTTTCACTCAGGCGGCGCCCTACATCCCCGTGCAACAAAATTACATCACTGATGCTCAGACTTCACTGGCACTCAGGCAGTTGGAAGATGGTTCCTTCCTAAAAAGAGGATCTCTGCTGAACAACGCACTAAAGGTACGGAGGGGGGGATATTTGTTGGATGATAAAAGTTTTGAGTATGGTTTTGGGGGAAATGAGGTCAGCATCAAGCTTCTTTCAGGCCAGAAAACAATTCAACGGATAAACAATCTTCTGGGAACTTTTAACAAGTGCTTTTATTGTAGAAAAGATAAGAAGCCATTATGGAAGAATTCTAGAGACTGCAGCGCATCAAACCCTACGTATAGTGAAATCAGTGTTCAGATTTATGTGCTGAGAGTTGTGCAATAAGCTGTGAATGGGATGGAAGACCTGGTCTCCATCTGTTTCTTGTGCTTGTAATTGACAGGTCTGATATTTTATGATTATTTTATTTTTATTTTTATTATTTTATTTTATTATTATTTTAATTTATTATTTTATTATATCTTATTCTATTTATTATTATTGTTATTATTATTATATTGTTTTATTATATTTTTAATTTTATTATATTAACTTTTATCCTGTTTCCACGGTCGTGTGCTCTCTTCCGTGTAGACAGGTAGCATTTACTTGAATGAACAGATCAAAGAAGAATACTTTATTCACAGAGATATTCAACAACTCACGATTAAGATGAAATACGTTTGGAATGCAATATTAATCTGGATCCATATCATTAGGTTGAAAGACAGTGATGTCCTGCTGTCCTGTATATAAATCACATGTTGAATGATTGCTGTGTCCGGGCCATGAGGCTGGGTCCCAATGTGAAGAGAATCAAACAATGGCACAGAGCCAGGAAGTACAGTCATAAACCTTTGAACTCCTCCCACTGACTAGATAAACTGACTGCTGAAACTACATTACCCATAAGCCATCTCCTAAGGAAACAGCGCTTAACCCTATAAATGCTAAACATCCTAACATACAGTTCTCAGCTGCTGGTTGGTCCAGAACAACTTTATTTTATTATATTTTTAATGTTATTTTATTATATTTTTAATTTTATTTACTAAGAAAACTTATAAAACCACCCAACTCATGGTGATACCACCCTTCCTCCCTTTTTTCTTTCTCTCTCCCTTCCTTCCTCTCTCCCTCCCTCCCTTCTTAATTCAGTTCCATTCTGTTCACTTTTCTATCGTGCTGAACAATATACGTAGTCCTGATTATCTTTTGATAATTTCTGTCTGATTTTCCCCTAGATTGGAAAAACAATTAAAAAATAGGATGGCAATTTGCTGGGAGACCTGTTGACAAGATTGGGGTTGCCAGTCAAGGGCTGGAAATGATAATGTTCTCACACTGTGGATAAATTTTGCATAGTCTAATGATCTACAGCAGGGGTCTCCAAACTTGGCAACTTTAAGACTTGTGGACCTCAATGCCCAAAATTTCCCAACCAGCCATGACGACTAGACAATTCTGAGAAAAGTTGAAGTCCACAAGTCTTAAAGTTGCTGAGTTTGGAGACCCCTGACCCCTACTAGTATGATTGTGCAAAATACAATATTTGCATAGAGCAGGATTTTCTTTTCTAATATTTTTTTTTAATGCAATGAGCGGTTTAGTGCTCTCTTACTCCGAGACTATCCTTTAATTTAGGGCCATCATATGTGGGCTGAAAAGTTCCCAATGACCACTAGGTTGGAAGCAAAGGGGGTGCAATTTCTGCACCCCCTTTGCTGCCCCCTTGTGGCTTAGCAAATGGCCTTAAGTCACTTAGCCACGTTGCCTCTTCTTTAAGCATCAAGGTTTAGATTATGAGCAATTGGGAAAGTGGTAGGAGCTGTACCAAAAGGCAGAAATGGAGAGTTATACTGCCTAAAATAAGATGAAGCTTCAGCAAAAGGCTGTTGAAGGAAAAGTCTTCATCATGGTTCAGTCCAAGCGGGGAATAAACAACATGGCAACTGCTTTAGAAAGAAGGTTGCAGTTTATTGAAGAGGAGAGCCAGACAGGAAGATGGCTCTGGAAGAAAAGAGAGAGAGCACATGTAGGGAGTGGGTTTTTATACCCTCTGGGGCTTTTGTTTGGAGTTGTTTCCTGTTCCTGTTTGAGGCTTTGTATTTCCTGTGTCATGTATTCTGACCTGAGTGGGTGTGTCCTTTGGCATCTATGGGTTAATCCTATTATGTCCTGTCTTAGAGTTTGGGTGGGGTATGTAGATTTTAGGTGTCTTTGTCTTCCTAAGCTTCTAGCTGGGGGCCTCCAACCTTCCTGAATGGTTTACATCTGCATTTCTACAGAGCTGGTTTCTGCTTGGGGGAGGGAGACTTGGGGCTATTAAAAAAACTGGGCATGCTTTTCTGCCTCTTTAAGATCCTTTGAGGATATATATTTTTCTGCCCTTTTAATATTTCCTTCTCTGGGGGGCTGACTTCCCACAGGACATGGAATGAGTAGTAATAGCATAGCATTTAGATTTATATACCACTTCATAGCACTTTACAGTCCTCTCACAGCGGTTTACAGAGTCAGCCTATTGCCCCCAACAATCTGGGTCCTCATTTACCAACCTCGGAAGGATGGAAGGCTGAATCAACCTTGAGCCGGTCAGTATCGAACTGCAGTGGGCAGAGTCAGCCTGTAATACTGCATGCTAACCACAGTACCACCATGGGCTCAGTGTCGATGGAGGTTGGAAATGTTGACATATCTGCCCTTGGATGGAAGCATCCAGATTATGCATAGGCCAGGGGGGAAAAACGCATCCTGCTTTTGTGTGAGTGTGATGGGATACTGATTTTGGAAAGAGAGCTAGAAAGATGGCAAAAGAGCTGATACCTACCTGTCTCCTTCCAGGGTGGGGTTGATGATACGATTTCTCTTTCGGCCTATATCACCATAGCTTTGCTGGAAATGCCTCTGCCTCTCACAGTAAGTAAACACCCTCTGAATTATTTCAGGGCAAACCATTACTATCTTGTGGCCAAGAAAATTATTACTTGTTAAATTTATTTGCCACGTGTCTCGCTGGGGGTCTATTCTAGGCAGCTTCCAAGAACAAAAAGGAAGCCTTGAAAAGAGTGTGAAGTAAGATAATTGAACAATAAAATAAAGAAGGGGTCTCTAAACCTGACCACTTTAAGATTTGTGGATTTCAACTCCCAGAATTCCTCAGCCATAAATGCAACACTTGTGATGATGTTCGCACGAGTGGGGCTATGCGTGCGCGTGCATACATGCCCATACACGCCCATTTGGCCAGCCACTCACGCAGCCCGGTAGCCAATAGGCTGCAGCGTGGTAGTGGGCCGTGGCCCACAGGTTGGGGACCCCTGACCTGGATGACTGAGAATCAACATAGACACTGGCATTTAGCTATACCCCAGGCAGAACATGAAATGCTCCTGCTGAACTTGTTCCCTGGGGAATTACGGGCAGGGAGTGAGAAAGGCCTGGATTCAAATCGAACCAGACTTTTGTGAACCCATCAAGTTTTTGTCAATGGCTACAATTGCCCACCTTACGTTTCTCACCCTCGGCAGCACCTTTTGGTACGAAACGCCTTGCATTTCCTGGAGACGGCATCTCAGGCGGAAGAGATCCACATTTACTCCCGGGCTCTGATGGCGTACGCCTTTACCCTGGCAGGGAATGAGGAGAAGAGGCAAGCCATGTTGGAGTCTCTTCAAAAACTAGCTGTGAAGGAAGGTAAGAAGCGTGTGCTTGAGGCAAGGTGGATGCGTGATGCTCAGGCCGTCGTGCAGGATGCTCGACGAGCAATGGAACTTTGTCAGCCCTCTTGCGTTCTGTGTCGGATGTTTGTGGAGTTTGGCTTCTTGTGATGCTCTGCTACTTATTTAATAATAATAATAATAACAACAACAACAACAACAACAACAACAACAACAATAACAATAATAACAATAATAACAATAATAACAACAAAAACAACAACACAGGTTGAAAAGCCCTGTTCTAGTCCAACCCCCTGCTCAGGCAGGAAACCCTATACCATTTCAGGCAAATGGCTGTCCAGTCTCCTCTTAAAAACTTCCAGTGTTGGAGCATTCACCGCTTCTGGAGGCAGGTTGTTCCACTGGTTCTCATTGTCAGGAAGTTTCTCCTTAGTTCTAGGTTGCTTCTCTCCTTGATTAGTTTCCATCTGTTACTTCTTGTCCTGCCTTCAGGTGCTTTGGAGAAGAGGTAGACCCCCCCTCTTCTCTGTGGCAGCCCCTGAGATATTGGAACACTGCTATCATGTCCCCCCTCGTCCTTCTCTTCATTAAACTAGACATACCCAATTCCATCAACCTTTCCTTATATGTTTTAACCTCCAGTCCCCTAATCATCTTTGTTGCTCTTCTCTGTACTCTTTCTAGAGTCTCAACATCTTTTTTACATCGTGGTGACCAAAACTGGATGCAGTATTCCACGTGTGGCCTTACCAAGACATTGTAAAGTGGTATTAATACATGTGATCTTGATTCTATCCCTCTGTTAATGCAGCCTAGCATTGTGTTGGCTTTTTTGGCAGCTGCAGCACATGGCTGGCTCATATCTAAGTGATTGTCCACATTATTAAATTTATATAGCCAGACATTTCACATACAAGTAGTCCTGGACTTACAGCCATTCATTTAGTCACCGTTCGAAATTACAACGGCAAAGAAAAAAGTGACCTATAACCATTTTCCACACTTAACAACTGTTGCATGGTCACGTGATCAAAATTTGGTCGCTTGGCAATTAGCTCACGTTTATGACGGTTGCAACGTCCGAGGGGGGACACGTGATCCCCTTTTGCGACCTTCTGACAAGCAAAAGTCAAACAGGAAGCCAGATTCACTTAACAACCGGGTTACTAACTGAACAGCTGCAGTGATTCAATTAATAATTGTGGCGAGAAAGGTTGTTAAACGGGACAAAAAAATCACTTAACAACTCTCTCTCTTAGCAACAGAAATTTTGGGCTCAGCTATGGTCCTAAGTCGAGGACTGTGGGGAAGAGGTCAAAAAAGTCAAGATGGTAGTCACATTCATGTGACTGAAGTCCTGCTTTTTTTTTTTTATGCATGCATCTCAGCACTTTTAACCGTTTCCTTGCAGATACTTCGGTTTGCCCCAAACTTCACCTTCAGCTGAAAGAATAAACTTATGGAATTTACGCATGAATGACATAACATGCCCCCTGCATGTTACAATTTTTTTTTTACAGGTAGTCCTCGACTTACAAGAGTTTTTTTAGTGACTGTGCTGATCAGAGTGTATAGCTAGTTTAAGGGTTAAGAACTGTGTGTAGAGCAAGTAGCATTTTAAGGGTTAAAATGCTGTTCCCTTAAGGGATGGCCTTCTGGCTAATGTAGTTTATGTTACCTGGTTATATCTGTGTTAGGATTGGCCACTAGAGGGTCTTGTGTTTTTTTTATTACGGGATATCCTATTTACGTGCCAGTCTGAAAAGTCTTTGTATCAGCCACGAGGCTTTTTGCTCCGTATGAACATGGGGTGAATTTATCTTTATTTTTTTACACCACATGAATGGACAGATTATGAAACATGCCTCAGAAGAACTCTTCATTAACTGTGAGTTATTGTTTAGAGATTCCTGAAGAATAAATAGTCTGAATATTAATCCGTCTGTGGAGTTACTCTGTCTGTGTCAAGCAGGAACAAAGCAAATCTCCTGTTTGGTACAGAACAGTGACTGTTCAAAGTTACAACAGCACAGAAAAAACTGACTTATGAGAGCGTTTTTCATAGTTACGACCTTGGCAGTATCCCCATGACCACGAGATCAAAATTCAGACGCTTGGCAACTGGTTCATATTTATGACCGTTGCTGTGTCGTGGGATCCTGTGATCCCCTTATACGACCTTCAAATTCAGTGGGGAAGCCACTGAACAACTGGGTTACTAGCTTACCAACTGCAGTGATTCACTTAAACAACGGTGGCAAGAAAGGTCGTAAAATGGGGCAAAACTCACTTAACAAAGGTCTCACTTAACAACGTACATTTGGGGTTCAGTTGTGGCCCTCAGTTGAGGACTACCTGTATTTATCCATAATCTTTTAAATCTGATTTTCACTAAAAGTATCCTAGTAACACTCGGCATTATAACAAGACCCTCTGATCCTCTATTAAGAAGATCTAAGATTTGGGGAAAGGGGTGGATAATGCAGAGAATAAGAAGGATAATCTTGATGGAGATAGGCAAGAATCATTACTAAGGTAAAAGGAACTGAAACATTTGTTTTAAAGTCTAAAACCACGAGACCACATTTTCAAGCAGTTTGAGCAAATCTTATATCACTGGATATAAGAAGGGGAGAAGGTCCAGTACAATTATGGGGGTCCTCGATGCTCTCTGAGCTTGGTAGTTTTCTTGCTGACATTTCATGACCAAACTACCCATATTTCCCCCAAAATAAGACCCGGGTCTTATATTAATTTTAGCTCCAAAAGATGCATTAGTGCTTATTTTCAGGTGAGGTCTTATTTTAAGTATTAATTTCAATAATATTTATTTATTTATATTTAATTATATATTAATGTTATTCTTTTGTCATTCAATACGCCCGTCATATATTGCAACAGATGTGCCAAATGCGTCTGTCTGGCTGACGATCTTAACGAGGGTTTATTTTTGGGGTAGGGCTTATATTATCAACATCCTGTAAAATCGTGCTAGGGCTTATTTTCCGGCTGGCTCTTATTTTGGGGGAAATACGGTAGTAGCATCATCAGATTATGTTATTGGAGCCAATCTCAATACAGATAGTTTTAGCCTTCCTGAGGAGTTGATTTCCTGGCCTCGTCTACATGCTGGGCTAACAAATAATGAAAAATTTGGAGAGTTACTCAATGAATGGTGTGCCAAGCTTCAGACATGGTACTTAAGGGTTGTGGATAACACAAGAGAAGAAGCAATGGTTGGAAACTAATCAAGGAGAGAAGCAACCTAGATCTAAAGAGAAATTTCCTGACAGCCAAGAACAATAAACCAGTGGAACGGCTTGTGGGTGCTCCATCACTGGAGACTTCTAAGAAGAGATTGGACAGCCGTTTGTCTGGAATGGTATAGGAGCTTCTGCTTGAGCAGGGGGTTGGACTAGAAGACCTCCAAGGTTCTTTCCAACTCTGTTATTCTGTTAAATAGAACAACATGTCCTTGAGATGCCAAAGGTACTTGACCAAAGGTGCTGCCTCAATGGAGCAACCCAATGCTAAAACCCTTCATTCTTTTTCTGAAGAGGATGGCTCCATCCACTGGGAGAGACCTGAGAAGCAGAAGAAGACCCACGATCTTCCATATTACCACCCCCTTGCTCCCTCTGCTGAGGTAGAGATGACCTCCTACGTTCTCCTTGCTTACGTGGCCAAAGAACCATCCCCGTCCCAGGAAGAATTAACGACAGCGACTGCCATTGTGAAATGGTTGACCAACCAACAGAATCCCAACGGAGGATTCTCTTCGACGCAGGTACATTCCCTCCCCACAGATTCTCAGAGGATACTGGAAGATGCTGCCATACTCCCTGCACCAACTTGGTGGACCTGATGTTTTTCCCGATAGGCTCTCCAGATGTGCCGAGTCTTAACTCCCAAGATTCCAGCTGAGGTGCGCCATCCAAGAGAGATGTCCTAGCTTTGCTTTCTCTTGCAGGATACGGTGGTGGCTCTCCAGGCCCTCTGCCAGTACAGGACAATTACTTATTCCAAGGATGGAGTTGACGCCAGAGTGACCTTGAGTTCTGGAGATGTTGCCCTGACAAAATTCCATGTCGACAGCACCAACTCTCTGCTGCTCCAGTGCCAGGATCTGCCCCAAGTGCCAGGGGACTACACGGCTGAGGTGACCGGTTGCATCTTTATGCAGGTGAGTGTCCTGAGTCAGCCCCTGAAGAAGGAAATTGCTTTCCATTGCCAATAAAGATTGCTTGGGCAGACTGAAATGGTATACAGATAGTCCTTGACTTACCACCATTCATTGGTATATAAAGAATGGTTGCTTGAATTGAGTATGTTTAGTTTAACAAAGAGAAGGTCTCGGGGTGACATGATAGCAGTCTTCCAGTATCTCAGGGGCTGCCATAAAGAAGAGGGAGTCAAGCTATTCTCCAAAGCACCTGAAGGTAGGACAAGAAGCAACAGATGGAAACTAATCAAGGAGAGAAGCAACCTAGAACTAAGGAGGAATTTCCTGACAGTGAGAACAATTAATCAGTGGAACAACCTGCCTCCAGAAGTTGTGAATGCTCCAACACTGGATGTTTTTAAGAAGAGATTGGACACCCATTTGTCTGAAATGGTATAGGGCTTCCTGCCTGAGCATGGAGTTGGACTAGAAGACCTCCAAGGTGCCTTCCAACTCTGTTATTCTATTGTATTCTATTTAGTTGCAGGATCCAATCTGGGTCAGTCACCAGGACCAGAGGTTTTGTCTTCTGAGCTTTCAGACTTGTGCTGGAGCCTATCTTCAGGCAACTTCTCTCCAGCAGAGTGTGTGCTGTTCTATGTGTGGTATTTATAGTGCCTGTTGTAAGTGGCTGTTTAGATGTTGATGGCTGGCTTTTAAGTCTTTGGCTGTTGTTTGCTTATGCTGCCCAGCCATCACCTTCTTAGTACTTGGTAGGCTGGTGGTAAATCAGCACTCCTGTTAACTGACGAGGGGTCCGTTTCCCAGGCTTCAGTCACTTCCCTGGCTGTTTTTGTGCCTGCTCGTCCAACAATCTTAGTAGCTGCAAAATTGAATGTGTTTCCTTGTTCAGTGCAGAGTGAGGCTATAATTGCAGTGTGAGGCTTTCCCAGGCTTCAATCACAGTGATTGAGCAAACAAGCTAGCGACAGCTAATGACTTAAAAGCCAGCCATCAACACACCCCAATCAGCATCTAAAAAAGCCACCTACAACAGGCACTATAAATACCACATCGTGAAGAGCACACACTCTGCTAGAGAGAGTCCGAAAGCTTGGAAGACAAAGCCTCTGGTCCTGGGAACCGACCCAGATTGGATCCTGCAACATTACCCTGGGACGCATATATTCGCCTTCATTCATTCAATTAGTGACCATTTGAAGTTACAACAGCACTGAAAAATGTACTTATGGCCGTTTTTCACGTTGACGATCATCACAGCATCCCCTGTGGTCGTGTGATCAAAATTCAGCTGCTTGGCAACTGGCTCGTATTTATGATGGTTGTGGTGTCCCGGGGTCACATGATGCCCTTTTGCGACAAGCGAGGTCAATGGGGAAGCCACGTTGCTAATTTAACAACTGCAGCAAGAAAGGTCATGAAAGGGGGCAAAATTCATTGAACAACTGTCTTGCTTAGCGACAGAAATTTCGGGCTGACTTGTGGCCATAAACCATGCAATATTACGTGTATTGCGCAAGCCCCTCCTTTACTTTTCTGGGTTTTGATGCCATTATGGGGCGGAGCCTGTGTTGTGACATCATCGCCATCTCCAATTGCCAAAGAAGCATAAGAACACCTGTTTGCGATGGTGGCGAACATATGTGAATAAGGTATTAGTACAGATATTCACTGGAGAAGAGCCTAATGCTGGGAAAGATTGAGGGCAATAGAAGAAGGGGACGACAGAGAATGAGGTGGCTGGATGGAGTCACTGAAGCAGTAGGTGTGAGCTTAAAGGGACTCCAGAAGATGGTAAAGGACAGGAAGGCCTGGAGGAACGTTGTCCATGGGGTCGCGATGGGTCGGACACGACTTCGCAACTAACAACAACAACAGAGAATTTTGGACTGGAAGGAGATAGAAATGTTCTTTGATAGCTTTCAGGTTCCCCACAATCCTCCCTGGAGAATGGAGCTCTATGTTTGCTAATCTCCAAGTCTTTTGTGAGCACCACATTTGTGGTCACAAACTGTGTCACCTGACGTGCTTGAGGGTAAAGAACCTCTGTCTGGGAGGGGGGACTAAATTTAGAGGCATAACTTCAGACAAATTCTGAAGGTACTTGCGGTAGGTTGAATAGTTCCTGGACTGTGTTCAGGACTGCCTTTGTGAAGTGACGGATTCTCCCACTCTGCGGGCCCTTCTGCATTCAAATCTTATCCATGCATCTTGCTTACAACTGGTCGTTTGGAGAGAGACACAAGTGTGCTGCTTCTTTTTCAGACCAGCTTGAGGTATAACATCCATCCACCCCAGGAGGAGGCGCCATTCAAGTTGCTTGTGCAGACAATTCCTCAAGATTGCACTGGACCTAAAGACCACCAGACCTTTGACATTGCTATCAACATCAGGTAACGGGGTCAACCCTGAGCACGTGGGCATATGCATGGGGGCAAAGGGAACCTCTCCTTGCTATTTAGCCAGTGCTTCTCCTCCAGGGATGGGCAACTTCTAAGGGTTCGAGGGCCGCAACTCAGCTCCTCTATCTTCTGAAAAGCCAGTGCTCTGCACTCCAGGATGGAGTGGATGGAAGCCCTGAGGGCACACCCAAGCTTTTATGAATCTGCATACAGCGTTTCGCCCTTAAGCTGTACATTTTTACTTTAAAAAAAATGTGACGTGACTTCTTTCTTTTCTTGGTTTCCCAGTTACACTGGCCAACGGGTGGTTTCCAACATGGCAATTGTCCAGATTAAGATGCTATCTGGATACATCCCGGTGAAATCAACCGTAAAGTTGGTAAAGACTTTTTTCTCCCCTCCAAAGTATTTTTGTTCTTGGCAACAAAGCTGGGCCTTAAGAAGTTAAGAATTACCCTTTAATGTTCAATCAGAATCAGAATCAGAATAGAACTGGAAGACACCTTGGAGGTCTTCTAGTCGAACCCCCTGCAAAAGCAGGAGATCCTATACCATTTCAGACACATGACTGTCCAGTCTCTACTTAAAAACCTCCAGTGATGAAGCACCATTGTGCTTCAGACATTGTGGATGCTTCATCACTGAAGGTTTTTAAGAAAAGACTGGACAGTCACTTATCTGAAATGATATAGGGTCTCCTGCTTGAGCTAGGGGTTGGACTAGAAGATCTCTAAGGTCCCTTCCAGCTGTATTCTGATTGATTGAAATACCAAAAGAAGAAAGGACGCAAGCCCATTATGTAGAATTTTGCAAATTACAATATGTATTTAATCAAGATAGCATTTAGTTGATCAGGCTGTAGCACGTGTGAGTTAATGAGGTCAGAATGGTGAGGTAATTGGGATGAATACGAAGCTTTCTTGAGTTAAAGAAGTGAAGCCCTTTCTTTTAAGGGTTCTCCCTGGCACTTTATTATAGTTTATTTTCTGAAATAATATTCCTGTAAGTGTCTTAAGAGTGTTGACATTTTATTTTCCCTGAGAAAATGTATTCGAGGTGGGGGATAACGCCAACTTCTACTTTACTGGTTCTGAATCTTCCTGCAATTCACCTCCAGGGATGATCTCAAGTTCTCCATTTTGAGAGAAAGCCCCTTCCCCTTCTACATAGATAATGACAGGTGTGGTTTGGTAGTTCTCCATGAGGCCTTCCCTTCCTTTCGTGCATTCGAAGCCAAAGAGTTTGGATTATGACACCAGCTTTTCCCTTTCTTCACCAGCTGGAAGAACGTCATTTCATCCAGCGGGCTGAAATTTCAGCCACCCAGGTCCTCCTGTATTTGGAACTGGTAAGTGGGGCTGGTGAACGAGAGTTGTGGTGGGCGAACTCTTCCTCCCTACAAGAAGATAGGGCTCGTGTCATGTGATAAAATTAGTTTTGGTCGCCACAATATAAAAAAGTTGTTGAGACTCTTGAAAGGGTGCAGAGAAGAGCAGCAAAGATGATTAGGGGACTGGAGGCTAAAACTTATGAAGAACAGTTGCAGGAATTAGGCATGTTTGTCTAGTGAAAAGAAGAACTAAGGGTGATATGATAGCAGTATTCCAATATCTAAGAGGCTGCCACAAAGAAGAGGGG
Organism: Azemiops feae; assembly: GCA_023970755.1. Lineage (NCBI taxonomy): Eukaryota > Metazoa > Chordata > Lepidosauria > Squamata > Viperidae > Azemiops > Azemiops feae. The sequence continues at coordinate 498,390 of JALGBA010000967.1, forward strand.
GTCAACCTATTCTCCAAAGCAGCTGAAGGAAGGACAAGAAACAATGGATGCAAACTAATCAATGAGAGAAGCAACCTAGAACTAAGGAGAAACTTCCTGACAGTTAGAAGAATTAATCAGTGGAACGATTTGCCTCTAGTCTAGAAGTTGTGGGTGCTGCAATAGTTTAAGAAGAGACTGGACAACCATTTGTCTGAAATGTTATAGGGTTTCCTGCCTGAGCAAGGGGTTGGACTAGAAGACCTCCAAGGTTCTGTTCCAATTCTGTTATTCTGTTGTACAGGTTGCCTTCAGAAGTTGTGGATGCTTCATCACTGGAGGTTTTTAAGAAAGGCTGGACAGCCACCTATCTGAAAGGGTATAGGAGCTCCTCCTTGAGCAGGGGGTTGGACTAGAAGACCTCCAAGGTCCCTTCCAGCTCTATTCTGATTGATTGTTCTGTTTCTCTCTGATGGGAGGGAGTCAGCTAATCCTCAGAGGTCCTCTATGGACATGGCCAAAATATGTCCTTGGTCTTAGAAGTTCAGGTAACTAGGGAACTTGGAAATAGCCTTGCAAGAATAAGGTCCCCATTACTTCTCTGTGGATAGTTGCATACTTCAGAGAAGACACTTCTCTAGCCTCTTGAATAATCCCATCATTTCTCTTGGTCTGCAGGTCAGCAGTCTAAGCCAGAGTTATTCCTTCAAGGTTGAGCTTGAGACTCCGGTCCAGGGCCTGAAACCTGCCTCGGTGAAAGTCTACGATTATTATGAAATCGGTGAGAAAGGGATCCCAGTGGGGAGAGGCCTGATCGGTGTACTTAATTCAATTATTTTTCAAAATCCATCTCCTTCTTCCAAGTTTACCCCGAACTTCAAAGGTGTTGTCAAAGTGATAAGGGCTTTGCCACCAGTTCTTGAAAACAATCTAATGCAGCATAAGGACTAGCGACCCTGGTGTCGATAGACCAAATTAAATGATGCACTCTGACAGTTGTTCCTCTTTTGTTTGTGTTTCCAGATGAATTTGCCATCTCGGAGTACATCGCCCCCTGCAGCACAGGTGGAGTATAAACAGCAATCGATTTTTGCCAAAATTCCCAATTTCAGACATTTCTTTTCTCCTCAGAGAACATCACAGGATTGTTTTATTTTAACAAGAACTTCCAAACATTTCGATGTTGCTCTGTTTCTGCAGAGTTAAGAACAATCCTTTCCAAAGAGCAGTTAGATCGCTATTGAGCACTTTTTAATGTGAATTTTGTTATAATGGCGTGGAACCCCAGTTTGCAATCTGTATATGGACAGAATCTGGCTGAAGCCCATTTGGGACCCTACACTACAGAAACCAGCCTCTTTTGTGGCTGAGATAGCCCCATGGAATATTCTGGTTTTCTTACAAATATGCTATGTTGACACCTCCCCTAAATGCCGTGGTAAGAGCATGCTTACGTATAGTTTTACATCCAGTTTTGGTTGTCACGATATAAAAAAGACATTGAGACTCTAGAGTGCAGAGAAGAGCAATAAAATTGATTAGGGGACTGAAAGTTAAAACATATGAAAAACGGTTGCTGGAATTGGGTATGTCTAGTTTAATGAAAAGAAGGAATGACATGATAGCAGTCTTCCAATATTTGAGGGGCTGCCACAAAGAAGAGGGGGTCAACCTATTCTCCAAAGTACCTGAGGGCAGGACAAGAAGCAATGGATGGAAACTAATCAAGGAGAGAAGCAACCTTTATATGGTTAATTGGTTGATTTATTAGTCTCATCAGGTCCATGTAAGCTCATAACAACCACATAGATTTTCTCCATCACAGTCTGTCCATAATCTGCTCTTTCAGGTCACCCAGTGATGCCCTCATCACCACTGTCACTGAGTCCCTTGCTGCTAATTGTCCTCTTGTCTTACCTTCCACCTTTCCCAACATCAAAGCCTCTTCCAGGGAACTAAGTCTTCACAAAATGTCTCAAAAGTAGGATAATTTCATGGTCAAAGAGTAGCTCTCAGGTGGGAAAGACCAGATTCTCGTGTGAAGTTCCAATTAAACTAATTTATAGTTTATCCCTACGCTCAGGAACCTACTCAACTAATGATTAGCACTATTTGGTGCTAATAAAGGTAAATGAAATTCAAGGGGAGTCTGTTGGATTTAGTCCATTTGTGGCTATGAAGAGATTCTAAGCTAAGTCCTCTTTTGACTCCACCCCCAGTTTGTGCCATTCTTTCTCTTACAGTACCACAAACGAACACCCCAGGCTGGGCTGGACTTTTTTTTGTTTTGTTTGATATAAAATTTATATATTTATTTGTTGAGGCTTTTCAACTGCCCCAAAGCTGAAATTCTCTGGGTGGTTGGTTGGCAATAAAACACACTAAGAAAACCGCAATTTTAATAAAGACATATGCAATCAAATCAAGTGCGAAATGAAAACACCATATAAACTAGACAGCGGCACAATAGCCATTCAAAAACTAAAATAATCTGAGTTAAAAGCCAACTTAAAAGGATGGGAACATGGAAAAGTTCTTCGCCTGGTGCCAGAGTGAGACTCATGTGAGCATCTGTCGAGCCTCTCCAGGGAATAATTGCACACATAGGGTGCTGCTATAATAGAAAAATCTTTCTCGCTTGTAAAGGCCATCTCACCTCTCTTGATTTTGGGAGGGAAAACAATATAAAGGTCAAATCTGAGGAATATCTTCACAAAAACACTTTAATTGACTTAGCTTTTGTACGGACAACAACATCTACAAAACCATGGGAATATCTTGGGATTCAACGGAACATACTGACTAGGAAAAATGTTTGGCAAAAAAAGGGCTAAAGCCAGAATTAAGAAATTAGATGAAGGGATTCGTTTGATGGAATATTTAAAGATTAAACACTTGTTTGAATACGGTTAAAGAAATAAAATTTTGAATACAAATGAATCTTAGCTTAGGAGGGATAGGCTCCTTAAGCAATACAGTATTTTTTTTTGCCTATGATATGAGAAATATAAAAATGTGTGGGAAGATTTATATGAGGGAAATGTATTAAATATTCAAATATAATGGATTTTGAAGATTTGAATCTGTTTTAAAAAAATGAAACATTGATTATTAAGATATTTTAGTTTAAGAGGGATATGCTTTTTTAGATAGTATATTATTTTTGTCCTTTCTTCTTTCTATTTCAAGATATGAAAAATGTAAGTGTTGGGATGGTTCATATGAGGAAAAAGATTTCAATATATAAGTGTAATTAACTCTAAGAAAATTTTAACAAGTAAAAATGCTTTCTTTTGAATATTGTGGGGAAAATAAATTTAAATGAGAACTCTAAAAACAGGATCTACGACAAGGGGATCTAGATGATTAATTAGAAAAGAAGCTTAATAATGAAGTGGAAGATATTCATAGACATTTAATTGTTATTTTTCAAAAAAATTACCAAGAAATGTTTTAATTTAAGGTGGATAAAAGAGAATATTATTGGAAGAAGAGAAAATCAAGGAAAATTACTACGTGGAATATGGAACTATAAAAATTAAATGTTAATGATTATTTGTAAATACAAATACTGTTTACCAAATATTAATGGTGATATGTAAAAAAAAACCATATATATATAGCATTTTCATGCTTTTTCTTCAACAGACGAAGAGGTCAAAAAAATCCATTAAGCAAGAAAATCTCCAGCCAAGAGAAACAAGGAAGAATCAATCAAATTTGCTCTGCCCCTTTTTTTCTGTACAAAAACCCACTAAGTGTATGTATGTGCCCAACTTACTGTCAACTTCTGAAATGAACCTGGCTGAAGCCATCTTTGTCGATCTAAGTTGCCACATAGGTTTGGGGGGAAGAGGGGAAGGAAAACAAAAGTATTGCTAGACAAAACACGGAGCGGTCCCTTGGTAACCAAGGTCTTTCCCATAGATGCAGGAAGGAGGAGTGGAGATGTGTCCCAGAGCCCGCCAATTGCTTTCATTGGGTAGCATAATCAATAGCATAATGCAGGGGAGGGAAATGTTACATTTAGTTACACTGAATCCCTAGGGGAAAGTTTAGAGTTGGTTTCACTTTTGACCATACCGATATTATGTATCCAATAAACATGTGCTTTGAGGAAACTTCAAGCCTCGGAGTTCTGCTTTATTTGGTTTCATTAGTCGGAACCTTCACATTTACACTGTCTTCCAGGAGACTGACTACTTACATTTTCACCAGTTATGGTATCAGAAAACCGGGGTACAGATCACCACTGGAGATCCAGAGCAGAAATTGTTTTACTTTCTCCAATCATTGGATGAAATAAAACAAGTTTTTTTTCTATTCCATCAGAGTTTCTCAAGTGAATCTTTAACTTGAGGATATGTCTAGAGGTGTTTGTAGGGAGTGTTGGGGTACGGGAGGCAATTTTGCTAAGAGCTGCTCTCAAAATTGGAGAGAACCAGGAAAATCATTGAGGCGGAGTGGGAAACCAAAGTGCGGATTGAAGGAAGCCAAAGCAAACCAAGAGAAAAAAAATCAGATACGGATTAACATTTAATGCAGTAAATGAATCAATGTATAAAATTAATATTTGGCCGGTTGAAGGTATGGAACAGCAGAGCATACTTCCATAGATATGTTTACACATAGATATTCAAGATCAGTCATTCTCAAGCATATAGGAGAAGCATTGAAAATTATGATTTGAAAAGTCAACAGGTGAGCTCAACATTTCTCTGAAATTTAACTTTAATGTTTGAGACATGGTTTCTCAATTTTGACCACTTGAAGATGTGTGAACCCCAACTCCCATAATTCCCCAGCCAACCTGGGGAAACTAAAAATGAACTGTGATGAGACTGTTTCTTAAGGTAACCATTTTTACAAATTCAATCCTGTTCTTTAGAATCTCTTGTAATGAAAAAAAACTTTCCTTTCCTTTCCTTTCCTTTCCTTTCCTTTCCTTTCCTTTCCTTTCCTTTCCTTTCCTTTCCTTTCCTTTCCTTTCCTTTCCTTCTTTCCTTTCCTTCTCTCTCCTCTCTTCTCCTCTCCTCTCCCATCCCATCCCATCCCATTGTGATCTCTTATAATATTGCTTAGAATATTTTTTTCAGAACTCAAATCTTCAGCTTCCTTTTTATACACTGACCTGTATATCCCTTTATCATTTTTCTCTGATTGTCTTGGCTGGAATAAAAGAACAGATTTGTACAGATTATCCCATCCAGTGTCAATTTTTTCTTGTCCTAAGGCTAAGCTAACTTTTGGAACAGCACAATTTACTATTGTGGGGAATGCTGGAATTGTTAAGTCTAGAAAAAAGACTGGAGGGAGTCATGATATCAAGGTTTTAAGAACATAAATAGTGTCATATGGAAGATGCTCAGGAAATACTCTCCATAGGTTGTAGCTATCACAATTTGGTTTCACTATCAGAAAAAAAATGCCCAGGTAGAAGAATTGAGGCTAGAAAAGAAACTGGAACAAATTCAGATACACGCGCAGTATTCTTCTGTCAAACTAAACAGATTTTTATTGTTAGCACTGCAGAAGAAATATTTCATGCTTATGTTTCCCACATGCAGGGACCTTCAATTAACAACCAAATATACATTTGTTTACAGAGCTTCCTGCAGTTCCTTCACTGTTTGAATGGCTGTCTCCATAATCCACACATTTATTAAACTCAATGACTGAGCTGTTAACTCCCTCTTAAAAAAAACAAAAAAAACCTTTGCTTCATTTTTGCCTTCTTCCTCCAAGCCAGCATCTTGGTGCTGCTTTGTCCCTCGGTTACACCTGGATGCCTTTTCCAATGTAGGCCTTTTCCTCCATCAACCAGTCCTTGGTGCAGCCAATCTGCTCCCTTGCGCGATCCTTTCTTATTTCTTCAGCATTTTCACATCCCAATCTTGAGACAGTTGCAGCAATGTCAGTTCACCCACAAAAATAATGCAATCACAAGCACAGAAGTCTTCTTTGGCCTGACAAATCTGCCCCTCAGAAATCTTGACTTTGCAGCTGTTCTCATTAACCTAGAATATTCTACATATGAGGGTGAAGGTTCATTCTCCGAGCTTGTGGGTTGCTTTCCAAACGTTTCATTAACAGGCTAGTTAACATCCTCAGCGGAGTTTTGGGGAATGTCAGTGTCAGTTTCCTTCTGTTTATAAGGGCTTCAGGTGTGGGTGTGTCAAGTGAGGGTCTTGTGATGGGTGTTTTGATGGGTCTGTGAGTCATCAGCGAGAGGTTTGCGATGGGTCTTGTGATGGGAAGATGTTATCTAGCCTGGTAACGAAACATTCAGAAACCAACCCACAAGCTCGGAGACCGAACCTTCACCCCCATCCTTCACCCGAGCTACAGATATTCAGCACTATTCTATATATCCAGTTTGGGTACCATAGTACAGAAAGGACAATTACAAGTTCAGCAAAAGATGAGCAAGACACTGAAGGCCTGGAAACCAAGCTCAAGAAGGAACAGTTAAAGGAACTGGGTTTGTTTAACCTACAATAGCAATAGCACTTAGACTTATATAGCACTTCACAGTGCTTTACAGCCCTTTTTAATGGTTTACAGAGTCAGCTTATTGCGCCAACAATCTGGGTCCTCACTTTACCGACGTTGGAAGGATGGAAGGCTGAGTCAACCTTGAGCTGGTCAGGATCAAACTCCTGGCAATGGGCAGAATCAGCCTGCAATATTGCATTCTAACCACTGCATCACCACAACAAAGTAAAGACAATAACTGTCTTCAAATATTTCAAGGGTTGTCACACTTCAGTAATAATCTTCATTGTTATGCCAAAGGGCAGGACAATGGATTCAAATGTTCAAGATGAACATTCAGATTAAACTTTAAGAGAAAATAAATGGTTGATAGCCAGCTCAGTGTTAAGTGATGATTTCTTCTTTAGAGGTCTATAATGAAAAGAAAAGGGAATTGCTTATTTTAGCAACATCTGATATGCTAATTCGAAGGAGCATTGCCCCCCCAAACTCTCTAAAAGAATTTCAGAAAACAAAGAGGATCCATGTAATGTGTCAAAAGGTTGAATCATGGCAACTGGACCAGTCTTAATCTGAGACATTTCGTTGCTCATCCAAGCAACTTGGTCAGTCCAAGCAAAATTAGTTGGGCAGAGAGTCAGAGAGTCATTGGAATGTACCAACTTTTGCCACACCAATGTCAAGGTTTCTCTTCCAAAATGGCTTGCAATCTGTCAATGATGACACAATCAACCAGACCAAAGGTGTTTAAAGATTGGATCATGGCAACTGGACCAAACTGAGCAATGAAACATCTCAGATTAAAATTGTTTGGTCCAGTTGCCATGATTTAATGTATAAATGGTTGCTGGCCAGTGCAGCATGAAGTGATGACTTCTTCTCTAAAGCCCTATGATGGGAAAAAACGGAATTGCTTATTTTAGCAGCATCTACTATGCCAATTCGAAGGAGCATTGTTTTTTCAGAATAAATGAACCAGTCCATAAATATTTCAGATTCAGATGCCATCTTTCCTTTTTGTGGTCAGGTGATCTTTTGTATTCAGATCAGGCCTTAGGATGATAATGTAGCACTTGGGGAAGAAGATGCAGACCAGAAGACCAGCGCTGGAAGCTAAGATGGAGAAGACTTGCACGACCACCATGGACTTCCCCTTGGTGCTCTGATAGGCAGGCACAAAGGATACCCAGACGCTGCAGAAGACCAGCATGCTGAAGGTGATCAGCTTGGCTTCATTGAAGGCCCCGGGGAGATTCCTGGCCAAGAAAGCCACCGTGAAGCAGATGGCGGCCAGGAAGCCCATGTAGCCCAGGGCAACATAAAACATGGCGACAGAGCCTTCATTACATTGCAGGGTGATCTCTCTGGGTTGGGAGTACATGTCAGAGTCAGGAAAAGGTGGAGAGACACTGAGCCAGATGGAACAAATAACTATCTGAACAGTAGAACAAGAAAGGATAATGGAGTTGGCAAAACCCTTCCCAAGCCATCTGTTCATCTTGTTCCCTGGCTTTGTGGCTAGGAAAGCCAGTACCACCGTGATCGTTTTGGCCAGGATGGAAGAGACAGCCACTGAGAAGATGATGCTGAAGGCTGTTTGTTGGAGGAGGCAAGTGGCTTTGCTTGGCCGTCCAATGAAGAGAAAAATGGACAAGAAGGAAAGCAGGAGGGAACTAAGAATGATATAAGAAACGTCCCGGTTATTGGCTTTGACTATTGGGGTCTCCAAATATTTAATAAAGATTCCTAAGATGAAGCCAGTGATTAAGGATAAGGATAAAGCCAAGGAAATCATGATAATGCCCAATGTTTCTCTGTAATGGAAGAACACTGTAATCTTAGGGATACATTGATCTTGATCTTCGTTTGGGTGATGATTATTAGGACATTTGATGCACTGGTCTGCATCTGCAAAGAACAAGAGTAAAAATTTAAATTATTCCACATTTTCCATCCATTCATTCTTCAATCACTAAATACTTTTTGACTAGAATCTATATTTACTCCCAGCATGTTATACTTTTTTAGGAAATGGCAAATTGAGAGCAAGGGTGATCTGGAGGGAGGGTGGGAAGGGGGAAAAAGTGTGTATGTATGTGTGTGTGTGTGTGTGTGTGTGTGTGTGTGTGAGAGAGAGAGAGAGAGAGAGAGAGAGAGAGAGAGAGAGAGAGAGAGAGAGAGAGAGAGAGAGAAACTGAACAGAGTATATGACCTATTATACAATAATCTGAATTTCACGTGCAAGTAAAACAATGCTTAGGATCATCCAATGCAGATTAAAGTCCTACATGGAAAAAGAGATGCCAGATGACTAAGCTAGCTTTAGAAAAAAACTAAGGAACATGACACATTATAGCTGATGCACACTGGATAATTGAGAAAATCATGGTCACAATATGCTCAGAAAAATGGGAACCCTAGAATCTCTCATTGTCCTCATGAAAAACATATATATAGGTCAGGAAGATGTAGTAAAGACAGACAGATGCAGTGAAGCAGACTGATTCCAACGGAGTTTAACAACACTGAATATTCTTTTCTTATTTAGTCTTATCTATATGCTGAATATACATAAAGGGGAACTAGACCAGAAGATGAGCTTGGTTTTAGGCTCTAATAATAAAAATCAAGGACCACAAAGGTGCTTTTTTACGAGACAACTGGACTTCCTTGTTTTTCTTTGAAGACATTTCGCTTCTCATCCAAGAAGCTTCTTCAACTCTGACTGAATGGTGGGGTATGGAAAGATTTGTATTCCTTGCAGACAGCTGGTTATTTGCATTCTTTCAGAGTGTCGTTGAGGCCACATGGAGATTTATCTGTGTCCTCAGGGTCACCTTAGTGCAAATGTATGTGTAGCCTTCTTGGCTGCAGGATATTTCTCTGCCCCGTGTCCCTTCACTGTTGAAGACAGGCCCAGGCTGTTGGGGATGAGTCTGTGTTGTCTGCATCTCAAACTGAAGTGAAAGTGGTTCATGTAGTCTGCAATGTTTTCTGGAAATCCATTCATCATAATAAGATGGTGGTAAATCAGCCCATGTGTTGACTGACAAAGGACCCATTTCCCTGGCTTCAATCATTTCCCTGGCTATCTTTGTTCCTGCTCGGCCAACAATCTTAGTAGCTGCAAATTTGAATATCTGTCCTTGTAAAAGTTGGACTTAAAAGAAGCAGGATAGGAAGAGTATTGACTCATTTGAATATTGGTGCTGTGTTCTGAAGAACACTGTGAACAAATGCATTTCCGTACAAATTACTGAAGAGTTCTCACTTAAGATACAAATCATCAGTCAATCACAAATGCCAGGTATCTTGAATAGAGAAACAAATTATTTTTTCTTTCCTAACTTTGCACAAGTTATGGGATCCATTTATGCCGGTGGAAAGTCCTTCCCTCAGTAGAAGTGGAGGCCTCAGGAACAACCTGTCCCCCATTTTTGATGCTGTCCCCAGGAAGATTAAGATCACTTCATAGGTTCACCAAGGAGACCACGCTTAATGACCTCTAGGGTGTTTAGGAATTGGAACATTTACATCCCAAATACTCTCTGACTACTTGTTAAGCAGGAATACTAGGCCTGTCCTGGTACGAACAAAGAGGCAGAATCCAATTCTCTCTGAGTCACACATTTATTCAGATCTGGACAAAGATGGGTCCTAATGAGCCTATTGTCAAGAATGAACTGGTATCTGGGAACCTCAGAGTTAGTTTTGCCTCGACATTACTATGCAGTGTATTCAATAAACAGTAAGAGTTTCAGAAACTAAATGAACCTGGAATTTTATTTGGATCCTCGAGCTGGATGTTGACACCCATTCAAATTAGGTGATCAATGAAACTACCCTGGAGGACAAATATAGGAGCCCCCTAACAAACTTGCTCACCCTGAAGAAGCTACATGGGTAAGCAATGAAATGTTTCAAGCCAACAAGAAAAGAAGTCCGGTTACCATGATTCAACTTGCAGACAACTCTAACTGAACGACTGAGAATCTTCATCAACAACTTTGCACAGATTTCCCACAGTGACTTCATCTCCATGCTCCATGTTCTCATGATGTTATACTTGGGGCCACCTTGGGCCACACTTTCATGTGACCATCAATGAGGCATAAAAATGAGGATGCACAGATGAATAACAGGAGTGACTAAAACCCCAAACGTCTAGAATTCCCACCTTCCTGAGTGGAGATGGTCCCCTCTGCACAAAGAACACACTTGTAGCAGCAGACTGGTTCTCCTTCTGGAACGAGCTTGACCCATCCGGGATAACAACTTTCGACACACCTGGAAGAGGGCATGGACTACATAGATAAAAAGAGATATTAATGAACAGGTCTTAGGAGTTCTGCATTTAAGGAACAGGACAGGACAGGACAAGACAGGACAGGACAGGACAGGACAGGACAGGACAGGACAGGAGAGAAGAGAAGAGAAGAGAAGAGAAGAGAAGAGAAGAGAAGAGAAGAGAAGAGAAGAGAAGAGAAGAGAAGAGAAGAGAAGAGAAGAGAAGAGAAGAGAAGAGAAGAGAAGAGAAGAGACCTTGGAGATCTCCTAGTCCAACCCCCTGCTCAGCAGGAAATCCTATACCATTTCAGAGAAATGTTTGTCCAATCTCTTCTTAAAAACATCTAGTATTGGAGCATTCACAACTTCTGGAGGCAGGTTGTTCCACTGATTAATTGTTCTAACTGTCAGGAAATTTCTCCTTAGTTCTAGGTTGTTTCTCTCTTTGATTAGTTTCCATCTGATGCTTCTTGTCCTGCCTTCAGGTGCTTTGGAGAATAGCTTGACTCCCTCTTCTTTGTGGCAACCCCTGAGATATTGCAAGATTGCTATCATGTCACCCCTAGTCCTTCTTTTCATTAAACTAGACATACCCAATTCCAGCAACCGTTCTTTATATGCTTTAGCCTCCAGTCCCCTGTTCATCTTTGTTGCTCTTCTCTGTACTCTTTCTAGAGTCTCAACACCTTTTTTATATTGTGGTGACCAAAACTGGATGCAGTATTCCAAGTGTGGCGTTACCAAGGCCCTAAAGGAAACTAAACTTGGTTTAACTAAAAATTGGTGTTCAACATTAACTTTCTTCAACTGGGATAAATGCAGATGGCTTCTCAGTTAATCTCCTCTTCCATTATCCCCTCCTTTTTTTCTCTTGGTTGATTTTTAAGCTGTAAGTATCTTTAGGCAAGAAACAATGTGGGGTAGTGGTTAAAGCATCTGCCTTTAAACCAGGCAACCATGATATCCATGATTGCTCCTTAGGCACAAATCCAGTTGGGTGACCTGAGGTCACTTGCTCTCTCTCAGCCTTAGGGAGAAGGGAATGGCAAGCCACTTTTGAAAGTCTGGCCAAGAAAACTGCAGGAACTTCTCCCGCTAGTCACCAGGAGTCAATACTGACCAGTAGGCACAAAATAGACAAACAAACCAAAAACTTGGGCAAAACTTCTAAACAGAATCTCAAAAGGTTCTGAATGACTAATGCTAGCAGAACATGAGACCTTATTTACAATGTTCAGTAAATATTTGAAAAAGCAAGAAGGAAGTAAGAAAGTAAGGAAGAAAAGAAAAAAGAAAAGAAAAGAAAAGAAAAGAAGAGTATATGTGCCTCACTAATCGTAGTACAGTAAGTAAGGAACACGGTAACAACAGGACAAACATTAAAGGTGACCAAACTGAATGGGTGAAATACTAACGATATCTTTACATGTATTGATTGAAGAATGGATTGATTCATAAAAATGTTTAGTATAGGAAATAGAATATAGTGGAAAATTTTTTAAAATATATTTATATATGTTTAGTTTGGAAATAATTAGAAACAATTTAAGCTAATTCAAAATGGTTAGGAAACGTAAAGTTATACTTAATTTAATTGAGAAATGCAAACTGAATATTTGGAATATGGTCTTTACTATATGGATACTCGAACCGTACATTATATGAGTATGGAATGTTAGTTGGAATATGTTAATAGTTAATTAAGCTAAAAATGGGTGGAAATATTGTTGATAGCTTGGTATAGTTTTTGTTTTTGCTTCTTTGATTGACAAAATAGAGAGGGAAGATCTAAAAAAGTGTAAATTGTTTATGTATGATTGTATGTTCTATTTTGTTTTATGGAGTGCCCTATCTCCACGATGGGTCCTAAGCACTTGGCTGTAAAACTAAAAAATTCAATAAAAACTTGTTATGAAAAGGTGACCAAACTAATGACAATAATACAATAAATAGCCTTAGGAATGAGAATAAAGATTTTAAAATGGTAAATAGATTCTACCTTTTAGATTAAAGAAACCAGCAGTGAAGAAATATACCACAGTTGATAAGGTAGCAAGGAAGGAATTGGAAAAGATATTCAGATGTTGTGCTGTGTCCTACAATCCATTGCCAGAATGCTGCTAGCAACGATGGGATATGTGTGGAAGTGATGTTCTCACCTGATTAAGCCATTTTGGCCACACAATGGCATCCTCCTTGATAATCAACTTGGACTCCAAGGATCCCTGTTTCTCTATGCTCCCAAAGATGACTTGATTGACAGATTTATTGGGCAACTTCACCCAGTAGACAATGTCTAAGTCAGCTACCAGCTCTCCATCCTTATTTAGGTATACACTGTCTATGGAACTGTTGTAAAATTGAGAATTTTGTAGAAAAGGATGCAGCTAGAATGACAAATTTTAGAAAGTATATTGAAGGGAAGGAAATAAATATTCTTTAACTCTGCTCATTTCCAACTTTGAGCCTCTTAGACTCAAAAGAGGGATCTAGTGTAGATAACTCCTCACCCAACAAGGGTACCCTCAACCTTCAATTTCAATTCAGAATAGAGCTGGAAGGGACCTTGGAGGCCTTCTAGTCCAACCCTCTGCTCAAGCAGGAGACCCTATATCATTTCAGACAATTGACTATCCAGTCTCTTCTTAAAAGCCTCCTGTGATAAAACACCACAACTTCTGAAGGCAAGCTGTTCCACTGATTAATTGTCCTCACTGTTAGGAAGTTTCTCTTTAATTCTAGGTCGCTTCTCTCCTTGATTAGTTTCCATCCATTGTTTCTTGTCTTGCCCTCTGGTGCTTTGGAAAATAGGTTGACTCTTCTTTGTGGCAGCCTCTCTGGAATATTGCTATCATGTCACCCCTAGTCCTTCTTTTTTCTAGACTAGCCATAACCAATTCCTGCAACCGTTCTTTGTATGTTTTAGTCTCCAGTGCTTAATCATCTTAGTTGTTCTTCTCTGCACTCTTTCCAAAGCCTCAACATCTTTTTTGTAATGTGTTGACCAAAACTGGCTGCAGTATTTCAGGTATAGTCTTACTAAGGTCTTATAAAGCAGTACTAATATTTCATGTCAGTTTGATTCTATGCCTCCGTTTATACAACCAAGGATTGTATTAGCTTTTTTGGCTCCTGCCACACACTGCTGGCTCATATTTAAGTGATCATCCACTAGGACTCCAAGGTGTCTCTCACAGTTACTGATTTTGAGCCAGATTTCACCTAATCTGAACCTGTACCTTTGGTTTTTCCTGCGTAAGTGTAAAACCTTGCTTTTCTCCACATTAAATTTCATTTTGTGGGATAGATACGATAGATAAGATCTCCATTTCCTAGCCAAGGAAGCTAGC